>JAAXCT010000814.1:0-322991 GCA_012490785.1 Eragrostis nindensis | reverse complement strand
CGGTTGGCAACTCATCTATCCATCCGTAGGGTAGTTACCAGTAAGAGTAGAAGATTAACTATTTTTTATTTCTTCAGAAGGATTCACATGTTATAATTTTGTTTTGAGGAAGAACACTGACTTGAAAAACATCAAGTTTCTCAAATTCAGTGATAACTTTGGGAACGTGAATTGGCCTTTGGAGATAATAAGATAAAAGAAAATTATCTATTGCAGAGAAGCCTGTCGAACCCATCGGGAGCCCATCCGTGTAGTTCATGGAGACAACACACAATGCAAGTCCCAATCACTGCCTAATGTGCAGTGCATATTTTATTTTATTTTTTACAGGGGATGAATATGCCAGGTAGGCACATGGCCAAGAAGACAACAAAATCTTCGATGCTCACATCATGTGCTCCGAACATAAGACCATCCCAATGCATCTGTTGTTTGTCCCATCCTTTCTCTCCTTGCAATTATTAGCAGGGGAAGATCCAACAGAGTCCAGTAGAAGATGACATGGAGCTCTATGTAGGCCTCATATGCATGCTAAACAACTACCATATCCTTCGAGCTAGTGTCCTTTGTCTTATCCGCTGTTGTCTTCTTTGCTCCATCCATACTAGAGAGTATAGTTTCTCAAGTTATTAACAATGCATATATATAGACAAATACATAATCAGACGACTGGAGGGGATTAGCTAGCTACTATATAGTGTGCGTTGGCGAGTGGAGGCCAGTAAAACATGAGATGTCATCAGGTGCTTGCTATACACACTACTACATATATGTCCAGATGGACAACCTGTGGAGGGACAAAGGTTGTTAAAGTTAATAGACGTGCTGATGTGGGGTTTGGACATTCAGCAATTGCATGCGCCCTGCTACTAAAAGTAGTAACCTTTGTGCAGATTCATTAGTTAGCTTTTTTGCGAGTCAAGATTAATTAATTAACGGTGTGATCTGTCGGATGCCCCGGCCTCCAACAACTTGGTCTTAAACTAGCTCTGCTCCCTCATTGATTGCATCATCAGTGTTGGAAACAAATTGTAGTCCCGAAAGAAAAAATACGACAAACTGTTGGTTGATGCGTGGTATCACAGTGATTCTGCATTGATGGATCATGCTTAACAATCAACAAAAGACTGGAGCTAGCTAGTACAAGCCAAGTACACCCACCTAGTTTTTTTCCCCTTTCTTTTTATTTCTGAATAGTCTTTCTTTCTAAATCCAAACGAATCCAATGAATAACAGTAAAGAAGAACTAAAAGAATGAAATAATTGAGAAATCATTGAATAAATATCAAATGTGAAAGAACTAGCAGGGTAGCCAGCGAATTAGAGTGGCTAGTATCAACAATCCAATTATAGTATTGTATATAGTAGAATGCATCCTTAATTTGTTTTACCTTATCATTGTTTTTTGTACTATTACTTACAGCTAATATTTTCGTAATCATACTAGTTAGTAATTTTTCAAACATGTAAATTGTATTTAAGACTATTTTTTTCCATAATGGCAGCGATTGCTAATTTTATTAATTTTCCTCCTATGGTGGCCTCTTTTCTTGACTAATTATTTTTTTGCGCAAATTATAATCTTTCGTATGACATTTTAGTCCTTTTTTCCTCGATAACGCCTTTTTGTGTTTGACTCCGAAACCTGAAGCGCCTTGATTTAAAGAGCCATGGGCCCATTTTCACGGAGCCACCCGAGTTGGGCAAGCTCACAAAGCTTGATTTCGTTGACCTCTCCCTCAACCAGCTCTTTAGCTCTCCAGTACCTTGCCTCATCAGCTCCAACTACCTAACGAACCTCGACTACAGCAGGTTCTCACTGATGTCTAGCTTGGAGTTCATGCCGCTCTACTTAAACAACCTCAACGATAGGAGGCCAAAGTGAGGATTTTTTGTCTGGTGAAACGCCAAAGTGAGGATTAAACAATAGAGAGAGAGCCAAATAGTGAAGTGGGTAATCTTGGAAAGACTTGTAGGGTATTTTAGACTACTTGTTTCAGAATGGTAATAATGAGCCATTTTTTTTTCCTTTTTCTCTCCGATTAATATGGTAATTTTTTAGTCTTCGAGGACAACATAGTGGCTCCTTCTCTTAAATATTATAAGGTAATAGATTGTTTTTGTTTTTATTATCTAGAAAAAAGTGTTTGATTAATACCTACGTACAATGCTCTCCCTCCATATTTTTAATGATGGCGTTAGGAAACAATATTTTCGTAAATTTACACTAATTTGCTGTCCCAACATCATAAATAGAATTGAGGTAGTAGCATGTCTGTCGTCCTGGGCATATACACGATCTCATTTGCGGGCCATACTTTTTGTGCGTGGAATATTATAGAGGTCGTCTTTCTTAATGTAAGGGCGAAAATATTGTCTCCATGCTTGTTAGCTCAAAACCACCGCCAGGCATGCATGCTATACGCAGAACATGCACACTATTGATCTCCGGTAGAGAACTGAGCGTTTGCCAGCTACTTGGCTGTCGTCAGATCTATTTATTTCAAAACAAGACACATTAGCTAGGCAACAAGACACACAAGCACTTTGACGTTATGTGACTCGAGTACAGCGTCACAGTGCTTACAAGGAGTTAGCAACTTAGCATTCACTGAAAGGACGGCGATTCAACAAAGCTAGTCGCTCCAGGCCGGATTTTTGTAATCACAAGAGCCTTTGTCGCATGACAGCGAATGCTTTGGAATTTAGGGCAGTGGAATGTTAGGTTTGGATCGTAAGAATAAAAAGGAATGCATGTGAGCAGCCTATATCTTCACTGGTTTTTAATTGATGACGTTAAGACAGCAAAAGATATCCTAAAATTAATTATTAATTAAAAACCAGAAGGAATACAATACATGAGTCTTCAGTGCCTCTAGGTATTAATTAATAATGTCCCTCGCTTACTTATTGGTATCAAGTATAGTACTTTCCACCCAGTTTCTTTGAATAAAAACATATTTTATATAACTTATTACCTTAAATTAAGTGTTCACATAAAAATTAGATAAGTAACTAACTAGATTTAATTGTTGACTGATATGATACATCCAATTAGGTAACTAATTTATGTAGCTGCACTTACCCCGCCCCCCCCCCCCCCTCAAAAAAAAAAAAGCTCTGATGGGCACCTTGATCACTGCTGCATTTAGTATGCACTAAAATTATAATGTTAACAGATTATTTTTTGAAATGAACGTACCTACATTATTTTTATGCTTTCAGATGATTATTTAAAACCTCACTATAAATTAATTTTTCTATTGAACCTTGATCAAAACGTCATATATTTAAAGAGTGTATAAGTAACAAGTATTTTAATATTGGAAGAAGTCTATTTTATTACCCCAAGTATCTTTGTTCACTTAATTAACCACCTAAAATTTTTTGAGATTATTGGTTAAAACATATCTTATGTTATAAAAATGTTTAAAGCTCTTTTTGTAACTTTTTGTATGTGGGAAATGTGGAATATAAATTCGACGTGTGGGATAAAATAATTCAAGAAAAAATATTTATGAAAAAATCTGGAACAATTTTTCTAACATAAAGTATTAGAGTATGTCATCTACCATCTACAACTTTTGAGCTTCAAACATAACCCATACAAAGAGAAACAAGAAAGAAAAGTTTCACTAGGGGATGAATTTTAACCAATCTAGATATATAGTTGGGAGGAGTAAATCGGCCTAAAAATTAGTTTAGAGGGTTAAGTGAACAACAACATAGATACTTGGGTAGTAAAATGGACTCTTCTTTAAGATAATTTATCATCTTTCTCCAACAGAGCGCCATAGAAAGTTAGCATAGTAGTTAGATATGCATGAAAACAACGCGCTCTGTCTATATATTTAGCTCCCCACTGGTAAAAATATCTTCTCTTTTTTTTTTTCTTGAGCAATGGTGTATATGCATGTTTAGAGTAGACTATAGTCGACATCTTCATTCATTACAAGCTAGAACTTTGGCGAAAGGACGGCATTATACCTCGCTCTGTGCTTTTATTGGTTATGTGCGTAAAGAATGTTCATATGCATTGAATCCATCATTTATAGTCATTTTTATTTTTTATCCATTAGTTCGACATCCAACAACACATGAAGTACTGTGAAAAACTTGAGCTGCAGGGGTAAAACAGCCCTCGGGCATTGCCTGATAGAGAATATCTTTCACGCAGATTAAAATAAAAACCTCCGAAGATCCATTCCTCAACCCTTACACGGCGGCCACGTTACCCATTTGAGCGTGGGCCGAGCCTTAACCCTGCTTTGGCGCGGAGTCGGTCGAGGAAATTTTTTTTACATAGGCCAACTGAGAGTCTACTGGGGTCCTACTCGAAAGCCTTAACCATTACGCTAAGAACTATTTCGCAACACATGAAGTACTACAACTTTAAGCTATTATACTATGTACATAGTTTTCTATAGCTAGATTAATGAGATATAAAAGCTATAGCTTTTCGAAAGAGATCTGATAAGTACACGAAGATAAAGCTTCTATATCCTGCTGGCTGGGTCGGCAGCAAAAGGAGGCAGGTTTAAAATAGAGGATGAGGGTGCGCGTGTGCAATGTTGGTTCTGTTTTAGCGCAAGCTATAGAGACGTCTGCCGGATCAAGCTATATATATAGCGATTCAATGCGTGCATGATGCCCATTACAGATTGCTTCACTCCATCTGGGAAATCTAGCTCGTGCTCGCACGATCTATACATTCTGATCCATGCGTCTTCACCTAGATCACAAAAGCAAAAGCTACATGAAACTAGTGATTTCTACCGATCAAATGTGGGGTGCTGCTCGATATCTTCGAAGGGAAATGAGAAAGATGTCAACTGAGAGCCATCATATGTACGTGTCGCGCACCCTCATCCCTTTATAGTTGGGGTGTTTTCTTTAAACACAGTACAAACACGCACTTACAAACACGCACGAGTACTCACCCCTATAAACACACGCAATCCCTACACCTTATTAGAGCATCCTAATTGGGGTGGATTTTTTTTATGAAAACAATATAAATCTAGGCCGACTGATCTTGATAGGAACTTCACCTCCCAGTGAAAAAAATAAATAACTGTAAATGTGCAACACCTACCGTGCTCATTCTGAGACCTGAACCCGGGTGGTCGGTTCCGCCACAATGAACCTAAGTTTAAGAAAGTCGGGTTGGACAAAATCGTTTGGTTCATTGTTAATACATAATTATACTGATATATTGCATATTTCAGCACCCACTTAAAAGTAACATTCATACTTCTATATGCTCCATTCAAGCTTGTTAAGCTAGCAAAAGAAAAAAAAATTGCAGATCATCAGTTTAAGAATAAATCAATATCATAAGGATATAACACTAGCCACACGGCATAAATCAAAACCCATTGCTATGTGGCACCGGTGCCACATAAGTTTCCTTGTTGCAGTAAGATGGGAAGACAAGATTTTCCGTAGGATTGCCGTTTCACTCCACTACCAGGAAAGTCAGATGGCAGTAGTACTTGTGGTAGTATGGTTTGTTGGGTTATATCTATAAGCAATGCAAGGCGTGTTCCGCGTGTATGCAACAACCGTATATGTTTTTGGTCAGTAGTTCGATCCTGATTTGGAAGTACCTTTCAACGACCGGATCGAGTATCATGCATCTTGATATTTATGCAAATAATAAAAATCCTAGCAGCTGGTATACTAGCTAGTGTGGGATGGCAAGTATATATGTGTTTTGTCTAGCTAGACGATCAAACAGTTTGGCAGATAATGTTAAGAATCTCCACATTAATCCAAATCTGATCGATATTGCAATTCACACTCTATCATCAACAACCTGTGTAGGGAGGGCGGTGATGGGCCGCCTAGCTTATTAAGCTTGACGAGTAGGCATGTAGCTGCTAGCTGCTGGGGTTGTCTTGCGTGTATACGGACAAGCAAGTAACATGCAGCTATAGCAATGACACAACTTGTTGGCTTCGTGCAAAGCATCCTTGCATGTTGTGTCTGTGAATACACCGCACGGATTTGTGGTCTCCATCCACTCTGGCTATGATTGCTAGTGATCACTATTACCACGGTAGTTATTAGCCGTAGTAGGATTAATTACACAGCTGAATTTGGAAAATGGTGACAAGGTCCAAACTGTCACTTTTCTGGTTTGTCCTATTTGTTGAGCCATCTCTATTCCTACGTGCGTATACATACACCATATACCTTACCCGACCCACGTGCTTACGCGCGTGCCTACAAGGTGCCACTGACCACCGGAGTACGTCTTGGGGTCATTAGATCTTAAAGCTACAGCGTACATGCATGAATGAAGACAAGTTATGTGAAAAATAGGAAAAATAGAGAAACAGAGAGGAGCTGTGCCACAGCTCTGTCCAAGGAAGGTGATCATCAATCTACACATAGGGAGAAAGCACATTATAGTGGCAATATTTATACTAGTACTAGTAGTAGTTGGCTTTGTGTCTCGTCCCCTATGTTCTTATGCAACCGAATGACATCCGTACGAGAGCATGTTGGCCTCTTCATCCGCCATTGATTGGAGCCTACTATGTAGGATACTAGCTCAATTGCTGTAATCTACTTATCTTCATTGTATACCAGATCGCCGGGCTGGCCGCGCGTTTGTTCCTGCGTGATTGGTGCTTAATTACTGTACAAGGGAATACGACGCCTGGCGATTAGAGTTTGGATATACTAGGAGATAAGGTAATTGGCATGCAACAACACTAACTGCAGATTAATTGTTGACGGCACGACAAAAGGCAAGAACCCAAAAGGTTCGTCTCATCCTCATCTGTATGAGACGCTTTCACTGGCGGGATCATGCACGTAGATTAATTCTGGACATTATTATGTTGATCGATCGGACAAGCTAGAAACAACATCAGGAGATGATCGATCGCCTACATTAATCAAACGACAATAATGAAGCAGCTGAAGTTCATATAATGTGCCGTCAGAAATGACAAAGCCGGGACGACGTACTCCAGTCCAATGGGTAGATCGATGCGATCGATATTCCTATCTCGCCCCCAGCTGCTGCTGCTACATATTGTTGGTTCGTTCGTACGTGTTGCATGTAAGGCTGGGAAGAGTCAGCTAGCGGAGAGAATCGATCATAAAACGAATAACAACAAAGGAGCTAGGCAGCTGTTTGTATTATTGGGAGAGACAGCAGATGAAACTTGTTGTTTAATCATGTGCACCAGTGCCCAGCAAATCTTTGGGCGAGCAAGAAGATTTGGCCGCTTGTGCGGTGCTCCGATCCGATTAAACTAACTAATCACGTATGCACCACATGGATGCAGTCATGTCCTGGCATGCATCCGGGGGCAGAAGGGAACAAGTCTTTCTAGCTCAGCATGATCGATGCATGCAGTACAAATGTTGTTTTATCGATATATGTATGGATAAAGTTTAGTGCAAGGGTTGTGTGTCGTCTTGTTGCGTTGATCGAAGCGGCTGATGCGCTTGGCTAATTAGATATATGTCGGAGCAAGCGTTTGCGTGGTTGACATGCACGCGTCGTCGATGGCCTGGCGCAACATCATACATGCATGTACTTGATGATCGATCCATATATTGATAATTAACTTTATTTGTATCCATATATATGTAAGGATTTAAGATTGCGAAAGTTATCTGAAATTTGTTTGCGAGCAAGCTACTCGTAGTGAGGAGACGACAAAGAGTGGAACAAGCGAAACGGTTGAGGCCAAGCGATCGGCATGGAACTTGTAGAGGCAGCCAGAAAAGTGAAAGCGACGCCGGCCATGCATTTGTTTCTGTAAGTATATAATGTCTTCAACTTAATTATCTGAAGAAAGAATAAGAAGAGTGGAGAGTAATTGAAACAGCTAGCAGGTTAAATTTAGAGGAACTTAATTGGATATATGAATTAAGTTGCTGTCTAGCTAGGTGACAGAATAGAAGACGACAGATTTGCTTATTGTTTTTGTGTACAACACCTGTGTTGGTGAAGCGAAAAAAGCCATGCATGCTTGATGCTTGTTGTCTGTTTTTTTCCCACCTCACTAATCGTGTTTGGCAGTCCCTCTCTAGGAAAAGAGAGGAGAAAAAAGAAAGGGAGAAACCCTCCTCTGACCTCTGTAATGTCTAATGTGCACAGCTCACTATAGAGTGGAGAGGGAGGTTGTCGGAGGGCGGCGAGCCGAGCCGAGTGAGTATAAAAATGCGGGAGGGGAGGCCGGGTTGGACACCCACACAGCACTCGTCTCTTCTCTCAAGCTAGCTAGCAGTCTCATCGGAATCCTCAAACTAAGCACATATATAGTTGCGAGCCAAGCCAATCATCCTCGCTCCGAAGCAGGACGATGGTGGTGGCGCAGAAAGCAGCAGATGAAGAGGTGGTGGTGTTCGACGCTGCCCGTCTGAGCGGTCGCACCGACATCCCGCAGCAGTTCCTGTGGCCGGAGGAGGAGAGCCCCACCCCGGAGGCGGCGGCGGAGGAGCTGCAGGTGGCCCTCATCGACCTCTCCGGTGGAACTGAGGAGGTGGTGCGTCAGGTGCGGGAGGCGTGCGAGGCGTACGGCTTCTTCCAGGTGGTGAACCACGGCATCGACGCGGCGCTGGTGGCGGAGGCGCACCGCTGCGTGGACGCCTTCTTCACGCTGCCGCTGCCGGAGAAGCAGCGCGCGCAGCGCCAGCCAGGCGACTGCTGCGGCTACGCCAGCAGCTTCACGGGCCGCTTCGCCACCAAGCTGCCGTGGAAGGAGACGCTCTCCTTTCGCGCCAGGGCCAACCCCAATTCAGGCGACCATGGTGGTGGTGTGGTGGACTACCTGGTGGAGAAGCTCGGGGAGGAGTACCGGCGCCACGGCGAGGTGTACGGGCGCTACTGCTCGGAGATGAGCCGGCTGTCGCTGCAGATCATGGAGGTGCTCGGCGAGAGCCTGGGCGTCGGCCGCGAGTGCTTCCGGAGCTTCTTCGAGGACAACGACAGCATCATGCGGCTCAACTACTACCCTCCGTGCCAGCGCCCCCTGCAGACCCTGGGCACGGGCCCGCATTGCGACCCCACCTCCCTGACCATCCTCCACCAGCAGGACCACGTCGCCGGCCTCCAGGTCTTCGCCGACGGCCGATGGCGCTCCATCCGCCCCCGCACCGAGGCCTTCGTCGTCAACATCGGCGACACCTTCACGGCGCTCTCCAACGGCCGCTACCGCAGCTGCCTGCACCGGGCCGTCGTCAACAGCCGCGTGCCCCGCAGCTCCCTCGCCTTCTTCCTCTGCCCGGAGATGGACAAGCTGGTCACGCCGCCAAAGGCCTTGCTGGATGACGGAGCCAACCAAAGGCCTTACCCGGACTTCACCTGGCGGATGCTCCTCGAATTCACGCAGAAGCACTACAGGGCCGACATGAAGACGCTCCAGGTCTTCTCAAACTGGCTCCGCCATGGACAGGACAAGGCGGCCCTGCTCCTCCCCGCCTAGCTATCAGGATCTTTATTATTTATTACTCTTACCCGCGGTTAATGATTATTAGTGAAAATCAATTATTAATCGCTCTCTTCTTCATTTCCTCATCATGCATGATAGCACGTACTGTACTGTACTCCACTCCACTACGTAGCAAGCAGGCAGGCAGGCAGAGCAATTCAAGGAGCATGTAACAACCAAGCAACTACTAGCTAGCTAGCTCACGGTGATCGATCGATCCATGACTATTATTATTGTTATATCACATCCATCTATTACATCAATTAAAAGATCTCTGCCTTTTTGTCCTGTCTTGTGTTTGCCTCTACTCTTCTCTTGGTATTTCTATTTTGTCGTTTCCTCTGTTTTTGACTTTTCCCTTGGAGGAGGATAGGAGGTTTGATTGTTTCTTGATCAAGTCCTAACTACAAGGACAATATCCTATCTAGTACCGTTGCAACTCCATGATCGATCTCTAGTTCACAAGTTATCGGTTACATATGATCGGAGGCCCTCGCAAAGGAAAAAAAAGAAAAAGAAAGAAAAGGATAAGAGGACCTGCAGGGGGGGACAAGGTTTGTTGCTAGACAAGATGTATATAATGGATGGCGACGAGCATCAAGTAACCATCACCGCACGCGCCGCGGTAAGGGAACCAACAATTTAGCCAGAAGAGAGGGACAGGCAGGCGCAACAAATTAAAGTTAAGAGTTCACTGCTAGAGATGATGAAACAAAACATATTAAAGCATCAGCAGCAGCGGTAGAATAACAAGAGGCGATCGAGGCCGGACCGGAGAGAAAGGGACAGGGGATGGGCAGTAGCTGGACACAAGCAACCAAACGAAATCGAATTTCCATCCGTCCTGATCGAGCAGGAGCTGCGATCGATGCCTTGCTGCAAGAGGTTGAAGAAAGGCCAAGGTGGCGGCCGGAGGAGGCAGCAGGCATCGAAGACGCCAAATTCCACTTGCGACTTCCATCATAGCCAGATGCCACTGTCACCTAGCGCCGGCATTCAAACCCAAATCCGAATCCCATGCTTCATGTTCATCTGGATTATTCACAGATGCAAGGCATCTGATCTGCCTACATGCATGGCTTGGCTTGGCGACTAGCTAGCTCTCTTGTTAGTAACTTGTTTTGTCCTTCTCCTCCTCTCCTCGGAATCGAGAGAAAGAGTGAGAAGAATAACCGGGCCGTGAGTACAGTAGTACCTTGTTTTTTCTTGTCGCCTTGCTCGCTCGGATTCTTTCCAGTTATTTCATCTGCACTGATCGGTGCGTCCATTGGCGCCTAGCTCTCTTCTCTGAGGGCAGGGCAGGTCAGGGTGCTACGAGACAAAGGGAATTTCCCATGCAACCTTTATTATAGTATCAAAAAGAAAAGAAAAAGGATTTGCCTTTTTTTTATTTTTTCATAATAATCTGCATCATTGATCGATGGATATAGCTAGATTGTCTCTTTTGATTTCCTGTGGAGGAGGACTGCGTGCTAATGGAGGACCACGTCCACGGGTGCTCCCTTTACGCGTGTGGGCTACTGTGTTTGTACATGCATTGGCGTGTAAATTACTTATTATTCTCCACTGATTCCTTTTGACCGCACTTGGATACGAGAAGCAGACGATCGAGCAAGATCGATGGATCGAATCAGTTTTCAGTTGAGCCAAAAGATGGTCGACGGGCAGAGTGGATGCCACATCAACCAGCAGCTAGCTAGTGATCGATGTAGCTGTGCGCATGATCGAGATCGCCGACAAGCGAGCGATCGAGGCAGGCAACGTGTTCCACGCACGGCACAGTGGTTGATCGATTTTGCCCGCTGGACGGGGTGCAGACTGGTTCCTCATGTGTGCCACCACCAGCAGTATGCTGAGATCAGTCTGACCTAGCTGATGAAGTGGCGACTGCACAACAGCTGAACACCCGTGGTACAGAGAGAGAGAGAGAGAGAGAGAGAGAGCCAATTACTAATCACTAATTACTCAGCAGCAGATATATACCAAAAGTAGCAGGTCTCTGGATGTGTTCGTCTCATACTCCACTTTTTTTTTTTGAGAAGCCAACGGTCCAAGTGCCTGCCTGTGCAAGGACCACCCCCAAAACCAACTTAACCCCGGCCATTCTCCACATCGCATAAATTCCTCGGGCTAACCTACCAGTACTAGTACGTATCTCCGCTATCTTTCGTATCCAGATGGTCCCCTGATAGATGTAATCAATCTTTGGTTCTTGTGTGATCCGAAAGAGAGTGCTAATCACATATTCTTTAGGTTGTGTTAATTAGCTAAGTTTGTTCGGGCTATA
Organism: Eragrostis nindensis; assembly: GCA_012490785.1. Lineage (NCBI taxonomy): Eukaryota > Viridiplantae > Streptophyta > Magnoliopsida > Poales > Poaceae > Eragrostis > Eragrostis nindensis. The sequence continues at coordinate 311,246 of JAAXCT010000814.1, read as the reverse complement.
TGCATGCTATGCATGGAGAGAGATCTTTGCATTGCCTTGCCTGGATGGACTAACGTGCCTGAATAATTGCAACAAAATAACTTATAGGTGAGAATCTTAAACTCTGAGTGAAAGGTAATTAACTCAACTTTTTCGTACGAAATAGTTCTGGAAAGGATAACATTTTGTTACAGACGGTACGTGTCTATCCTTCCCCAGGCAAGATTATTATTACTACTGTTACTGAGAAAATGTGATGATCGATTGATGAGATTACTATTGAGAGCACGTAATAACTTCTTGTGCATGTTAAGTGCGAGATTGAGTTAATAAATACTAGTACAATGTACTGTACGTAGCAGCAGGCAGCGCTATCTGAGTTCATGGATACAGCATGCATGGGGCCACAAGGTGCAGGGCAGGAACCGTATGCGTAGCGGAAACGATGGCGACGTGTGTTGAATAATATTCGTGGGACACCAACACATGGACACAGAAGGAACTTGTTGCAAGTTGCCGGCAAGTGAAAGCATCAGGCAATTAATGACAGTCAAAAAGATGGATGCATGGCCTTCAACTCGATCCTCCATATCGATCGATGATCTATACTATATGGGACGGGCCGGGAAGGGATGATCGATCGATCGATGGATCTTTTGCTGTACGTACGTAGATTCGATGGAGCTCGATCAGATACTGCTTGTGCGTAGTACTAATTTAATTAATTGGATATTGCATGCAGACTGCAGCCAGATCGAGGTCACGACGAGAGCATGCATGGAGGGTTGTCATGCACGATGCGACGCGGCAACTTGTTGTTGGGAATTACAGTACATGTCTGGCCGAGGGACAAAAACACGTGGCGGGTCGCGACGTTTGTATACATACAAACACCACTGTACTGTACTGTTATACACAACAGTGTATAGTGTAGCAGAGTGACAAGCGGCGTCACAGCATTGTTGCCGACCGACCCGGCCCACAATAAGCGATCGATGCCTCCGGACAGCAGGCAGTTTCGTTAATTCTGTGATCATCGGTCTCCATGCATTCTCGATCCAACGACAACAACCTGCACTGCATATACTATATCGATCTTTAGGCAGGCCAGCAGCAAAAAGCGTATGCAATAGTATATACACGACACGCTCCATGCCTCTATCTATCCATATCCAGGGCCGGCAATCGATCAATGCATGATCGCGGCTAATAGCTGTGCGTGTCGGAGACAACACTCGATTACCATAATTATCTTGTCTATATTAGCTCTAGCAAGGCCCAGACAGCTGCATGCTCGCTCCCTAGCTAGCTGCTCCATGGATACGATCGATAGGATGGATGCGCATATACGACCTGACCTGACGTGACGCTACGTGGGTGACACGATCCGCTGGGGATTGGAGATCCTTAATTATCGCCCTCTCGATCCCCCGACTACTGAGTGTCCCTAATGATAGAGCTAGCTAAGAGCTAACAACCTGCTCTTATTCTTGTAAAGGAGATGAGGTGTGGAGTCCATGTTCAAGTAGATCTCTCATTGTTTTTAGAGGCTAGCTCAACCTTCTCTCTTTTTTTTTTTGTCTCTCTAATAAACAATTCTAAGAGCTAGCTTAGAGTCAGCCTTTGAAGACAGTTAACATTCATTTCCTGTGAGCCATGTAGTTGTGTTTAACATGCATGTTGCTTCATTCTTTGCAATCTCTAGTGTTTTCTCTTGTTTTTCTTTTCATCGGTGGAAAGAAAATAATAAAGATGTCACCACGTGAGGATATGCCTGAGGGGGCGCGGACAAAACTCTGTACATGTTTGAGACTGCAGGGAAATGCAAAGATGGACAAACTTGTCATTCGTGTTCCCCACGATGATAAAGGAAAGGGTCATCTCTTCTTGTGTCATGCACGCATAGTATATATGTCACGGTTCATGCTTCAGAGTCGTGGTGTACGTAGAGACGACCGACAAGAGGATACTTTCGTCGATGGATGGATGGATGGATGGATCGGTCGGTCCAAAAGCTACGTATATGTACGTGTAGTATATCACAATAACCGAAACACAAGCCAATGTAGTATCTATCTTTGAGAGGATGCGATTCGACGGTGATGAAGCATGCGAACTCGACACCTTAGCATCAAAACCGTACATGCGGTACGTACCTGGGCTGCATGCTTTCTTTCGGGCAAGTACGTAGCCTTTGCATCTTTGCTTCACCTTGCGCCCAGACGTACTATAGTACGTACGTACGTACGACTAGATTCCTTTCCTGATCACTGCATGTGTTCTGTACTGCAACAGTACTGCCCCCTCAATGGCGGCCAGTGCAACGCGACATGCTGTTTGTACTGGGAAGGAGTAGTAGGTACTCCAGGTGACCGCCGCGTAAATAAATATAATGTATTCCTACTCTAGTTACTTTGTCGTCGTCGCGTATGCATACATTAGTTGTATCACCTCTCTCGAACCTCTTTGTTGGCAAAAGAAAAAAAAATCTCTCTCGAACCTACCTACTCGATCATGGCGGGCAGGGGCATCGGCCGGTGCTTGCCGCATAGACGACCAATGTAAGTCCACATCATGCATATCGATCGATCACTAGACCTACTGATCGATGGAATCTTCCGGCCAGTAATAACTTGTAGCAGTGCCTATATATCATCAGGTCCTGCTCCTGCAGCGGGTTCAAATCAATCGTAAATTATATTGACGTGCCACCCTGTTTGCGTGAATTAATTGGCTGGATCGCTAGTCCTATCATGAGTTGTTCTTTTCTTGTTTCCCAGCGTGCGCGCGGCGACTGACAGCCACTAGCTAGCTCATCAGGCAGGCATATAGTATGTCGACACGTCGATCGATCGAGAGGAACAACGTACGTACAGGGGTTGTTGGCTCGGCGCCTGCCTTTTGTTTTCCCATCCATCCATCCATCATCGGATGAAAGGCATCGATCGTACGTAGTACTAGCTAGCTAGTACCCTCTCGCATCGCATGCAACTTGTGTCGTTCATCCTGCACCACGCATGCTTAATTTGCTTTAGCATCAGTCCATATCCAACCAAACTCTCATCGATCTCCTGTATCGATCCGATCCACTCATGCTAGCTAGCTAGTACTACAGTACCGCTTTATTTACTACCATACATGTCGGAGCCTCGGAGGGGAGGGTTGGCGCGTGAAATTCCATCCTTGTACCGATCGATGATCGTGCATCGATGAACTGAAGATCTCTTACGTACGTACGTACGTACGGTTAGGATCGATGAAAACATCCCTTGTGAGGAATTAACCATTTGAGGATGACTAATCAACGATCCATGGAGCAAGCTAGAAAGCTAGGGAACAAGCAGCATCGCTAGCAAGCGATGCAGTCGCGACGATCGTGATGATATCGATAGACGACATAATACATATATATACTCCAATATGCATGCAGCGATGTCACGTCGATCGGTAAAGATATATACTCGATGGGGTTAAAGAAAGAAATGCATCAAGTAAGCGGCTGTTCGTTTCTTTAGGCCTAAAGGTCACATTAAAACTAATCTTGTTATTTAAGCGTCTTAAATAAGTCTAATTACAAAACCTTTTTACAGATGTAGTGCGCTAATTTGCGAGACGAATCTAATGAGCCTAATTAATCTATGTTTCGCTACAGTGATGCTACAGTAACTATCGTCTAATCATGGCTCCATTACTCTCATTAGATTCGTCTCGCAAATTAGTACAAGGTTCTGCAGTTAATTTTTTAATTAGATTTTATTTAATACCTCTAAATGACAAGATTTTAACAGGCCTAAAATTAGATCTAGACAAACAAACACCCTCCAAATAAAAAAAGATACGATGTTCATGCACCGCTCGTACGTACTACTACTCGATCGATCCAGTACAGTACTAATCGACCGAGAGGACAGTGATGATGATGATGATGATGTATCCATTCCCGCCAAAATGGAGAGGACAGTCGAATCCGCCCTCCGATCTGATCTGGTCGGAGACTGCCGGCCACCGGCGCCGTCGACGTCTTGCTTTCTCCGTCAAGCAAGCTAGCAGCCAAATTAGCTTTTTTTTTTTTTTTGAGAGAGAGACAGCTGCCAAATTAGCTGACGCACGCCACCCAACAGTCCATTCCTCGTTATCTGAATCGTGGCCCATGGTACAATCCATAGTTGGGCCAAATCTGAACAGAGAATATAAGAGAATTGGGCCACACTTGTGAGACGGCCCACCAAGTCGATGGCTTGCTTTCGCAACATGTGATATATATTTGCTCAACATTAGAGGTGTTCGATTGGAGAATGCAGTTGCAGTTGCAGTTGCAGTTTAAATAGTAAAACAGAACACTGTAGCAGAGGATTCGCGCAATGTAGCAATTCAGTTGGCTGTAGCAGCAGAAACAACAGCAGCCAGAGAAAAATCCTCCTGCCGAACACGCCCAATAAGAAGAAGAAAATTCATCATCTCAAAAAAAAAAAAGAAGAAGAAAATTCATCATCAGATCAGTGCCAAATTTTAGTGTCAGTACAGGCAAAAGCTGGTGTCTCGCATCGCAGACGCAGCACAAAAAAGGAGGAAGATCGATGGTGATTCGACAGCAGTAGTAGCAGACTGATGGATGAGCAGAGCAGGCAGCACCAAGCTACTAGAGAATTAGTTGTTGTCGCCGTGCGCAGCGGCGAAGGAGGGCTCATCTGGTAGTGAGATGGTGGCCTTGTCGACGTGGCCGTCCTCCTTGGGGATGATGAGGCCGTAGCCGCCCTCTTTCCTCTTGTACAGGATGTTGACCTCGCCGGTCTCCTCGTTCCTGAATGCGTAGAAGTCGTGGTTCACGTTCTCCAGCTGCTCCAGCGCCTCGTCGACGGCCAGCGGCGGCATCTCGAACACCTTGGTGCGGACCACCTGGGCGAGCACCGTCTCCTCGTCCTCGGCGCCGACCAGGTCCTGCTCCTGCTCCTGCTCCTGCGAATCCGAATCCGAAAGGAGGAGCCCCTCCCCGTCCGACTCCGACTCCAACAAAGCCCACTCCTTGGTGCCCTTCATGTGTCGCACCTCCGTCTCCTTCTCCTTGATCTTGCGGAGCTTGCGCTTGATGATGGCGGCGGCCATGTCGATGCTGGCGTAGGTGGACTCGGAGTCCTCCTCGGCGCGCAGGACGCCGTGGCGCTTGCTGAAGAGCGTGATCTCGCAGCGGGAGGTCTTGGGCCCGCGCCCGAGCTCGCCGCCGCGGGCAGAGAGACGGACGTCCACCTCGCGGACCAGGTGGCAGTGCTTCGCCACGGCGCGCCCAACCTTGTCCTCGATGTGCTCCTTCACCTTATCACTCAGCTGCCAATTAACGAGCACTTCATTCATTCACTCACTGTACTCTAGGCAATTGAAAGATTCTAGTACTAGCAGCTACTGTAGATACCTTGACATTCCTGCCCTGCATGATGAGGCGCACCGAGGAGAGCGGCCCGTCCCACGCCATCCGCACCGTCACAGCGGACACGCCGCCGCGCCGCCACCTGCCCACCAGGGGCTGCTGCGCCTGCGCGGCGACGGCGCGCCCCAGGAAGCCCGACCGGAGCGGCGCCGAAGCAGCAGCAGCAGCACAGGCGGCGGCGGAGGAGGAAGAAGGCTTCTTCATCTTCAAGGAGGCATGCTGGCTGTGACGGGTCACGACCGCTGCCGGGGCCATTGCAGCTGCGGCGGCCATGCTCTCGCTCTCTCTCTCTCTCTCTCTCTCTCAACTTATTCTTTCTTCCTTTCTTGCAATGAAATGGTAATGCGATGAGATTGAGGAACGAGCCTCCTGGAAGGGGATTGCGGAATGAGCAGAGGAGAAGAGAGGAGAAGAGGACCCTGATGTGGATTGGTCCTATCCACTCCCTAGATCTTTCCGGGGAACAACGACAAGAGGTAGCAGCCCGTGACGTGGGGACGCCACCGCGTACTCGCGTTTTGCATCCATTGCTAGTAGTACGTTCCAATCTTTTCTATGGATGGACAAGAGAAAACTGCATTCAATCTCCATAGCATCAGGGACCGGGAGATTTCATTTCTGGCTAGCATGAGACCAGCTTGTTTTTTTTCTCTCCTCTCTCTCTGTGTCCATAAAAGTCAAGAATATATTGCCAATAGAGAGAGATCAGCTCAACTGACACGCAGCACGACAAGACTAATCAGATTCATGGACACAAACGTACAAAAACTGGATAGCACTCTTATTCAGAGATTATTAGCAAGTTGCCAGGTTTCTCACATATTGCCTCACTATATGAATGAAATGTACAACGATTATAAGAGAAGCAAAACGAGAAGTAAGCTGGTTTCGACACAGATTGTACAGTCACCAACCAAACCCCCAGAACCTGTCGTCACATTTTTCCTTCATAATCTGGTCCAAACAAAGAAAAAAGAAAAAGAAAAGTAAAGTCACCTGACTCCAAAATCTAAAAGAGCACCTAATCCATCCTTCCATGGTGCCAAAGCTGCTCGTCGAATAGCAGAACTCAAGGTCACTACTCAATAAATTCTGGAACGTCCAGTCCCCGTCATCTATTTCTTCTCTTTTCATTTGATTGATTCATGATGCTAGCAAGTCTCTAGCAGCACTGCTAAGCACTACCCCACCCCCTTTGGGACTCGGAAATCGACCAAGCAGGAAAACAATCCAATAAATAAAAATCACCGGATATTTGGATAACAACGGGACAGGGGAAGAGAGAAAAAAGGAACTTTACAGACCCTGAATGGCCATTGTCTGGAAAGACAAGCCTCCAATCCTGTCTTATCCAAAAGCCAGAGACCCATGGCTGCTTTGACACCCTGTTTGCTACTGTTAACTCTGGCACTTGTCACAACAAAACAGAGATGCTGACGCCTTGCCATTTCTTCTTCTCACAAGCTCAGCAAGAACTTAAAAATATCACGCAGTGATATTATGCCTTCCACACGTTTGCTACCAGCTTCCACAATGAAGACTCGGCGCACACCTATATAGAAGAGGAAAACAATAGGTCGAGTTATTAGCAGAGGAGAGTTCAGGAGGCCATAGCTTCCGTGGTCCATAAACTCACCAGGATTCGCCAACCGCTCCATCACTTTGAGCAAAGGATCAGACCGGAGGCACATCTGACATCTCTGCCCATTAAAAAATCCAAATGGTGTATTTGCATCCTGTCCGAGCTGCAAAGCCTGAAATTGACGAGGCTCAGAACCAAAATAAAACCATCTGGATCAATCGTGAGGTAGCCAGTTTGCAGTTAAGTAGCAGAACCGGCCCTGGGCCTTCTGTGTGTTTTTTTTCCCACCATTCTGCTCAACTATTAGTTATTTTTTTGCCAGCATTGCACTAATCACAGTCCCAAAGAATAAACGTTTTATGCCAACCCTTTTTTTTATCGTCAAAATAAACACCCCACCCCCCCCCCCCCCCCCCCCCCCCCCCCCCCACCCCCCCCCCCCCCCCCCCCCTCTCTCATTCTCTCTCAAACAATTCCTTCTAACTAAGTCACTGTATTACCCGACAATGTGAACAAACACCCAACTAGTTTCAGACTTTCAGCTAAAAACTTGACGAAGGCAGGCATGGCATTAACATACCTGATGAATGGTCATCTCATCCAGGCGAACATGAGTGTAGACCTTGTCTTTAGCTAGAGCTGTTATGTCACTACAGCATGGAACAAATTTGATGAGTACATGGACCAAGGATCACAAACGCAACCATGAATATGAATTTGCAAGTACCTTCTGGAATACGTGTCAAGCAGTGAGTCATTCTCATCCACAATTGGTATTGAGCTAACTCCAGCTGCATAAAACACAATTGTACATAAGCATAAGAGATCAGTTCTGCAACATAATAAATCCATTAGCTTGAAATGATATCAGAGAAATTGGTATTGAAATCAATCGTCAGCCGTGAGCTGTCTTGGAAATGCAAGAGCACATTGACACCTTCTGCATTTTCCAGTTGGAGTGAAGAAACAGATAGAGCATACCTTGAACCAACATGTTAAGGGCAGAACTAAGAGGTGCATTAGGTCGCAACATAGCCAGCGGACGGCCACTTGGATCACCAATTTTTGGAACCCAGGAACCCAATGGTATAGTGCACACTGGTTGGTTTAGGATAGGCAAGTTACCAGTGGAGTTTTTGAAATATCTACAAATACCTGAAATTAAAGACTGTATTAGGATATCTTACCGAAAAGGCCGCTTATATTATGTACACATGTTTATAATACTTCATACCCATACAGGGCAAACTTACATTTCAAAATTCCAGAAAGCGATGCAAGATGCAACAGCTGTGGAAATGATCCATCCGTCGATGGCGAATAAATAATTGGAACTGTTGAAATTTCATTTTGCAATATCTTTAGAGCAATGTCCCTCAAGGACTCGTAAGGGGTGGCCTGTGCAGCAAATATAATCCAGTATCAGTGCATTTGGCACATAAATCAGAATAAAATGAGCTTAGTACAGTGAAACAAGAAAATAAAAAAGGGAAACAATTGTCAATTTTTAAAGCAATAGACAGACATCAACACATTGTGTCGTACATAAAACTTTGCGCTAAATGAATTCAAAACATGTCAAAATATTGTCTTGTTGATGTTCCCATCACACCAATTATGTAAGCATAAGCAATGAAATAAATAAAGGAGAAAAGGAAACCTAAACCTACTCATCACAAAGCTCACCAGACCAGCCCATATCTCAAATTCTCAACCCTCTCCCTGATCTCTTCCTCTACCCAACCAGGTGACTCACCAACGACCCTTCTCCCCATGTTCACCCTCAGAATCTCCTCTCATGACTACTCATCGCAAGATTATCTGCTCTACTTCTTCAAGCAGTACTGGTAACACCAATAAACATTCAACTGCCATCCACAACAACACATTCCCTCCCTGTTCGAATTGAGGAGCCAATGATGCCTATCCTGCAACACCTCAGACTGAGCCACTAAGCGACTAGGTGACTCTTAAGAACCATAATACATAGTTTTAAATGGAGGGTGGCAGGGATCTCAACCACTATTACATCACACTGTCAATCATGGCATGCCATACACAATCAAATCATGTGGAACTTGGTCTATCAATTTTGTGATATCGACAACCCGATACTAATCATCCAACTCACACTTCATAGATCTATAATCCAATTGTCAACCACAAATGGGCACTAACTTACATGCACCAGATGCTGTCGCCACTGACCATCATGTCTTCCGTAAGTCTGCCGCTTAGCCTCTTTCCATGCAGATATAGTGTGTGTTTCAAGCTGCTCCTCTGTCAAGTTAGAGCCATGAGTTTCTAGCTGCAACAAAAAACAAGTTATTATAAACAATGCAATTAATGTAAAATGAAAAAAAATATTTCAAATCAACAGATCATATTTGAGCACCTACCAAGCATTCTGAATGTACGGAAAATAATGCTAACATCAGCACGATGACAACTCAGAACCAATTTAGCAAGCTTTGCAGCACATAATACAGCATAAATATCTAGCATTCCAGCATCCCATATAACAAAAAGCACATATTCAATCTTATATATCTAAAATGGGACATCCATGGTAATTTATTTAAGTTCTGATAAGTGAACACATTTCTGATCATGGTCTAACCTATGTTTAGTTGGAACTACTAGGAAAATCATCGAAGCTACTTTTTGGCTCTGTATTTCAAATTTTGTTTGTAAGGACGACCGAAGAAACTGGCGTAATAAACGAATGTACAGAAAACTATGACTAGAGTCGGTCAAAAAGTTTACCTCTCTTAATATAAGTATAAAATCCAGTGGGCTCAGGAGGCCAACAAACTGGCCTCTGAATGAATCCCACAGAGGAGCAACAGGAATTCCCTGCAAGGTAACACAAAATGAACATTTGCTACCCCAAAATTGTTGATGGTGAATTCAATATATTACAGAATCAACAACGCAGTCACCATTAACAAGTACCAAGACAATAACAAATTGAAGTTTATCCGTTTATCCATGTTCACATGGCTACTATGAAATCATAAAGTAAAATGGGCCTTTCGATAAACTGCCCGTAAGTAGATGGTGGAATGCAAAAATGGCAAAATAGACTGCAAAAGGAACGCACCTTTCAGCTAGGAAAACTATCAGAAATATAATAGTAAGCAATAGAGATAGTAATAACTTGGATCACTTAGTTTGGAATGTGCTACCGACACAGGATAACTATACATATATGAATTGAAGAGTGTGATTATCAATTCTCATCCAATTCGAGTGGTGAATCAGTTTACATGAACTAAACCAATATCATGACTGCATGCACCTGTATGGCGAAATGCAAGTTTTAAGAACAGACTCTAAAATGCAGGTTAAGCATCATAGCCACAGTCATAGTAGCATGGCATACAGCGTCCAAAAAAAAAAAATATACAGCATCAGTAATCAGGTAAGATCTGGATACCTGTTCATGTAGAATATGAAACGATTGCTTCACGGGTAAATTAATGTCCAGAGCAATGACCTGAATTGGAAAATAATAATAAAGGAATAAGAATAAACATTACAAGAACAAAAATTCATGGAAACAGAGCTGATTCTCATACCTTGCCCGAGTCCGGAAGTAAATCATAGCCAGTATGCAAACTCAGATACTCTGAAACATGCAACCTAGATATCTGTATATAAGCCTCTGAAACCCTCTGATGGCCTTCCTGAAGAACACCGTCCGTCAGTGAAACCTGATTGTCAAGACAAGGAAGGTGATGTTACTTCTTAGTTCTCATTGAAAGTCGCTATTTTGTCTACCTCCCAAGAGAAATGCGAGTAAGGTAAGAAAGTAAAGACAGCAAGAAAAGCTGAGCCACATGAGTGGTCATTCAATAACATGCCAATCAGAGATAATCAGCGAGTTCATTAAGAATTATGGATATAAGCCATCCTTACCGCACGTTCAAAATCATTGTCGACATCCATGTTCGCCCTGCTTCCAGGTGTGCTTGGGCTCAATACCGAGTTTATTTGGTTAATGTCCCTTGTCAAGTGCAAAGTGTTAACTACCCCATAGTCTCCTGTTACAGTAGGTTGTCGCTCATCATGACGCCACTCCCCGTCCACGAAGAACTTGTACTGCATATCAATAACCAAATGAGGAAGTTTGTCTAATCACACAAAAAGAACTCTAAATAAAAAAAAAAACTTCATACGTGAGGAAAAAGATAAGTTGCTACGGTATTCAACTGTGTTTACATATCATGTCCCGTTACAGAAGAAAAAAATGCATGTGAAATCCATGGAAATTGCAACAATGGGGAAATGCGGCAACAAAAAAAAAGTAAACACGATACGACATAATGTAACCGTAAAACAGGTAGAGATTGATATAGAATGGCACCTCGTAGAACCCAGGAGACAGGCTGCAGATAGCTTGAAATACGGAGGGGCAGCCTTCGGCAGGAGACAGGGGCAAATGTTCTGACCACCTACGACAAAAGAGTGGCCGTTAGATGCACGGTAACGACAATTGACAGATGTTACGAGTCTGTGATTGATGGGAGAACGGGCAAAACAGGACATATTTACCGCAAACGAACAAATAACTACCATGTCCCTTTGCTTAAGGAAGTTGCATTGCCTGAGTAAGCCCTAGGGTCCTATCATGCATGGCATCAATCAAAAAGGTAAACATATATCTTCATCCTGAGCAGAAAATGTGTTGTACAGCTCCCAGGAAGAGAGCAGAGAGCTATTACATTCGGCAATTGCAGGAAAACCTTGGTGCATACATACGGGGTAATGAAGCGATCGGATTTTATGATAAGGAAAACTAAAGCACGCTGCCAGCGATGGTATGCTATGGTAGTGCTAAAACAGTTGGAAGCAACAAGTGAAGTGGTGATTAATTAAAGCCTACAGTAGCTCAACAACAGGGAGGAGAATGGCGGCAGTAAGAAAATGTAGGAGTACACATGGAGGGAGGACAGTAGAATAGAAGGCAAGTAAGGAACGAACCTTGTGAAGGAGCCAGATACGAAGACTCTCTTGCCGCCGTAGGGCCAAACGAAGCGCGCCGGGACGGTGGGTCCGCCAGGGCTGACGCCGACGTCGTGGGCGGAATCAGCGCCGTGCGAAAACATGTCGACTGTGCAATCGGAGGGGATGAGATCGAATTCTAATCCCCCGGGCAGGGCAGAGGAGAAGGAGCAAACCCTAGAATCGATGGACGGGCAGAGAGAGAAGGGAAGGACACCAGCCGCGACGGGATCCTCCACGTGCGGCGCGAGAGGGCTCCCCGCGCGAGAGAGAGATCACCCGCGCAGGCCCGGGCAGCCCCCGTCCCAAGCCATCCCAGGGGCGCGAGCGGGGAATCGAGGCGGGATCGAGACGGGAGGTGGGTGGGTCGTAGGGAGGGGCGAGGAGGCGGCGGGAATGGCGAGGACGCGGAGAGGGGAGGGCGGCGAGGCGGGCGACGGGGATCCGGCGAGGCGAATGCGTGCGGCGAGGTGAGGAGGGACGATGGCGGAGATGGAGACGGAGGAGAGAGAGAGAGAGAGAGAAGAGAGGAGGAAGAAAGGAAAGGGAAGGGGCTTGGCCTGCCTGCGGGTTGAAAACAAGGCCTCTCTCTCCCCCGGATCTTCTGCGCCGCCACACCAGATGCGCTCCTCCTTCTTCCTTCCTTCCTCGTCAGCTGCTGCGGGATATTATCCTTCCGGCTGCCATGCACATTCAGACAATTCGTTTGATTTTTGATTCCCTACTGAAATACGATGATGGTTACAGAATTTTGATTCAGAGATAACCTCTTCCGTAAGACAACACAAATCTGATTTGCAGCATTTTATAGGGCGTAATTAAATAATTAGATTGATCTAATAAAGACATAGCAAAATAACAACTACAAAATACACTTAAGCCCCATTTGGAATGTAAGAAATTCACAGAAATTTTATAGAAATTTTACAGGAAACAGTTCAATTCCCGTAGAAATAGAGAAAAAATCCTCTATTCCAAACGGGACATTAGGATATGTGAACAAAGACAATATATAGTTTAGAAAGTTCATCTCTATCGACACATGGTAGATACTTGAATACTGAGTTTGACATGAAAACCAATGTGACACTCTACAATGAATTATAAGATGAAGGAACAAATTATTATGTGTTATAGTATACTCACAATCTTGTTATACCACACAAATTTAGTACAAAATTCATGTGCTGATTTTTTTTTTAAAAAAAAGACATGTTCATACTTTGTCAAAAGTATGTATTAGTTTATTTAAAGTTAGAATAAAAGTGAAATACGTCATGGGTTCTTCAACTATTTGAGATTCTCATTCAGGTCCGACAACTCGCAAATCGTCCATCTGGATTTGTGATCTATTTAAGCGTGTTCACTTGAATCCATACACGCCCACGTAGCTAAGTTGTGCTGACGTATCAATGATAACATGACATAATTTTACAAGCAGCTCTTAAGCTTTCTATCTCATTCTCACTATCATGCTCCTGTTTTCTCGACGGCAATAACTATCGTTTTGACAAACATCGGACGTGTGCGGCTGTTGACACCTAATTTTTTGGCCTAGGGCCTGTTGACAGTAAATAGCAGAATGCATGCCGGGTTTGGGTATGAAGATGGTAGCCCGCAGGCGATCATGAAGGAGGAGAAAATCATGAAGACATGCGTGTGCGGGTTTGCAAATCCTTTTTTAATTATTTCCTAGATTTAGGAAGGATTGACCGAGTTGTGGTCAAGTAGGAGTCGTGTTTAAGTCCAAATCGGACTCTTGCCTCGGGTGTATAAATATAAACCCAGGTGCTTGTAAACAAAAAACCAATACAATCAACCTTTCGGCGCATCGCCACAATTTCTCGACGTGTTCTTCGTCACCCGCGCCCATCGGGGCTCCGGCTTGACTGGATCTCGTCAGGTAAGCGCATCGATCTGATTATGTCGACTTGTCCATGATTAAGATTGATGTGGCTGCTAGTTATCCGGTAATTTAGATCAATCTAGGGTTTACATCGTGCGTCGACTGCATGGAATTGTTTAAGACCTGGTCCAATTCTTTGTTGCGGTTAGTTGACTTGTCCTCGCCGGCCTTGTTGCCGATTGCTGATGTCGATTTCTGTTTGATTTGGTTACTCGAGTCACGGTTAAGGTATTTTGTCGATTAGATCTGCTCTTGGTGATTGGGTAGGCAGTTTGACTTGTCCTGTCTGCTTCGCTTAGTTGACGTGTCCTCGGCGAAACAGTTGCTAAGAGTTAGATCTAGTTTACTGAGTACCTGGGACCGGTAGTTGCCGATTATACTTGTATCTGTCGATCGTGTAGAGCAGTTTGACGTGTCCTGTTCTACTTCACTTAGTTGACGTGTCCTCGGTGAAGCGATTGTCAGATTACGGGTATAATTAGTGGTTACTGGTTTAATCGTTCTTTCGGGGTGTTTAGCCGATTGCTTACCACGTTCAGATTTATGCTTGCATGCCTTTAAATATCTTATTGCTCCTGTTCAAGTATAGCCTGAACTCCTTTTGATGATTGTCGATTTTACCTTACTGTGTTGCTTGCCGATAGATTTTGCCGATCGCATGCTTTGCCGATTGCCGATTCTGATGCATGTCTGCTTTATCTATCGCGCGAAGTTTTTAATGTTGCGACATGTCGATTCGTTTATAGCCGTCAGCCGAGTGTTTATTTTATCATCTTTTATTCACTAACATCGGCTGCGGTTACGCATCGGCCTGTCCGGGGCCGATAGTCCGGGAATTTTACACGCTTTTTCTTGTCTTTGTCGATTTGCAGGGAAAATCGACTGGCACGCTCCGGAGTTCACCGCGTTCCAAGTTTTGGTCCTGAACGGAGTGAAGCAAATCTCCCAGGCCGCGTGTGCGGGCGGTAGGACACACATTTTACCGTCAACACACTTTTTGGCACGCCCAGTGGGACAGATCAAGTTCTTAGAAGCAGATGGCGTTCGTTCAAGCTGTTGCTGACGATGGTACTTTGCTCGTTGATACAAAGGGCAACAAGATCATGATTCCTGCTCCATTTGTTCGAGATGATAAAGATGCTTCTGAAGTCACTGGCAACAATGAGCTCAATGCTTGGGAGAAGATGTCTTTGGATCAGAAAAAGGCATACCAGAGTTATCTGTATGATTGCCAAGTAAAGTACTTTGAGACCATCAAGATGACACGTGGCAAGATTACATCAGTGTTGGCTTCGCCAGTGGTGATGAGAGCAGAAGAATTGGCTACAATCAAAGCTGCGAAGATGCCAGATCAAGCTCTGTTGGATGAAGTTGTGAATACTGCGGTTCACAAAGCTTTCATTAATCAGTCAGGGGTGCTTGTTAACACTCTGTACAACATGCTCAAGGCATTTGCTGATGGGACCTTGCAGTTTGATTCCGGATTTATGGGCTATCATTTACTTTACCTACTGCTACACCAGCACGTCCTGCACCTCATGGTGGTCAACCCACAGCTCAAGAAGAGACAAGCGCTGCTGGTCAGCAAAGGCAACCATATGGCATGCCACCAGAATTGTGGTCTACAAGTGCTCAAGCTCTGGCTGCAGGGGCTGCTCGGGTATCGGCGCCAAGTCTTATTGATGCGCCGTTGTCCACGCAGAAAGAAGCAGGTGGTACAACTCCTGAGCCAAGGATTAGTCAAACACCTCAGACAAGGTATCATTTGGCCCCCAATGTCAATCCTGCACTGTTCAACCAGGAGATACCGCAAGGCTATCACAGAGTGGCAGATTACAGCGAGCACTACAACAAGGAGCAACCTGCTCAGGTTCAGTCACAACCGCAGCCATCGTCTCAGATGGCTGGGGGGCAAGTGCAGAATTCATCAGAAGACATAGTTGCCAGGTTGGCTGAAGTCATGAAGGAGCAGTTTGATCTCAAGCCCAAGGAGCAGAGCTTCGTGTATCGACGTCCATATCCAGAGTGGATGGAACAAGTTGCCTTGCCACATCGATACAAGTTGCCAGAGTTTGGCAAATTTTCTGGACAAGATAATGTCTCTACAGTGGAGCACATCAGCCGATATTTGGCACAGTTGGGAGAGGCATCGGCACAAGATGCATTGAAGGTCCGATTGTTTCCTCTGTCATTGTCTGGATCGGCATTCTCATGGTTCACCTCCCTCCCTGCGGGATCCGTGCGGAATTGGGCCGACTTGGAAAAGAAATTCCACTCTTGTTTCTTCACTGGCATGGCAGAGCTGAGCATATCAGATTTGACAGCTGTTCGTCAGAAGGCTGGAGAGTCAGTTGCCGATTTTGTCCAAAGGTTCAGAGTCATCCGTGGCAGGTGCTATAACCTAAATCTGACGGATCGGCAAATGGCTGAAATTGCTTACCAAGGTTTGCTGCCTCAGATTAGAGACAAGTTTGCGCCTCAAGAAGTCGATGGCTTGGCACAACTCTTTCAGAAGGCGTCAATTCATGAAGGACGTGTCCAGAATACACGTGGCAGACAGTTTCAAGCGGCTTATGCCGATTATTCTTCTGATTCTGATGACGAAGCTGAAGTTGCTCTTGCTGAGTGGACCAGGAATAAGAAGACTGTTCTCTGTCCATGGGTCAAGCAGAAGGCAGAAGAAAAGAAGTATGACTTTGACATCAACAAAGCCGACAAGATATTTGATCTGCTGCTACAAGAGAAGCTTATTCAACTCCCACCTAATCACACGTTGCCTCCGGCTGAGGAGTTGAAGAAGATCAAGTGGTGCAAGTGGCATAACACTCCCTCTCATCACACCAATGAGTGCAAAGTGTTGAGGCAACAGATCCAATCGGCAATTGAGAGTGATCGCATTAAATTCTCTGGTCAGAAGTCGATGAAGATTGATGGGCATCCTTTTCCAGTCAACATGATCGGTGGATCTGCTGCTTTGATCGGCAAGTATTCAAGGAAAAGGGAGAGGGAAGACAGGAGGACGAGTGATGATGACTTCGATCCACACTGGAACTGTCCGTTCTTCCAGTACTGTTGGGAGCAGGGTATGAAGCTGCCACCAATTGAAGGTTGCCCAGGCTGTAGCAGAAGATCTGGAGATTTGTACAGGGAAGTTGGTTCTTCAAGCCGAGGTCCTATGAAGAGACCATCATCAAGGGTTTCTGTGCACGAAAGACTTGGTCCTGTCAATCAAGTTGAAGATTGTGAAGAAGATCAGGGTGAGTTCACAGAAGAAGGCCAATGGTGTCCAAGTAGTATTTTTACCAAGACTCAGAAGAGAAGAGTACAGAGGGCACGTTGCCGGGAGCTGAACAAGGATTTGAACCAGAAGGATGATCATGACAAGGGGCCCAAGTCTAAGAAGGTGTGGAGACCAAAAGTCAAATCTCAGGTACATGAAGTTGAAGCTCCTGTCAATATGGTATTTATGCTGCCACGAGAATTTAGCTCTTTGGACATTAATGAGTCGGAAGAAGAAGCTTCTGCCGAGTTGTTATTGGGTCCACAGCAGGTAGTGTTCGAGAAGCCGTCTGGTGTTGATCATCTCCATCTAAGGGCTCTGTACCTTAATGGTTTCGTCAATGGCAAGCCGATGAGCAAGATGATGGTCGATGGTGGTGCTGCTGTCAATGTTTTGCCGATGGCAACGTACAGGAAGATCGGCAAACTGCCTGAAGAGCTGACCAAGACCAACATGACGTTGAGGGATTATGGGGGCAGGAGCTCTGAAGTCAAAGGAGTCACCAATGTCGAGGTCACTATCGGAAGCAAGACTTTGCCGACGACATTCTTCGTAATCGAAGGCAAAGGTTCGTACGCCGTACTGCTGGGTAGGGATTGGATTCATGCTAATTGCTGTATCCCTTCCACGATGCATCAGCTCCTTATCCAGTGGATCGGCGACGAGGTGGAGACTATTCAAGCTGATAGATCGGTAAGTTGGCTACTGCAGACTTTTTGCCGATGATGGTGGAAAACTTGCCGTGCATATCAGGAACTTACTGGGAAGGTGAAGCACTGGATGTTACTGATGAAGGTGTTTGCATCACAGAAGGATCGGCAACTCCACGGTTATTATAGCAATTACCGGACCTGGACATCGATCGGCCGACGGAAGCTGAGAAGAAAGAAGCAATCGACAATCAGCTGATCGATGAAAGGGAGGAAGGAAAGCTTGGTCATGGTTTCGTATCGGCCGATGAATTAGAAGAAGTTGATATTGGAGATGGTGACAAGCCTCGGCCGACATTTATTAGTAAGAAGATCTGTAAAGACTTCAGAGAAAAGTTGATAGCATTATTGAAGGAATATAAAGATTGTTTTGCTTGGGATTATTCCGAGATGCCTGGTCTCAGTCGAGATATTGTTGAACACCGATTGCCTATTAAGCCTGGGTATCGGCCGTTTAAACAACATAATCGGAAGATCGATCCAAAGATTTATGATGCTGTCAAAGAAGAAATTACAAAGTTATATGATGCCAAGTTTATCCGACCCTGTCGATATGCAGAATGGGTGTCCAGTATCGTCCCAGTAATCAAGAAAAATGGGAAGATGCGAGTATGCATTGATTTCAGAGATTTGAATAAAGCTACACCCAAAGACGAGTATCCAATGCCGATAGCGGATGTACTAATCGATGCTGCTGCTGGACACAAGATTTTGAGCTTCATGGATGGAAATGCAGGATACAATCAGATTTTTATGGCTGAAGAAGATATTATAAAGACTGCATTCAGGTGTCCAGGAGCTTTGGGATTGTTTGAATGGGTTGTGATGACTTTTGGGCTGAAAAATGCTGGCGCCACATATCAAAGAGCCATGAATTTCATCTATCATGATCTGATTGGTCGATTAGTGGAAATTTATATTGATGATGTGATGGTGAAGTCCAAAACAGTTGAAGATCATATTGCTGATTTGCGGCAGGTGCTGGAAAGGACCAGAAAGTATGGCTTGAAGATGAATCCGCATAAATGTGCTTTTGGTGTTTCGACAGGACAATTTCTGGACTTTATTGTTCACGAAAGAGGAATTGAAATTGGTCCCAAGAGCATAGAGTCGATCAAGAAAATTCAACCTCCTACCAGTAAAAAAGAATTGCAGTCTCTGATGGGCAAAATCAATTTTGTGAGAAGATTTATTTCTAATCTTTCTGGGAAGATTGATGCTTTTACTCCTTTGTTGAAGTTAAAAGCAGATCAAGAATTCCGGTGGGAAGCCCAACATCAGAAGGCGCTTGATGATGTCAAGAAATATTTAATCTCACCACCTGTGTTGATGCCACCTAAGCCAGGTATTCCTTTCAAGTTGTATTTGTCTGCCGATGACAAGTGTATTGGTTCGGCATTGACGCAAGTACAAGATGGCGATGAAAGGATTATCTTTTATCTTAGTCGGAGATTACTGGACGCAGAGACAAGATATTCTGAGATTGAAAGGTTATGCTTGTGCCTTTATTTCTCTTGCACTAAATTAAGACATTATTTGTTATCCGAAGAATGCACTATTGTTTGCCGATCCGATGTCGTATCTTGTCCGCTCCAATATTGAAAGGCAGACTTGGGAAGTGGATGCTAGCAATTGCGGAATTTGATCTTAAATATGAATCTGCTAAAGCGGTGAAGGCTCAGGTATTTGCTGATTTAATAGTTCAGCACAGGGGGCATGACGAAAGTATGGTGGAGCCAGTTCCATGGCGCTTATTGTTTGACGGATCGATTTGCAAAAATGGATCTGGTATCGGCATTGTCATTGTCACACCAAAAGGATCCAGGTTTGAATTCTCATTCACAGTAGAAGCTCATACTAACAATCAAGTTGAATATGAGGCTGTGTTGAAAGGACTACAACTGTTGAAGGACGCCAATGCCGATTTTGTTGAAGTTGTTGGGGATTCTTTGCTGATTGTGGGGCAATTGAATGGTGAATATGAATGCAAAGATGAAGTGCTTCGGGGTTATTATCAGAAGTGTCAAGATCTAATGAAGAACTTCAAGCATATCACATTCAGTCATATTCCTCGACAAATGAATTCTGAAGCTAATGACTTGGCTCAACATGCATCTGGGTATCGGCTTATTATAGGTTCTGTTGATAATGAAGCCGATGTCGAGTTGCAAGACTGGAGGGTTGAGATAGTGAATTACTTGAAGGATCCGACCCAGAAGACGTCCAGAGAGCTGCGGTACAAGGCGATAAAATATGTGCTAGTTGATGATCAGCTTTATTATAAAACATTGGAAGGGATTCTATTGAAATGTCTGAATGCCGAAGCCAAGAAGATGCTGATGGAGGTTCATGATGGGATTTGTGGGACTCATCAGTCGGCATTCAAGATGAAATGGTTGATCAGGAGAGGTGGATATTTCTGGCCTACCATGCTCGAGGATTGTTTTGAATATTATAAGGGCTGTCAGGATTGTCAGAAGTACGGATCGATTCAAAGAGCTCCAGCATCAGCGATGAACCCTATTGTCAAGCCGTGGCCATTCAGAGGATGGGGAATCGACATGATTGGTGAGATTAATCCTTCTTCCAGCAAGGGGCATAAGTATATATTGGCAGCTACGGATTATTTCACCAAGTGGGTTGAAGCAGTGCCCTACAGAAGTGTGGCATCAAGGGATGTAATTACGTTTGTTAAAGAGCACATAATCTTCAGGTTTGGTATCCCTCAGACTATCACTACAGATCAAGGTTCTATTTTTATTTCTGAAGAGTTCAGAGATTTTACTGATGATATGGGTATTAAATTATTGAATTCATCGCCATATTATGCCCAAGCAAATGGTCAAGCTGAAGCTTCGAACAAATCCTTGATCAAGTTGATTAAGCGCAAGATTAGTGATCAGCCAAGGAGGTGGCATACTTCGTTAGCCGATTCATTATGGGCATATCGGATGTCTCGCCATGGGTCAATACAAGTAACACCATATCAGTTGGTGTATGGGCATGAAGCTGTTTCACCATGGGAAGTTACTGCCGGATCAAGAAGGGTCGATCTGCAAAATCAACTGACGGCAGAACAATACCATGATCTCATGATGGATGAATTAGAAGATGTTAATCAGCAGCGGTTAATTGCGTTGAAGAAAATTCAAGACAATAAGGCACGGGTAGCTCGACATTATAATAAAAAGGTGGTGACTAAGCAATTTGATGAAGGAGATCTCGTTTGGAAAGTCAAGTTGCCTATTGGCGTGCGAGATAATCGTTTCGGCAAGTGGTCACCTAATTGGGAAGGTCCTTATATAATTAGCCGATGCGTACCCGGTAATGCTTATTTATTGAAAGAACTGGATGGAGAAGAATTTGGCCGAGCGCTTAATGGAAAATATTTGAAGAAGTATTACCCCAGCATCTGGGTTGGTTCTTAAAAGTGTTCGGATAAATTTCCAGTTGAGCCGACGTTAAGAGCGTCGTCTTCGAGATGGCCGATGTCGATTGGTATCGCCCTTAGGGAAAATGTGCAGAAAGAACAAAAGAAGATAATGAAGTTCTTATAGTTTACAAGGGATTACATCATACATGGGAGTACAAAGTTCTTGCACCAAGAATACACACTGCGGCTGCTGTCAAGTGTCAACCAAGTGCTGACACAGGATAGGATGGGTCGTTGCTCCAGCGTACGAGGAGAGGAGCAAATGCATGGACCGCATCACGTCGAAGAAGATGTTATCCCTGAGAAGGAACCTTGTCTGACGAAGAGCATGAGTTCTCCCTCGCAGTCTGAAGAGGAGCCGCCATCTTCAGGGATTAGCTCAAGAGGGATAGCGTCGGGATGAAAGAGATAGGAGAGAAGCAGAAGGAAGGCAAGAGGTCAGAGCGTAGATCTGTGAGAAGAAGAGCTCATGGTTGCTTTCTTGCTGTTCAGGATGCATTGGTCAGGCTTTGTGAAAGGGATTTTTATTGCTGGCCATTGTGTTGATGATTTCGGTGAAGGGAGCCGGTCCTTTTATAGGCCAAGATACGGAAGAAGATAAGGTCGTGGAATAGTGCAAGACCTATTGCAAATTAAAGCGATTGGTACGAATTGTCTGCCGAAGAGGTGCACGCCATGTGAAGACAAAGGTACAGCTCATCAAGTCAAATGTACAGTTTTCACGTGAAGGGTCATTTAGAAGTCTGCAGACGTGATGGATGAACAACCCGGCGCATGGGAATTCCATACCCCGGCTTGGGGGGCATGTGTTGACACCTAATTTTTTGGCCTAGGGCCTGTTGACAATAAATAGCAGAATGCATGCCGGGTTTGGGTATGAAGATGGTAGCCCGCAGGCGATCATGAAGGAGGAGAAAATCATGAAGACATGCGTGTGCGGGTTTGCAAATTTTTTTTTAATTATTTCCTAGATTTAGGAATGATTGACCGAGTTGTGGTCAAGTAGGAGTCGTGTTTAAGTCCAAATCGGACTCTTGCCTCGGGTGTATAAATATAAACCCAGGTGCTTGTAAACAAAAAACCAATACAATCAACCTTTCGGCGCATCGCCACAATTTCTCGACGTGTTCTTCGTCACCCGCGCCCATCGGGGCTCCGGCTTGACTGGATCTCGTCAGGTAAGCGCATCGATCTGATTATGTCGACTTGTCCATGATTAAGATTGATGTGGCTGCTAGTTATCCGGTAATTTAGATCAATCTAGGGTTTACATCGTGCGTCGACTGCATGGAATTGTTTAAGACCTGGTCCAATTCTTTGTTGCGGTTAGTTGACTTGTCCTCGCCGCAGCCTTGTTGCCGATTGCTGATGTCGATTTCTGTTTGATTTGGTTACTCGAGTCACGGTTAAGGTATTTTGTCGATTAGATCTGCTCTTGGTGATTGGGTAGGCAGTTTGACTTGTCCTGTCTGCTTCGCTTAGTTGACGTGTCCTCGGCGAAACAGTTGCTAAGAGTTAGATCTAGTTTACTGAGTACCTGGGACCGGTAGTTGCCGATTATACTTGTATCTGTCGATCGTGTAGAGCAGTTTGACGTGTCCTGTTCTACTTCACTTAGTTGACGTGTCCTCGGTGAAGCGATTGTCAGATTACGGGTATAATTAGTGGTTACTGGTTTAATCGTTCTTTCGGGGTGTTTAGCCGATTGCTTACCACGTTCAGATTTATGCTTGCATGCCTTTAAATATCTTATTGCTCCTGTTCAAGTATAGCCTGAACTCCTTTTGATGATTGTCGATTTTACCTTACTGTGTTGCTTGCCGATAGATTTTGCCGATCGCATGCTTTGCCGATTGCCGATTCTGATGCATGTCTTGCTTTATCTATCGCGCGAAGTTTTTAATGTTGCGACATGTCGATTCGTTTATAGCCGTCAGCCGAGTGTTTATTTTATCATCTTTTATTCACTAACATCGGCTGCGGTTACGCATCGGCCTGTCCGGGGCCGATAGTCCGGGAATTTTACACGCTTTTTCTTGTCTTTGTCGATTTGCAGGGAAAATCGACTGGCACGCTACGGAATTCACCGCGTTCCAAGTTTTGGTCCTGAACGGAGTGAAGCAAATCTCCCAGGCCGCGTGTGCGGGCGGTAGGACACACATTTTACCGTCAACAGCGGCGGCGATCTCAGTTCCGCACGCTCGAATAACACGTGTAATCGTCTGGCGTGACACCTCGACACGAGCCCTAGTTCCTTCACTCTCATGCACACAGAACCTACAACGAACTGCAGGCTCTAAACGGGAGGACTCGGCTGAAGACGACGGTAGGAAAAAATCTAAAACTTGATGAGATTGGCGGGGATTATTTGCGGAAAATGTCCAGAGAGGAACAAGTGGAGAAGAGCTAGAGTAGAAGAAACAAATAGGACTCTAGCTCACCGAAGAGGAAGAAATCGAGGACGACTTTGGTATGGTCTATCAGCTGAGACATTGAGTGTGAATATGGACTGGGGCTTCCAAATGAGAATAAAATAAAATTTAGGGGTTAACTATGAATATAATCTGACACATAACTTATTTTGTCTATGTTAAAAGCGCCATGTCAAGTGTTTTGTCCGAGTTAGAAGGTTTTGAACCCAAATAAACCTACTTAAATAGATCATAGAACTAAATGTATGAATTGAAAATGTGTTATTGCATTTTTTACCTCTGCTTTGCCTTTTACATTTGGAATTTCAAAACGAAGACAATATTTACCCCTATCAGGGGTAAAATCGCAAGAGACAAAGTCACGCTTCAGTTAAAAAATCTAGAGGTAAAATCGCAAAGTTGAGAAAAGAAGAGTAAAATCGCAATTAAGAGGCAAACTAGAGGTACAAACACAATAATTCCATAAAAAAATGCTAGACCTAGACAAAAATTTTCAAATAGTTTAAGAACTCACGGTGCATTTCACTTGTTATATAAAGATATCATTCTCTCTGTGATATCTATGTCTATAAAGTATAAATTATCGTGTTGCTTGCTACTAAATCTAAGTAGTAATATTTCTTGCGAGCGAGGTTTGGTGGTATTAGACTATCTCCAACACATGACCTATATACTCAAAATGGGTGTTAAATGGCAAAATAGGACTTCAATCTGTCTCCAACGGATGACCCAAACACGACACGCATTGTTGGCGTCGGCGAGGTCGCTCCCCACAATTGCATCACCAAGCCTTCCCGACGCAGCCACCGTTCTCTTCCTCAATCGATCGATTCAATCGATTCTGTTCTCTTCCTCCTCTCTCCTCTCTCCTCCAAGCCTGGAAGCCCGCCGTAGCCGCCGTGCCCCTTTCCCCCTCCCCGCCGCCCGCCGCCGTCCCCCTTTCCCCCGACGAGGAGTGGGTCGACGACGAGGAAGACGGCGGCGCGGCTCGGGGGCGGCGGCGCGAGGGCGGCGGCTCGGGGCGGCAGCGCGAGGGCGGCGGCTCGAGGGTGGCGGCTCGGGGGCGGCCGTGTCCCCTCCCCATCTCGTGCTCCCCGCCCTGATTCCGGCCTTCGCCACGCCTCCCCGACCCGTCGCCACCCCCGCCCCTGATCCCGCGGCGCCTGGTCTTGGGCGCGGGCGGCGCGCATCCGCCGGCACGGGAGGGAGGCGGGCACGAGCGGGAGGTAGAGGCGCGCAGCTAGACGGGCCACACGTGCGGGCAGCCGGGGCGCGGTGGCGGGGCCGGAGCCCGGGTGCGCGACGGTGGGGAGCAGCTGGCCGCCGGTGGAGGTCGCGAGCGGAGGAAGGAGGCGAGGAAGATCGAGGTATAGTGATTTGGGTGTTTTCCTTTGGAGATGGTAGTTTTTGGATCTGCATTGTTGAAGAAAATGAGCACCAAATTTGAGTTTGGGTGAGCCCAACCGTTAGAGATAGTCTTAGTGCTTAGAAATCGGTATGTTCATTTGAGATTCTCACTTTCTAAGATAGAAGCTTTATTTTTTTTTAGGAAAGATAGAAGCTTTATTTAATGAGTAGTAAAGATCTAAGTAATCGTGAAGGAAAAATATCGATGTCTAGAACCCATCGTTTTTTTGTTCATAACTTTTAGAACAAATTCCGACTTCGTTTAATAAGCCCATGACAAGAAGGTCTTCCTCGTTTGCATCCCTTTTGCGAGGGATCTCCCATGAAACATCGGCATAGCACACTCCACTCCCCTCCTCGCCCCGTCCCCGTCTCTTTCACTCGTGCTCGCCTGTACTAGACGGGGAACATTGGAATGGATTCCATCGATGGTCGTCGATACACACGAGGCAGTGCCGCAATAAAGCACCCGCTCCTCCGCCCCCACCCGTTCTCCTTCTTGCAATCATCGCTAGTGGCAGGCTAGCTGGTCCTGTCATTCCTCTCGGTCTCTCCGCTGATCTTCAGCCATGGCTGCTCCAGTCACCGCCGCCGCTGGAAGATCAGCCGTCCTCGCCTACTCCCCTGCCCGCCGTGTCCAGGTCGGGAGCTTTCTACCAGTGTTCCTCATTTTCCTGCTTGCTGTAATGCTGTTGTAGTCCAGCGCTCGGATCTTGATTCGGAGAAACGGAAGCTTTACTTTTGCTGTCGCTGTAGGGAATGGATGCAGTGTCGTTTCGGGTTTCAGCATCTTTCTCCCGGCAAAGAGCAAGCTTTCCATCACTTCGGATGCAGCGGATTCCAAAACGCTTTCAGGTGTCATGTTCGGTACGTATAGCGAGCATCTATTCTGTTAATCCATCCATTGTACTCTGCAGTTTTAGTTCATTCAGAAGCTCCTCATATGACATTATTATGCATGCAATGGTTCCCACAACCTTCCAGTTCGCTTAATTGCTTCTCGAAGGGGAAAAAAGGGACCAGTTGGCCATGCAAATAATTGTCTTGCTAGATGGACGCTTGCTGAAACACAGCTCTTTTTGCTTGCTGTGTTTTCCCCATTCCTTGCAATATTTAAAGATCACGCAGCCAATCGTTTTCTCTGTGTGTTTTGCTTTATTCATGCTACTCTTGTCAAACAACAGACTTATATGCTTGGAAGGCACAAACATGACTTTTACCTATATGTCAGATGGTATTGACTATTAAGAATTCTAGCTATATATTCATGACTCATGCCAAGCATTTCGGCTGATTATGTGTATGTATATACCATTCGCATATGCTGACTTGATGCACTACTGAATATCATTCCCATTATCTTACAACAATGGACCGCAAGCATATCATTAGTTCTCTAGAGTGTCTTCTTTCTTGCGAGGACTATAGCACTTTAAATTAACAAGGATTTCATGTTGGAGTGGTGAACTAGAAACATTTTATTTGATAGGCAATTTATTGTGATATGTGAGTCTAAGTTTGGGCCATTTGAAGGATGCACATGTTGTTTATGTTACATGTTTTCACTTTAGACTACCTGTAGATTTCCTTCAGAATGTACCTACTCATGGGTATTTGTAATGTTGCTCTGCTTCTGAGTACTGATATTGCATACATGGGCCTGTATTTTTAGCACTATACCTATATCTTGTATCGATATTTTAATCTCTAGAAGCTTTGGCATGCTAGTCTGATGGGAAAACAGTTAACCATAGCGCACGTGTAGTTCATCTGAAAAAATTGTTTCATGCCTTGAACTTATTTCGTAATAGTATATAGCCAGCCAGTAGATACTGCAGTAATTTTGGCCCTACATTGATAATTTCGGTTGCAGCAGGTTAATATATATAGCCAAATGCGTATACCATATTGATGCACCAATACAAGTCCTGTGAGAAAGTTTGTGACAGTTGATTGTGATTCTTGAATAGGCCAAACAAGAAACTATTGAGAAGGTTTGTGAAATAGTGAAGAATCAGTTAGCTCTAGCTGAAGATACCACTGTAACCGGAGAGACAAAGTTTGTAGACATTGGGGCTGATTCACTTGACACGGTAATTCCTCGAACTCGTATGTGATTATTAACATCAGTACTAATCCTGTATGCTTGCTTGACATTTGTGAGTAATCTCTATTAATCTATGCTGTACTTGTCATAAATCTATACCATTGTATAGCAATATTTTTGTCCAGAATTTGCAATATACTACCTTTTTTATTGCCCCTGTATTGAGCTATGCTTCTGTATCACCTTTTCTTCTTTTCTCCTAAATGTCATCGTAATATCTGGATAATGGCATGTTGTTCTGAACTCGGTGTAGGTTGAAATTGTGATGGGTCTTGAGGAGGCATTCCAAATCACCGTGGATGAATCAAGCGCTCAAGAGATTCAGACGGTTGACGACGCTGCCGCTCTTATCGACAAGCTCGTGACAGAGAAGGATGCTTAAAGCGATGTTAAGGTTTCTTGCATTGATCTGTGGATGGTGGCCGAGGGGGGGGGGGGGGGGGGGGGGGGGGGGGGGGGGGTGGTTCAGGGAATTTTC
Organism: Eragrostis nindensis; assembly: GCA_012490785.1. Lineage (NCBI taxonomy): Eukaryota > Viridiplantae > Streptophyta > Magnoliopsida > Poales > Poaceae > Eragrostis > Eragrostis nindensis. The sequence continues at coordinate 283,503 of JAAXCT010000814.1, read as the reverse complement.
TTATGCATGCGTTTTTTCAGGGACAGAAATAATTGGGGGGAGTAGTCCAATTTCTCTGATAGAGTTTTTCCCCAGAACTTTGTAACAGACAGACCGTTCCATTAATGTCACTCTATACGTGCTTTAGTTTGTCATATAGGGCTGTAAACTCTCATTCTGGTCATGCGCGACCGTCAGGTTCGATTCTTGGAATGGAACTTGGGTCTTCACCGGGGTTTGTCTCCATAAAATAAATTTGCAGTGTCACAAAGGAAGTGTAACGCCTCTCGTTGCACATTTGAAACCTGATGGTTTCTAGTGATCTTTGGAAGGATGCGATTTTCGATGCTGAGTGTAATTGTAGGTTTGGATCGCTGAGTGTAATTGTAGGTTTGGACGTGTGCATGGGTGGGTGTAGGTTTATGTGAGTGAGTGTGTTCGCACATAAACTAGTAAGAGGCTTTAAAAAAAAAAAGGTTCTCGTGACTCATCCAGACACCCAGTAGCTCTGCGGCTCTGCCTGCTGCCTCTCATTGGGCTCGTTCCGGTGCTTAAATTCTCTTGCTGCAATCCTGCTGCCTCGCCGGCCCACACCAGCTCGATATAATTTTTCATACCAAAGGAACCCGGACATATTCGAGCATAAACGAAATGAGAACGACAAGCTATTGTTCACACCAGCTCATGTAACGTGAAAGCAATCAAATTAGCCAGGCGCACGAAAGGGGAAAGAAAGAATCAATGCCCGCGATGCAAATAGAGGGCAAACAACATCAAAATCAGGCAGATAGCATTAAAAAGACAAAAATAGGCAAATAAATTTATGCAGTCTAAAAACAAGGAGACGAAATTCGAGATCACAGTGGCGTAGTAACCCATTAGATTATCCAACACAGTCGTTGAACCAAGGTAAAAAGTAGCTCCACGTGTATCATGAACAGAGCCTCAAAACATGCCATATACATGCAACGGGGGGCTTGGTTATGCAATGATTAGGAGGATAGTTTAGTCAGCCGCTCAGCTGCTACTGAGAAGCCGCTTCTTGTTTCAGATAGAAGGTTCTTGCCATCTCTTCTGTCACGTCACTGCACACATATTAATGGAACAGGTTAAAACGAAAGACATGTAAGCATATGGGTTTTCTGCAATGGACACAGACAAAGCTGCAAACCTGTCAGGTGCTTCCTCTTTGCTGATAAGCGAAATGTTTTTCGAGGAAAGAAGCTGAAAAAAGTCTGCAACATCACCTTTCTTCAATATCTCATAAATCTTGGTTAAGAATTGGTTGAATTCGTTTGGTTCCTGATCACAAGTAACACCCAATGTAAATAGACTTAACAAAATGGTGGAAGCGTAGCAACACTATCGAACGTCTACTTAAACCATTTCTAATTAGCGAAATAATCAGACACCACTAAAATGCAATTATTGGCAAATGAAGAACATGCATGTTCAGTATCCCTTATCGAAGAAAATAGAAGGAATAGATGGGTGGTCAGACATTCTTCTGTAAACTCAGAACAATAGGTGTATGTGCGAGATACCTATAAACAAGATGAAGCAAAATGAAACAAAAAGAAGGCAGCACTGTTATATGAAAATTCGACACCACAATGGAAGGTATAATATCTTTTTCTGGCGCAGCATTAAGGATCTTTAACAAGTGGATGCTTTGACATATGATGAGAAACAATCAAGCAAGCAAAGCTAAATTACCATGTGGCCTTAGGATGAATCTGAGCATATTGGCTCATCTATCATTCCAACCATCAATTCGGTATTACCTGTTCAATAATGCAAGCCTTCCGCAGAGCAACAATACATTCAAGTGCCTTTTGGTAATTATCCCCCTCACAAGAGTTTTGTAACAAAGCTGTTGTGTATTTCTGCATCTCTTCCATTGCCTTCTGAACCCATGCTGAGCTAGATCTCTTTGCCAGCATGGCCTCAAAATCTTTAACAGGATTTAAATCTCCAATCTCCCCAACATTCTCCGTTTGAGGATATAAAACTGCAAGAATGCCATCCTTCTCTACAGAAGGCTCCTGTACAGATTTAGCTTGATCATCCGCACCGTTATATGCCAGTCTGTCCAGTGTCCGTGCTTTCTTTTTCTGTAATCAATTATACAAGTTGGGTCATTCAGATCTTCATCAAATCAGATCAAAGTAGATATAACAAGTTAATTTAACCTTGGGATTGTCCTTCAGCTCGAAGGATTTGCCTAGATTTTGGATAAATGGTGCTTTATGGTCAATGATATCGGGATCAGGTTCAGTTATCCTCCTTAGACACCCATCAAGTGCTGGGACATTTGCATCTGGCTGCTTTGCCTTTAGACTAAGGTAACTGTAGAATCTCTGAAAGGGGACAATGTACCATAATCAACATAATAAGATACAATGATACATACAAACAAACAGCAAAAGGAAAGCCAGAGAGGGAGGGAGAGCAACTGCCCAGCGGTGCAGAATCAAATGGTATAACTTGTTAGTGAATCAAACAGTACATCAACTCCCACACCCAAGAATCAGTGTACTATAAAAATTGTTTGCTAAAAGACTAGAACACGAACTCATTTTGTTTCACAAACAATCCTCCATACTTCTCAGGCCCCTCTTGTGACATAATGTTCTACTGCTAATGTTCTTTGTTCAAGGCCGATCAAACTTTTCTTTGGGATGACACCATGACAATTGATGCAAAATATGGACTCCAACAGAAAAAAACTGGAAAAATATTTCCACTTCAGAGGAACATGATATAACATAAAAAAATTACAGTGGTGCATCTTGTTGATCATATCATGATTTGTTGGCCTAGAAAGAACCGACACAAGATTTCTCTACCGGGTCACTCAAAATCTTTACTGAAGATACACCAATAAACAAGAATGAATGGAAAGTGAAAACCAGACAAAAGAAAGCATCTTGGATATAGAGTTATAGACATTCCACAGGAATGAATAATAAACGATATTCAATTTTGGTGCTTGCGCATTAGGATGTTCTATCACTAAATTTAATACCTCCAACACGGGATTTGGTGTGAAATCAGGCTTGAGGACCTCCCTTCCAAGTGGTGCTAGATCTAACATCTTCACTAAGTTATCTGCAGCTTCTTGTTGTTCTTCAGTTGGCTGAGATGATGATGGCAAGCTGCCAAAGGACCGGAAATTAAACTCTCTGATGTCCTCGGCAAATGGGAGTACATTGAAGTAAAAAGAATCTACCTGCGGCACAAAGACTGATTGAGCACACAGATATCTAACAAAGGTTCTGAAAATACCTAGTAAGAAAATACTTACGATATTCTTCACTGATGAAATGTTTGGGGTCAGTACACCAAAAGCAACATTCCCTTGACCTTGCTTCCACACGCATCGTACAATAGCAACCTTGTTCATTTGTTGCATTGCTCTTGCTATGGAAGAAATTGCAAGAGCTGCTTTTGTGTTTCCTGGTTCAGGTATAAAGGAGTATACATCTTTCATAAAATGGTGCCTGTTGAAGTAGGGAAAGCAGAAACATTACTGGTATACAGACTTATGCATCTTGTACTGATAGTTAGGGAATACACTTTTAACATCTACAGTCAAAATTGCAAGGAGAAGCAAGGAGAAGTCATCAAAGGTCAAACGTATATGCTTGAATAACAGATAAAATAACGGTACAACATAATGGCAAAGCTCAAACCAGAAGAAAACTAACACAAGTTAACTTTACAGTGGTAAAAGGCTAAAAGCTGTTAACCATAAAAGCATTAGGAAGAATTCAGCAATATTCTGCTTTTCAAATAAGTAAACCATTGCACTATGAACTCAAGGATAAAATTAAGTAGATTTAGGTTGTTGAGTATTAATAACGTCTTTTATTACAGGGGCCTTTCAGGTTCAAAAAGATAGTCATGCCTACTAGGAAGCAGCCCAGATCACTGTATATCACTCTCAGTTTATATAGGAACATATTAGGGAACATCCTAATAAGCCTTAGGATAAATTTGCTGTGGGACACTCTTCAATTGTGGAATTGGCTGTGGTGAAAATCGTTTGCTCCAGGACATTGTCGAAAATCGTTTGCCGTAGGACACTCAGAATGAACTAGACAGTGTCCTGCAGCAAACGATTTTCATTTTAGTGTCCCACAGCCAAATCCAAAATTGAATAGTGTCATGCAGCAAAATCTCCCGAAGACCTATTCCTACAGGGTATATTTATGTGACAATGTCAGTGCACTTGAATCACAACACACTATTGGCTTGCATGGTTTTCAAATTATTGACATTAAAGACTACAAATAGCTATAATGTACAAAACAATGGCAACTTTTGTCCACATAGTCCTCGTAACTTAGCTAAAATGTAACAGCAAACAAAACCGTAACTTTAAGAATATGCAATACTCAGTCTTGATATTCATCTGAAAATACTAAAGCAATAAGGAAAAAATAATTATAATCATAATGCACGGGTAAGTTACAGCAGGTATTTCTTGGAAACATGCATAAACGTTTGCATTCTGTCTTTAAAATATAATTGTAGGAAAAAAGTACAAATTTCCAGATTATTAGCTGGTAGTAAAATTCATGGATCATGTGCGTCATTAATTTAAATTAAAAATGATACTGCAGAACAGCAGCAGCAAGAAACAAACAAGTGCCAAAGTACAATATGTAACGTCAGATAATCCAATGGCAAGGTAAGAGTATTACCGCAAAATACTGGATCTATCTGTAAAGCCTAGAAGCTTCACACCTTTCTCTGGCTTGAACTTGACAGCCTCCCATTCAGCAGATGATATAGGGACAACTTGAGGACCATAAAGATAACCTTTAATTCTCTGATCTGGTGGAACAACTTTGTCTGGCTCGACAACACTTTTGTATTCATAATCAATTTTTACTTCATGAGTAGCAAATTTATCACTTGGGGGAGCCTTGTCAGAGTACTTCTTCAAAGTGGGGAATTTCTCCTCAGATGTTTTCTTATAGACCCACACCTATTCACAGGGGCATCCAAATCAGCCATGCGATATGGTACGCTACTGAGATAATCTCGAAGCTATTAGTCAGAACAACTTGTTAACTGAAGCATAAGGGCTGAATTAGTATAAACTCCAGTAACTAATGGAAACAATAAAGGAACCACCTACCTTTATTTTCAAATTTGAGCTCACTTCAAGGTCACCCCTAAAGACAGTAACTGGAAGCACATTCCTTGTCCTGAGAGCACCTAAGATTGATGTAGGGCCATCAACCTGGACTACCTTTGCTACTGATCTATCTCTGAACTGATACAATAGTCGGTCATTTTCGTCCATGACAGCACCATGATGGATTCCTCGTCCTCTAAAGACAATGCATTCCATCTTTATATCGTGTTTTTTCATCTGGTCTGCAATGGTGTCCACCTGATCTTCTTTAGTCCCCTCAGGCGGATCTCTTAATGGATGTTGTGCACTGGTGATTAGACAGAGACGTCGTTTCCCTTTGGTCTCGCCGAATTTCCTAATCAGCATATCCAAACCAACAACAATAGCATCCAGAACTATGACTTGTCAAGGAATTCCAGTGGTAATTTTGGTCAAATTCCACAAGAACGAAATAAGATGAGTACTTAGTAATTAGTATCAGACAAACAATTTAATACTAGCACATACTTCCATTTCATTGGATACAATCACCAGGGACAGTTCCACACTGAAGGTTTTGCAGAGCATGTGCCGTCTCTTCATCTACAACTTTAATATCATGTGCAACCATCACATGCTTATAGCCCCCAAGCTCCTTCGCAAGCTCATTGCATGTTTCTGATAACATCAATGACGTAACACTGTTGGAGCCTTATGTTGAAATACAATAGAAAATCATTAAGAAACTGTAAATAACAAACCTTTAGTTCCAAACAGGACAATACCAACCTCATCGCTCCTGTTGTAAACTAGCTGCAGGAAACAGATGTACACAGGGAGTTTGCTTGATGTCTTGCTGGTGAAATAATACCAAGGAAACTGGACAATACAGAAGAATATGTGATTACCTTCTTATGCACAAGAGTGGAGCATATGTTCTTGACCTCCTGCAGCACACCATGCATTGATGGCCCGACATCCAACAGCAAAATCAATGCTTCCTATGAAATACTCTCGTAATTAGCAAAAGCACAGGATTTACCACCAGAAAGAATATGCGCACCAACATGTTCTGAAGTAAGTCTTCACAACAGAGGGACAACTCTTTAACATGTTTTTTTTGTTTGGTACTTCACGTTATTGCAGGGGCATGATATGGCATCAGAATTGATAAATGAAATAGAAATGTGAAAGAAAGATTCCACGGCTCTTTATTATACCATAAATCCAGTTTTTCCCATTACTCTCACAAGTTGAACTCACAGCAGCAGTTGGGGAATCATATGCACCCCTAATGTGCGAGGAAAGAGCATGCAGGGTAATAGTGAATCCCAACCAATTTCCATGTGATCCAATCAGACTAGTTGGTCCAGCAAATGATTTTCCCAGTACATGGAAACAAGCATCATCGACCAGAGAGCTTAACCTGGTGGGGTAAAAAAAATTCAAATAGACCCATAAACATGCTTCATTTGTTCCGTTCGATTAAACCCTAGAATGAGTAGGGGAGCGGGCGGGTTCCAGCAAGTTTTGAGCGTTATTGGAAGATAGTATTGCTTGAATGAGAAAAACACAGTCCCGGTGAAATCAATGAGGGTAAGGGAAAGGGGGCGCACCTTGTTGCGAGCCATGGTGATCGAAGGGAGGGAGCGAGGGAGAGTTTATGCTGCCTCCATGAGAGACAGCCCGATGTCTGTCTGCGAGAATAAGGTGGGAGTTGACTGATGGCCGCGTAGCTCAAGCGAGGCCAAGGGTTGAGGTGGAAGGAACCGTGGCAGCGACCAGCAAGACGAGAGGAAGACGGAGGCGGCGAGGAAGACGACACGACTGCAGAGGAGAGCAAAAAAAGATAGTGTTGGGCCGGGATAGCCCACCAGGACGCGCGCCTTGGCGGCCCACTAGACGAGTATCTCCATTTCCAGAGGCCCAATCTTCTTTCCTTCCTTCGCCTAGCTCCTCCGCTCGCACCACCACCACCAGAGAGAGAGAGAGAGAGAGAGAGAGAGAGAGAGCGAGAGAGGTCGACGACAAGGCCGGCGGGCAGAGCGCAGAAGGCGAGAAGATGATCCTGGCCGTGCTCTTCGCCAACTCCGAAGGCAACATCCTCATAGAGCGGTGCGTCCCCCCTTCCTATCCCGCTCCTTTCGCTCTCACATCCTGCCCCCACGAGATCTCGCCTCTCGTCATGAGATCTGTCAGTTGAGAGCTGCCTAGCGCGTAAATGAATTGATGAATGATCTCGGTGTTCGGTTGGGATTCGCAGGTTCCATGGGGTTCCGGCGGAGGAGAGGCTCCACTGGCGCTCTTTCCTGGTGAAACTCGGATCCGAGAACCTCAAAGGTTCCAAGAACGAGGAGCTCCACGTTGCTTCCCACAAGTATGTACCATCTCCGCGCTTATAATTCACTTACTTCGCTGCACCATGAGTAATCTGACTATAAGCTTGTGATCTCTATTGATGGAAATTGTCCTTGTCGTAATTAAAAAACTCGGCCAGCGGGGGAAAGACCGCCCCCACGGAATTATAGGAGAGCTCAACCGGAGCCCGGCCGAGAAAGGTCACGAAAGTTGCCCCCCCTTTGCAACACGAGGGCCCGCCCTCTGTGGATCAGATCTTTACTTGTGCTTTGAGCCCCCATAGCCCCTACACAAGGATCCGCCGCCAGATCAGTCCGGCTTGTGTGCACGACCAGGGGAACCAACGAGTGACCTTTTTTACCTCAGCCTGAAAATTCGCTTCCCACAGGAATTGAACCCAAGACCCTCAGGGTGCTACTAAGAGTCTTAACCACTTCGCTCCTTGTCGTAATTAAGATCACTTTGCTGCAACAAGTGTTATTTAAATGATGAAAAACATTCTGCACTGTGCGTAGTGAGGATCGTATCATCATTTCCTTGTAGAGAAAGGCATAATGTATTTAACTCTTAGCAGCATATGTCACTGTTAATACTGCACCCAGATGCCGGCCCTAACTCTTTATTTATTTTGTTTTCACTCCACTTGTAAGTTCGTTTTTTTATTCTTGTTCTGGACTTGTGGTCATCCTTGTGCTTCTGAAGAAATCTGTCTTCCTTGAATAGTTAAGCTGTCGAGATCGTTGCTCATCACTGTTTATTATTGACACTATCACAGGTCAGTCTCTATTGTCTATACAATGATTGGGGACGTTTGCCTGTACATTGTTGGCAAGGATGAATATGACGAGCTTGCTTGTGAGTGTTGAATTGCGGACATCATTCACTTTTACTAACTTTTAAGCAGCCCTTCATTTCAAATCTGAACTATCTTACATTTATCGTGACTGATACTTGCTACCATTGTAGTGGCCGAGGTGATTTTTGCGGTAACATCGGCAGTGAAGGATGTATGTGGAAAACCTCCTACTGAGCGCCTCTTCCTTGACAAATATGGAAGGATCTGCTTGTGCCTCGATGAGATCGTTTGGAAGGTAGATCTTCAATTCAATTTTCTGATGCTGCGGTTTTATCTGTGCATGTACTCTATACATAACTGTTGCATACTATTTATTGATTACAAATTCCTTAGCTGATTATTTATGATAATATTATGTCAAAAACTCTCCTACCTGTGCGTTCTCCTGACAACCTCAGTCTCTCCCAGGAAAGCGTTTTGATCTAGTTTAGTCTCATTTGTCCTGATATTCTGTGGGCAATGTATTACTCGCGCTGCCATTCATCACTTTGCAAAATAATTTGTTCTATTTATCTTCTATGAGCTGCTATCACTGTAAAAGGAAAATCTCATGGTTTTCTGACTAGCTGGTGTTTGTCATTCATGCAGGGTCTGCTTGAGAACACGGAGAAGGACCGAGTACGAAGGTTAATTAGGCTGAAGCCTCCTGTTGAACCATGACTTTCGTGTTTGTGTCATGTGTGTCGATGTATTCCAAATGCAATCTCATTTAGGCAAAACTTCAAGTTTGACTCCGCTGCTGTTTATGCTGTATCTACAATATTGTAACTCAAAACATCTCATGATTGTGTACATGACATTGCAAAAGATATCTCCATGACTTGTGAAATCATTGTGTTATTACCTGACAACTGAGGACTACTATTTATATGTCTTACTATTTGTATGTCTGATATTACAGTAAATACTGATAAACCCCGTGTAGGCCCTCTGTAGCTGAGTTGGACTTGTTCTGAGAATAAGTGGGATGGCAAGAATGCAGATGTGATGCTAATAGCTGGTGCATTTTTGTTTGTAGAACGATGCAATGGCCCCTATGTATCATGCATGATCCATTATTCATTTCAAGGGACATTTGGCGCGCCACCAAAGTTGGGAAACATTATCTGGTAAATCTTAAAATAACAGTAGGTACTTTCAGGGGTCACCTACGGTACCATGTGAACCGTTATCCATCTTTAAACGAAACGGGACAAACAAAAGGAGTTCCTACTAGGACAGGGAACTAGCAAACTGCCGACAGAAACATGAGCTAGGGAATCATACTGATTGAGTAGAAGTGCTCCTGCATACAACCCCCAATACTGCAGTTCCACATTTCAATTGTTGTGTTGAAAAGCACAGACCGAAATCAATTATTACTGAAACAGAGATGAATTATATCTGCGAGTAGGAAATTTTCTTTTGCAAAGACTCAACAGTACCAACTTCCATGGCAGTATATTATCACCAAGTAAGCAGTGTGTGCAGAAGAGAAAAACTTCTCCAAAAATACACACTATGCCTCCTTCTAGGCAATAGTACTCGAAATGTGGCATTCCAAATTCAGATATAGAACCATCATTCGACGAATGGCCAATGATTTGTAATTCATGGAATACCTAAGTAACGATGGTATATGTATTTCAGTTCTCCTACAAAGAATAATGTGAGCCAATGCATGAGCATGGATAGTGCAGAGTAGTTCACCAATCCAACACCATCCACTAAGCCCATGCATCATTCTTTTAGAGCAGTATGAAGCTTAACCCATCGCAACTGTATCCAGCTAGCTATCTGGCAATCGCTTCTGACGAACTGCTCATCTGCAACCATGAGACCAGATCATCCCTTGAACTGATGAAGCTGCCGACGTGAGACTCGCTTGGTTGGAATGGTACTGCCAATTGCTCAAGATGAGCAGCAAAAGCACTTGCCAGCCCCTGCGCGAACTTGTGGGTGCTGGAACCAGTGTAGACGCTGAACGATTCGGGCAAAGCCTTTTGCTGCACCAAGCGATCTGAAATGGTCTTGAGCCAATCGTCGAATGCTGTCTTAGCTGCACCAATGGAGAGTGACCGCAGATCCAGTGACCACTCTTCATCCTCTCTGCTATGGAGCTTGGAGTACAAGCCGTAGGTCTGGGCAAGATGGAAGACCTCTCTTGCCCTCTGAGAAGGGAAACCATGGTTTTGGCATATGTCGATCAAACAGTTGCAGTAAGGCCGGCGAACTTCAGGGGCTGCGGCATTCAGCACGCCCTTTAACTCTGACTTAATATCATCAACACCCACTTGGGCATCACCGATCATTCTGATCAGCTTGACCAAGTTCTTATTGACCTTTTCGAGGGAAGCAAGCACCGTATCTATGTCGTCCCCGCTGCTCAGAGCGACAACGGAGAGCAAGCACCCACACAACCGGTCATCAGGTTTGAGACCCCTCTTCAGCCCATCCTCAAGCACCTCCAACGCATGACGTATCCTCTGTGCCTTCCCGAGGCATTGTATCACGATGGTGTAGCTCATTATGTTGGGCTCTATCCCGCCCTCTATCATTTCGGCAAACAGCTGGAGGGCGCGGTCCGCGTCCCCGTCGCTCCCATAGATGTTGATCATGGCCGTGTAGCTCCACTTGTCCGGCTTGGGAACGTCTGGGCACTCCGGATCCTTCATCTCATTGAACAGCTGCTCGGCCTCAGCCACCAGGCCTACGTCCGCACACATGCTCAGCAGCGTGTTGCAGAGGATGTTATCGGCAGGCAGCTTCTTTTCCCTCATCTGGTTCCAGAGCTGGAGCGCGTCGCGGCCCCAGCGAGCCCTCCCGTATATCTTGGCGAGGGCGGTAAGCGTGCGCGCGTTGGGCTGGACGCCCTCGGCGGTCATTTCGTCGAACAGGTTGCGCGCGAGGCCGGGCTTGCGGGTCTTGCCCAGCGCCTCGAGCAGGGCGTTGTAGACGAAGATGTTGGGCTTGAGGCCGACCTCTCGCATCTCCTTGAAGACGAACTGGATGCCTTCGTAGTCGCAGGCCTCGCCGAACATCTTGGCGAGGACAGCGAAGGCGACGTGGTCGGGCTTCCAGCCGCTGCCCCTGGCGCGGTCGAAGAGCGCGAGCACCTCCTCCTTCATGGCGAGCTGCGCGTAGACGTCGAGCACCGCGGAGTAGGTGACCTCGTCGGGGAGGACGCCGTCGGCGGCGTACATGCGCTCGAACCACTCGACGGCCTTGGAGAACTGGCGGCAGCGGCGGGCGGCGGTGATGAGGGTGGAGTAGGTGATGTTGTCGAGCGGGACACCGGCGTCGAGCATTTCGAGCGCGAGGCGCTCGGCGTGCGGCCACTGGCGCGCGGCGCGGAGCGACTTGAGGGCGACGTTGAAGAAGATGGTGTCGAGCGGGAAGGCGCCGTCGGGGAGCGCGCGGAGCCAGCCGAGGAGGGAGAGGGACTTGCGCCACGAGGGGTGGAGGTAGTTGAGGAGGAGGAGCGCATCGGAGGGGGAGGGCGGGGAGCCCTCCGGGAAGAAGGTGTCGAGGGTGGCGGCGAGGTCGGCATCCTCGGGGAGCGCGCGGATGGCGCGGAGGAGCGGCTGGAGCGGCGCCGAGGAAGGGTGGGAGGAGGGTGTGCGGCGGCGGTGGCGGCGGAGGGAGAGGACGTTGGGTTTGGGCCTGGAGGGGTTCACCCAGGTGGGCTCCGGGGTGGGGCGGTCGGCGGCGGGCGCGGGCGTAGGCTTGTCACGGAGGAGCGTGCGGGAGAAGGGCTCGAGCTGCTCGGAGAGGGACGGCGTGGAGGTGCCTGTGGCGGTCGCCCTTGGCTTGGGCTTGAGATGGATCCGCCTCCGAGGCGGAGAGAGGAAGAGGAAGGCGGAGGCGGTGGTTGCCGGCAATGGCGCCATGGATAAGGTGGTCGTCTTCTCTTCGCCCTCGGTGGCGGCAATGTGCTGCTCTTTGGATTGGGTTGGGAAATTCCGCCGCAGGCCGGTAAAGGTTAGTGTTGTTGTCGAAAATGACCCAAATATCCAGAGAACGTATCAGGTGGAAACCAACCTCTCCGTGCAAACTATGGAAACTTCAATCTGAGTCACACGATGTTGATCTAAAGGTGGCGCTTAGGAGAGGTGGGAGGGGTGATTTGCAAACTCAGGGGAGGTGGAAGGGGGGATTTGCAAAAGCGCATTTACAAAGCACCCCTCCCACCTCCTCTGAGCGCCCCCTTGGATCAACATCGTGTGGCTGAGATTAAAGTTTCCATAGTTTGCACTGATAGGTTGGTTTCCATCAGATATGTTCCCCTCTATATATATATATATGATGCTTCACCTGCCACACACTGACTTTTTAAACCACCAGGCAGTGCTAACGATTGTACAAATGGCATCGATCATGCGTAGGTAGGCAGGCCGGCATGTATGTTTTCTAACGATTTCGGTAACGGCCGGCAACCAAAATGTCAAACAAAAATTTTGTTTCTTTCTTCTCCGTCCCCCTTCTCTAGGACAAATTGAGTGTTGCTGAAGCGAGAGTTAATTACTTTGTGGCCTGCGCCTGCAAGCCGAAAGTATTTATTAAGCATACTGGCGGAACAGGGTCCAACACAATAGTACAGAGCACATTATATCAATTGTAGAGAAGCACAAGATTGTATTGAACGTCGACGTCATATCGATCGGCAATTAAGTAATGTGATAGTACGAAATCATCAAGAGAGGCAGGATCGATCAATATGATCAAGGATTGATCTTCATGGCGTCCATGATGTTCTTGCCATCGAGCTTGCTGGAGAAGACGAGCTTGAGATAGTCCTCCACTGTTACGGTTCTGTAGCGCGCCTCGCCGCCTGATGATCCGGCGACGACCTCCTCCAGCGGCCCGTACGTGGCTCCGAACCTGGCCTGGTGGAACGCGGCGATGGACAGCCGCTCGTGGGTCGCGTTGACCACCGCCCGGTGCTCGACGCTCCTGTACCTGCCGTTGGTGAGCACCTCGATGACGTCGCCGACGTTGGCGATCAGAGCTCCCGGCAGCGGCGCCACGGGGATCCATTCGCCCTCGTGCCTGATCTGCAGGCCGCTCACCGGGCTGACCTGCAGCAGCAGCGTCAGGCCCACGGCGTCCGAGTGCGGCGACAGGCCCAGCACCTTGTCGTGCGCCTGCGGGCACGCCGGGTAGTAGTTCATCCTCATGCTCTGCGCCCCGGCGATCCGGGTCAGCTTCTCGGCGTCCGCCACGCCCAGGTTCTTGGCCATGATCCGCAGCAGCTCGGTGGCCACCCTCTGCACCTCCACAGAGTAGCGCACCAACGAGTCCCTGGATCGTGATGAATTACGATCGATGCATGCTTAATTTTGGGACTGATCACTTGATAACCTATTATATCGATTGGTATTAATTACCTGAAGTTGGGGGGCTGAGAAGAAGGCCAGAGCTTGAGGTCCCGGTACTCGGGCGGCTGCGTGAAGAGGAAGTACATGTCGGACCAGTCCAGCTTCTGCTCCTCGGACACCACGAACACCTGGCCGTACCCTTCCACCCCGCCCGGCTCCTGCGCGTACGCCTGCTTCTCCGCCAGCGGGAGGTGGAAGAACACCTTGAGCTTCTCCTTCACGTCTTCCACGACCTCGTCGGGCACCCCGTGGTTCACCACCTGGAAGAAGCCCCAATCCTCGCAGGCCGACTTGAGCTTGGCGGCCTCCTCGTCGGCGTGCTCCTCGAGGAGCAGGCTGCCGAGATCCACGGCGGGCACCGAACGAGTTGCATCATCCTCGACGTTGACACGAACTGGGGCGTCGCGCAGGTAGCGGTGGAGGACTTGCGGCGTCAGGTCACCGGCTGGGCGAGCGGCGAGGTCCTGCACGTTGGGCACCGGCAGAGAGCTGCCAAGGCTCCGCGGCTTCGCTCCGGCGCCGGCGACGGCAACATCCATGACGAATGATCGCCGGCCTCAGCTTTGGTAACTGATCGATTTGGTGACTACTCACGTAGTAGGTGGCCAACTTTCGATTCATTCATCTGCCGCACACGGGTTATAATATTTATTAGTAGTAACTTGTTCTCTTTGCAAATGATCCAACGGTCACTTTCTCACCAAACACACACGCGTGTCGTTTGCTTCCATCGGCACCCGACGAACCCCAGTGCTATTTACCAGTCAAACCCACCAACAGTGCGTGCATTAAGCTCATTCACTCCATCAACCAATCAGCCGATTCTATCGCTTTCATCATTGTACCCAGAGGTCGCGGCCTGTGGATATGGGTAAGTTTTCTCTTATCAATTTTCTTACGTTCAACATTTCATAACACGTGTAGAAAAGTGCATTTAAATTACTAAAAGGGTACATTTTGAAATGTTTTATTCGATATTAGTTAATTAAAATCTATATCAAAACTTAGTAAAACTAATTCAACATGTGTTATGGAAATGTGCATTCGAATTGTTCAAACAGTGTATCAAGTCTCATTTAGTTGCTTTAATTATAAACCATATACCATAGTTTAAACTTTGGTTTAAAAAATTATCATAATTCAAACGGTTTTCAAAATTGGTGCGCTGTTTACAAGAAATATATATTTTAAGATTGGCAGTCAAATATATCATGCCCCACCAATCATAGTGTACCACATCATAGCACTCCCACCTCTTTTCACTTTCCTGAATCTCCACAATTTTCCGTCGAATTTTAGGGCGAATGCTTGGATGTAGCATTGTTGCAGCGTACCACCCCAAGGCTATATAAGAGATTTGATTTGCAAAGGCCGGAAACATAAATTTTAGTCCGTCAGAAAATATATGTACCTAAAATTGTAATTTTTTTCAATGTCATGATTTCGGAACCAATTTGAGATCCTTTTTATTTGATTGTTGGTTTTTGATTTGGGATCTTCTGGATGGGAAAAGAGTGCTCAGCCTTGACTTCAAAAGAGGCTACGCCCCGACATTAGGAGGTTTATAACACAACCGTCTGCGATCACACTCTCAAAATAAATCGAAATGAGGACTTAACGAACAAATAGAGTTTGATGAAGACGTTTATTACTAAAGACCAATCATTCTCTTTTTAGATAATGGGAAAAGGCAATCCTGGCCTTAGCCTCACAAGGAGATTACAACCGCCTTCTTCATTGTCTCCTTGTCTTGTTCGCACATTTGTAGTTGCGCTCAAAACTGGAGCCAATGTGTGCCCCAGAATAAGTTTTCGTTGGAGCCTTATCCAAAACAACAACATTCGTTCAAATATGTGTGCGTGTATCAGTCGGAGCACAAATTAAAGTTCATCCAAAACGAGGCACAAGTTTTACATGCAAATGCTACATTAACATTTCAATTTCATTATTACACGTAACGCTGAACGGAAAATTAACAGCGAACGCATGAAGAACACTGGACTGCACCCATTACATTCATGTCCGCAACAAAGCTCATTATTACACTTCCAAATATACAGGACGTGCATATACGAACACTTCAATGGACGCATACACGCTTGTGCGTATTGTTTGTATAGATAAGTGTACGTAGAGATTGATGTATGTGTATATGTCGTCGCAGGGTCGTCAATCATGTCTTCTTTTTTTTGCGAAGAAGGGTCGTCAATCATGTCTGGGGCTGATTAGCTCTGCAACACGTACAAAAGTCAGCAATAAGTAAGCAAGTGCAGCTAGAACGGAAGTATATAAACACGTAAACTACATACAAATTATAGCAAATACTACGTACGTACGTACCTGGTGTTGTTGCTGCTGCCGCCGGTAGCATTGTTGTTTCCGTTGCCGGTGGAGCCGTTGCTGGGGGGGTAGCCGTAGCGGCCGGCCTCGATGTCGCCGACGTGCTCCACGAGGAGGTCATAGTGGCGCTTGATGTCGTCGACCGTCTTGCCGCCTCCGACCGCGGCGGCGATGCGCTCCCAGTCTTGGCCGTGCGTCGCCAGCGCTCTCTCGAACCTCTCGTTCTCGCTGTCGCTCCACTCCGTCCTCGTCGTCGTCGACATATCTATATATTCTTATCGATCGCCTTGCTGCTGATTAATTTGGACTAATAATCTCACTCCTTAATTACAATAGCTAGTCAGCCAGTCTTGCTTGCTTCGGATATATTGGAGAAGCTGGCAGCTGGTATTTATACTGCCGGAATTAAGCCAAGGGATCAAAGAAAAATTGCAAATGGGCAATGGAAATGGCGGTGGAATTTCTGATGTACGCATGGTCAATAAACAAAGCGAAAGGTACTAGCTAGAGAAAGAAATAGTGCAATTTGCAGCTAGGGCCGGGCCGGGGAACAAAGCAACCGCGCTCTCACTTGGCTGCTGCATGGGGATTCATCCAACCATCGACTTGAAGTATCTAGCAAGTCGCAAGCAATGAAGCAAGGCGACGATTTATTCCGGCATATACAAGGTTTAGTTATTAGTTGACAACTGAAAGTTAAAACTACAGTGCTTTCTGCTGCTAGAGTCACACGATCGGAGCCCTCCTTTTTAATTTGTATAATTAAAGCAAGTGGTGAATCCGTGAATGCAAGGAATGAAAAAATTAAAGAAAAAGCCAACCAATCACTACCAGCATGGTTCGTAAGTGTACGTCTGGCTCTGCATCGTCCATTTGTTCCTTATTTCTCCTCCCGTCTCGGTGTCTGCTTTTCTCGGATTCTGACGTGCTGCCTCCTGCTCAAAGATATTCAGCGCGTCTAGCCACCCGAGTGCTGTCAGCTAGTACTGTATTATTTTGCATCAGCAGCAGATTCGATCCTGGTTTCAGCTCCGAATCAAGCATACACCGTCTAATCATGAAATGAAATAATGCAACACTAGTACAAAATGACCCTGCAGTGACGGAGGCTATAAAATAGCGGTGGCGGGCGCAGCTGCATCCGTCAGTACAAGCTTTGCGCCGAACACTGTAGCAACTAGCGGTGGCGGTCATGGTGGTGTCATCAGAGTGCCTCTCTTGTAGTGGCGGGCATTATGATGTAATCAGTGCCCGCCACTGGTGATTTGGTTTGCAATGGCGGACGAGCCTGATGTCACTCGGCCGCACCGTCGCCACTGCCCACGAAAAGTGATAAAAAAATCCACCGCCGCCTCAACCTATCCAACTCCTCACTCTCCCTCTCCCCCGCGCCTGCCACTCTTCTCTCTCTCTCTCTCTCTCTCTCTCCCTCTCCTATCCTCTGCCTTTTGCCTCGCCGGCCTGCACCGAGGCGTGAGCCGCGTGAGGGTCACGCGGCGGCGCGGCCCCGAGGCGACCCTCGCTGGCGCAGCCTCAAGGCGACCCGCCTGTGCGGGCGCCAACACCCGGGATCTCCCCTCACCTGCCTCGCCGACCAGCGCCATCGCCGTACGGATCTGCGCCGTCCGACCGCGGGGCTGCGCTCCGGCGCCGACATGAAGGTCAATCCTCGCGCATATCTCTCCCTCCCTCCCACCTTCCTCACTCTTTCCTCTCATCTTCGCAGATCCGGCCGCTCCGTGGGGCTAGGGTTCCGGCGACCTCGGTGCAAATCTAGGCGGCGCGGCCGCTCCGGGTGACCTGAGGCGGCGGCGGCGCAAATTTGGGCGGGCGCGGCGACTCCGGGTGACCCGGGTGCAGCGGCGGCGCAGTCTGGGCGGGCTCGAATCCAGCGTGGCGGCGTGGTGGCTGCGGGGCCCCGCGGCAGATCCGGCGGCGGTTTGGCGACGGTGGCAACCAGCCCCGGTCCTGCGACGGCGGCTAGGGTTACGGGTCCGTCCTCTCTCTCTCTCTCTCTCTCTCTCTCTCTCTCTCTCTCTCTCTCTCCTGCACTCATCTCTCTCTTTGCAGATCTGGCGCTGTCCGGCGACGGCGGCTAGGGTTCTGGGGCGAGCTACTCCACGGCGACAGCGACAAGGGTGCGGCGTGGGGCGGCGACGGCGACCACTGCAACGACGACCACGGCGGTGGCGCGGCGCGGGGCGACGGCGACCACTGCAACGACGACCACGGCGACGGCGCGGGGCGACGACGGCGACGGCGACCACAGCGATGGCGCGGCGCGGGGCGGGGTGGCCGGAGCTGGCCAGGAGGGGGTGCGGGCAGTGGACCCGGCCCCCGGCCCCACTCTTTTTTTTAATTCTTTATTTCCTTTCCGGTGGCGGGCGGAAGCGCCCGTCACCGGTATTTTATGATTCCAGTGGCGGAGCCGGAGTGGCGGACGGCTTGTCCGCCACTGCTGGCTCTTTTTGCCCGCCACCGTAGGGCTCTATTGTACTAGTGCAAGTTTTTCTTTCTTTCGAGAAACGAAACGATGCAAAACTTGATATGAATTGAGAACTTTCAGGCCGGACATCCCAGTGACGTGCTACATCGATCCTGCCGTACTCATGCATTTATCTAGAACAATACTATTACATCATGTGACGAGTGAATGATCAGCTGGTTCCGTTCCCTTGTGAGCTTTCCAGGTTTTCTGACCGCTCACTATATATTTGCGTCGGACGCAAGCGTATATATAGGTCCATTCCAGCGTGGATGCGATGCCGCTTGGATATTCAGCAGCAATTTGTAGAACCTGATGCGTAGCAAACAACAATCAGAAGCACACTTGTAGCCTGCCCAACGAGGCGCCGTTTTAGTGCGTTACATGTTTGCCTCTTCTATACCACTTAATTTCGGTGGGCAATTTGGCTAAAGAACTAATTAAACTGGTTCAAGGATCTCTCTGGTGATTTGATGACTCGCTCGTCAAGAATTCCAGAGATGTCTCCTAATGCTAAGATTTGCATTTTGTTCTGGTCCCGTAGGTCCGATATAATAAGCACCGGGAAATAGATGATAAAATAATGTGCATTAATTACATGAATCAAATAAAGAGTCAAGGTAACTAGTATAATCCTAGTGGTACGGTGCACCGTAAAACTACTCGAAAAATAAGACACGTAGTCTATTACATTATTATTATTATTTGTTTTCTGACTCACAACTGTGCAAAGTAGCACTGACAACAGTAACTGCGGTCAAGAAATTAGTAGACAACAGACATCCAACTTCCCTTTGTCATCTGGTTTTCAGACTTCCTTAGGCCTGCACGAAAATGTAAACAGCATGATTCAAAACGGCGACGTACCAAAATACTAGTAGCCTCTCATGTCATGCAACTCTAGGCAACAAACAGCGGTTGCTTCCTCTTTATCTATCCGCTCCCCACGAAAAGAAAACGGCAATCTTTTCTTCTCTTTTTTAGAGACGAGTGATATGAAACATAGAGCACACACACCTTGGCGTTGATGCTGGTGCAGAGCCAATCCATCCCTTCATAGAGGCCTTCTCCTGAGGTTGCAGAGCCACTCTGAATGTGCCTGCAGAATCAGTTCGGACGGCTGATAGCAAGTCAGAAATGAGAGACCATTGTTTTCCGTTATCGTAATGGAAAGGGGCAATGCCCATGTCGAAAAAAGAAATGAGAGACCATCTACGGTGGCAAAGGGAGTTGAGCCCAATCTTCTCTGCTATCTCTTCTGCGCTCATGGCATTCGGAAGGTCCTGTTTGTTCGCAAACACGAGCATCGTGGCATTCTTAGCCTCCTCCTGCCATTAATTCAGGGTGCAACTTCATAAGCCTTACCAGCCTATTATTATTGACTTGATTCTTTTGAATGAACAGGAGGGGCAAGCCCCTACTGATCAACATACTAATAACAGCCAAGTAAAAGTCTCTTAACAAAAAAGGTTGAAGAATACAGCAACTGAAACATGATGACTTATACAAGCAGCAAAGTTTGTACCTCATTCAGAATCATGTTCAAATGATCTCTGGCGTAAGGAAGCCCCTCCCTGTCGGTGCTGTCGATGACGAAGATGAAGCCCTGGGTGCCATGGAAGTAATGCCTCAACAAGGGCTGGAGCTGCAGATTCAAACCATGAGATGAATGGAGTCACTGTAGGTTCTGGGACAAGCTGTTGGCACATAACAAAGGCATGTACCGGTCCTCGGCCCATATCAAAAGCAATGAAGCTGATGTTGTTATATTCAAATTTCTCCAGATTGAACCCTGTATATAGCAAAGTAAAACGACGATCGAGTCGCTAATTAGCTTCGAAGCACCTGTGGACAAGACGGCAATAATATGGACATGATCCAGATCATGAGAAGGACGGCACGTACGTACGTCCTACCAAGCTTCTTCAGGCACGTACCGATGGTCGGTGTGGTGTCGACGACCTTGCCGAGTTTGAGCTTGTTGATGATGGTCGTCTTGCCGGCGAAGCCAAGGCCTAACAACAGGATTTGCATCTCCTGCTTCCATCCCAGCAGCTGCCTCAGGCTCAGGCTCAGGTTCAGCAGCCGTCCCATCGCCATGCCCATGGCCACTGCTCCGCTCCTCGATCTGCTAGCTAGCTGCTCAATTAGTTTCAGAGATGCGCGCATGTGCATGTAATAAGAAACTGGAGGGAGGGACGGAGTCATCAGCTAAGCTAGACAGCTACCATCTCAGGGGTAGAAAAGTAATCACTCCTTCAGTCCTAAGCGAACCACTTCGTTGACCACTGAATGACAGTCACGGTTATGCATACATCTTCTTGATTATCTTTGCCATGTGCGTCAGTAGCATGTGACACAGCAAAGTCGTCGTCAACCTCCTCTGATTCTTGAGCATGAATTGACTCAAGCCAGCCGCTGCCCTGTGTCACATACAGATACGTGGTGCGCTTCTTGCAGTTACTTTGCACATCACTAGGTGACCCAGAGGCAGCTGGCAGTGACACATGCACCCTGTATGCTTCCAGGAAAATCAACACAAAACACCAGTCCTGATCGTTTTCTTTTTACACATAAAGGCATTTCTGGGTCGAATCATGAAGACGGAGGCATGGAATACAATACTGTAGTATCTGAAATGATGGATTCATCTCCCCGCAAAAAATGATGGTAATCCAATTAGGTTCACGTTAATATTTCCTACATATATGGAAGCGGGTTCCACAGCTCGGTGTTCATTTCCAATGCCATAGCTAAGAAAGGTGATATCTCATCGCCGGACAAGCAAAAATGAATAGCGGGACCATCCATAGGTCATTTTCTTTACGGATTGTACAGAGAACACAAACGACGTCTGTACATTATTTCTGACTCACAAACGACAGTTGTGAACTTTTTCAAAAAAAAAAACACAAATTCACTGCTCGGCAGAGCACTGAACATTCAGGCAACCACAGGATCCCTTGGATGTTTGTCTTGGGCGGCATCATCTGACGATTCCCCGGAACACTAGGGTCAATAAGCCACATCATATTCACACACCAATCCAAATACTGCGCGTCTGCACCACACATGTTCATCCAAATTCCTTAGGCCTGCAAAAATGTAAACAACATAAGCCAAAATACAGTAGCATTTCTTTCAGCTGTGGAGTAGGACTATAGGCACACACATTGCCTTCAGGCCACACCAGCAGCAGTTTTTCCTGCCATTTATGTGCACGTTCCTTAGGAAAAGAAAATTTTCCTTCCTTTGTTTTTGACAAGCTTATATTGCAAAGACCTGAAACGTAAAATACAAACCTTGCTATTGATGTTCCTGGAGAGCCAATCCAGCCCCTCGTACAGGCCTTCTCCTGAAGTTGCACAACCGCTCTGAATGTACCTGCAGAATCAACCCGGGCAGTTTCATTCATCAGTTTAAGAGTGTATGGGCTGGATCATAAGATGAAATCAAATAATTAAAGAGGGCAGAGACCATCTACGGTGGCGAATGGACTGAAGACCAAGCTCCTCTGCCATCTCTGCTGCACTCACGGCATTCGGAAGGTCCTGCTTATTCGCAAACACTAGCAGCGCAGCATCTCTAAGTTCCTCCTGCAATTCAATGTGTTCTTGAGAAGCCAAACCATCACCTGCTGACTTGGGTAGTGCAAGACAGAAATTAACCTCGTTCAGCAACATGTTCAACTCGTCCCTGGCATCAGGAAGCCTCTCCCTGTCGCTGCTGTCGACGACGAAGATCAGGCCCTGGGTGCCATGGAAGTAGTGCTTCCACAAGCGCCGGATCTGAAATTAATAACACACGAGTATAATCGATCACCAAAATGGCTTCAGTCACGGTAGGTAAGTAAACCCAACGCAATGCGTGACGATATGTACCGAGCCTTGGCCTCCGACGTCCCAAACAGTGAAGCTGATGTTGCCATACTCAACTGTCTCAACATTAAACCCTGCAAAAGGCGCTTTTTTTAGCAGTTAGGAAAAAAAAAAAACGAGTACGCTTAGCTGAGACAGGTAGCATTCAGACACCAGTGCAGCTCTTCTGTGTGGAGTCCATCCAGTTCCAACTGAATAGAAGCAGTTGATGTGAATGCAATACATACATGATCAAGAGGACGAGGAAATATGTTTGTCGAACATAAAAGGAGATATTCAGATGGTGGCATTTGCAGGTGAACCTACCGATGGTTGCGACGGTGGAGACGACCTCGCCGATCTTGAGCTTGTAGAGGATGGTGGTCTTGCCGGCAGCGTCCAGCCCCAGCATCAGGATTCGGGCCTCCTTCTTGCTCATGAACAGACGATGGCTCAAGCTCAGCAGCAGTCCCATGGCCGCGCCCATCGTCCCTCCTCGATCAGCAACTTTAACGGAAGCAAGACGCTTAATGCACTGCTTGTCAGTAGCCGCTATTGTGCTTGCCGGAACAGTAGAAGGCTCAAGGGTTTTATAATGGCTTGGCTTGGCTTGGTTGGTTCGTTCCCAGCGCCACGCGAGCTGCTTCGGTGCTAAGCTGAGCTTCCAAGACCAAGACCATTGATCTGAATGGGCACCGCGGGCTACCTGAGCGCGAAGCAACAAGTCTCATTTTCATTGGACCCGTTCTGTTTCATTTCTTGCAGCAACACGTAACGTAGGTGGGGCAGAGAAGTGCTGCCTTGCCGAGGGGGCGTTGCTAATTCTCACCATAAACTGGACTAGTGCCACATGCTTAGCATCCAATCCAAGATGACCAGCTTTTATACTGTCTGGGCTTGTAAATAGATAGCATCAAACTATATCTCACTACTAAACCATATGCATACATGAGCATTCTGCCAAGGATTGCCAAGTGCCAGAGATCACGGCCAACACCACCTGTGATGCTCCTTTTATGTTGTTCCAAGGACACACTAGTATCCACGCAAGGAACGATGATGCATCCATCCATTCTACCACCCATAGCTTTGCATGTTACCACCAGAATAAATCCAATAGAGACACTTTCGTTTCCCAAAGACACTCGTGTTCAATCACATGCATGCATATAACTGTAATTGAGTGCTCATTTCAATGTCATAGCATCGATAGTCAGTGAAAAATCCCATCGCGTGACAGGCAAAAAATGAGTAACAAAACCAGATATAATGGATAGCGCACCCGGAAAGAACAGCTTAATAGTACAGAAAGCAGTATATGACAAGGGTGCTTTTGAGGAAGGAGCTGCGTTCGGTCATAGGCGATCATATCTCATAGTTCCAAGTGCTCTCTGCTACGAGCTTTGGCGCTTTGCTCTGATCAGACAAATCAAAAGATGCAGCAACCTGTAGCAAAAGAAGCATGACATATATTGTCAGATTTAAACATGTTGTGGAGACATGCTAACATCTAAGATGAAGAGAATGTGGTAATCATGCATTTGTCGATGACACATTGCAAATTCATTCAATAATAACTATTGCTATAGAGCGAAACAATGAATCAACATATCCACCAGAGTAGATCTTCACCAGCAGCACTCTCTCAAACATCAATTGGCATTTAGCAAGGCTACTTTCATGTTTCCTGCTAAGAGACCTTTTGAGTTCTGAACTGGTTTAGACTAAAAGCTTGGCCCTGCTAAGAGACATTTTGAGCTGTGAACTGGTACCGTACAATGTTAACCCCGAGAATTGCTTTGAATAAAGCAGACCAAGCTTTTAGTTTAAAAATCTGCACCTAGGAGTCCAGCAGAATTGAAGAAAAAGGATAATCATGTAGCCACTCATTACAGCGCATGTGTCATATTTGGAGGTCTCCCCCTTAGAATGTTTTTCTTTTTAAAGAAAGCTTGCAATCCCAAGGGTTGGGTCACTAGAAAACATGGTTTTATATACACATCTGACCATCTAAGAAAGAAACCTCTAAAATATAGATTCGTACACCCAATCACAAAATTACAAATATATACCATGCATATTGTTTGATGTGCCCTCCATACTCCAATTGTTCTCTTCTACTCAAGCAACTAGCAACCATAGATTTAAAGACTTGAAATTCCAAAAATCAAAAGCCTTTCATACTACCAGCTTAGTTAAGCTTTTCGCAAACTACATGTTTGATGTCTCCTCTATTTATGGGAGATGAATCACTACGTTGTTCTTTGCTGACATTTTTCACGACAGTTAAAACAAGATTTAACCCAGACAGCACAGTAATGATAGAGCTAGCCTACAAAAATGCCTTGGGTACGCAAGCATATCTTTTGTATGAAAAAAGTGAGTTTTGGCCCCCGTTCTGAGAAGAACAACTATGACAACCTTGAAACTATCAAAACATAGGACCTATCGCACAACTCAAAACGTCCTCCAAAGCTATTTTCCAAATTATTAACAAATTTTATATGATACAAATTAACTCATGGGTCATCGCCTCAGCTATCTTGCCATTTTGTTGCGTGAGACAGTGAGTTCAGAAAGATAATGAGACCAAATTGATATAAATGCAGGGTTTGCTGTTTGGACTACAATGGGATTGATGAGCCATGCAGGTGCTGTTTGCAGCAGTTTTGCTTTAGGCCAAATTTGCACAAAATCCTGAAATTTCAGCCCGACGCTGTTGCCTCTCCTCGAATGGAAAGCGATATTCAGTAGTGCAATAGCAATTTGGAAACGGATTTCAAGCATACATTTGGTTATTGACCTAGACACAGAGACGAGCTGTCTAATTGTGTTGAGGAAAAATTCATCATTTCTCAATTACGAATCCACTAAATCCCAGATGCTTGTGTAGCGAAGAAGCAGAAGAAAAGAGTAATCCGACGCATACCTTGAAGGAGCCACCGGCCAGGGAGTCCTTGTTCCACTCGAGGCCGAGCAGCTTGGTGGAGGCGTGGTAGGTGCCCTTGACGGCGTCCCCTCCCTGGAATTTCCTGGTGACGGCGAACTCCCAGGCGTTGGTTTTGGTGTCGAAGACGGGCTCGATGGTGGTGAGGCGGTCGGCGCCGTGTGCGTAGGAGTACTTGACGCGGCATCCGCCGGAGCCGAGCGCGTGGGAGAGGCTGACCTTGTTGGCGGGATCGACGGTGAGGGTGCAGTCGAGCGCGGTGCGGGATGGCGGCGCGGCGTCGGCGGCGGCAGCGAGGCTGGTGGAGTGGGTGTAGGTGAGGCTGAGGCGCTTGTCGTACACGAGGGCGGAGTTCATGAACTGGAAGCGCACATCCTGCAGCACCCAATCGAGCGGCGAGGTTGTTGGTGTTACTTGGTAGTAGGTGAAGAGGATCGGAGGAGGTAGGTGGAGCAAGTGTGAGCGAGCATGATAGAAGAAGAAGAGGAAGAGCTTACTCGGTTGTGGGGCTTGACGTCGACGAGGAAGGCGCCGGGCTTCTCGAGGGTGAGGGTGAGGCCGGTGAGGGAGGGCCCGTTGGTGAAGGTGGCTTCGGTGGCGGAGGCCTTGAAGCGGAGGTCGCCGGCGGCGGGGAGGGCGAAGGTGGTGGCGGCCGTGGCCTTGTCGCCGTCGAAGCGGCCCTTGAGCGTGGCCTTCACCATGTTCCCTTCGCTAGGCCTAGGAGGCTAGGAGTCTCCGCCGCCGCCGCCGCCGCCGCCGCTTTTGGACCCGACGACCCCTATCTTCTTTCTTCTTCACACAAAGTCCAGCCGCATCGTTCCAATCGCCGTCGCGGTCCTCCCTTGTCGTCGTGTCGTCCCTTACTGGGCTTCTGTTGGGCCTAAATGGCTCGCATCATTGCATGGGCCTAAATGGCTAATCTTGATGGATTGATTCAGTGTTAATTGCGCGCTTGTTCTGCTGACTGTACTGATGATAAACCCAGTACTACAGTACATTGTTCTCTCAGTCCTGTCTGTGTCCCGTCTGTGTACGCAATCGTAGAGTTTGACGCCGCCAAAGGAAAGTATGTCAAATTACACTCGCAAGCCAAGTTTTACATCACAACGTACGTCTGCTCGATGCTGAAACAAAGCAAACATTTATTCTGCCACAAGAGCTTTTGATCAGCTCAGTTGCTGAGCAGCACACCAGATTCCTGAATGTTTTGGATGTTGATGCAGTGTCGGGTCGAAACTTCATCTCTCTCAGAGAGGAGTGGGGTCCAGTCCAGAATATTTTTGTTGTCGAGAGAACCGTCAGACGAAGGGGGTGATCCAGACCGGCTCGACGTCGACGGCGTGCCCGCCGGCGACGGGCACGCCCTTCATCTCCTCGTCGAGCAGCGAGTACTCGCAGATGGCGTGCGGCGCCATCATCTCCACGTGCCGCCGCGCGAAGTAGACGCAGCTCTCCCGCAGCCCCGGCGCGGTGGCGTAGAGCGCCACCGGCACCGCCGCCGACACGACCGAGCCCACGAACAGCGCCTGTCCGGGGGTCTCCGCCAGCAGGTCCCACCTGCGCTTCTCCGGCAAGGCCAGCAGGCGCACCTCCACGTCCCAGTCCACCTCGCCGCCGTGGCGACTCGGCATGTACCGCTTCCTGACCAGCAGCAGCTCCCCCTCGGTGTCCAGCACCAGGTACAGCTGCCACCGCCAGCACATGGAGCCGCCCAACGGCCGCTCCGCGTCCCGCAGCTGCGACACCGCCGCCGCGCGCGCCCGCAGATCGGCGCGGAAGGCGAACACCGCCTCGTCGTGGCTCAGCGCGCACAGCCGCCCGCGCCACAAGGCCATGTCTCTGAATCCCCCGTGCTGCTCCCCCTCCTCGATGCCGATGGTCATCCACGCGCCCGACACGGCCGGCTGAAGCAGCGTGATCGTGCCTCCTCGGCCCAGCGGGCGGCGACCCAGATGGGAGAGGTGGGCGGAGCTGAAAGGACCATCTTGGCCACCGGGAACACCGGAGGCGCGGGGACGGCGACGGATCGGCCGGACACGGGGTTGCAGAGGACGACGGCGCGCTCGGAGTCCAGGGCCATGGCAAGCCAGCCGGCGATGTGGCCGCAGCAGCGCCCGCCTCTGACGCCCCGCCGGGAGCGCGAAAGGCAGGATCTTGCGGTGGAGGAGGCTGAAGAAGGCGAGCTCGCCGTGGCCCGGGCGGCGGATGAGGAGCCGCGGGACCTCGAAAGGGAGATCGGACGGGAAGGATTCCCGCACGCACGCGCGCCAGGAGGCGCAGACGAGGCGGACGGCGACGCGGTCCAGCGGAGCGAGGACGGCGACGATGCGCTCCAGCAGCTCTGGCGGGAGATCCGGCCACGCGGACTGGCCCCTTTCTTGCTTCAGGCGGGAGCCCATCACCGAGGAGGATCTTCTTCCACCAATTTCCCCCCTCTTTCTCCTCCCCCTCCTCCCTTGCGAGCTAGAGCTACCTCTTCCTCTCTTTTTTTTTTTCTAACATATATAAATTGATGAGGGAATCGCAAATCGGTTGACCGCCGGATGCTTGTGTGTTGTTTTGTTGCTCTTGGGTCATCGCCTCACCGGCACAACGAGCAAGACCAATGTATAAGGTCTAACCGGACCCTTCCCTCAAAAAAAGGTCTAACCGGACCTTATGGATGGGACCCACTGACAGGAGGCCATAGTTTTTTTTTTTTTTTTTTTTTTGATACTTTTCGTGCTTGTATTCATTCAACGAAAGATTACAAACACAGGAGCGAGCAGACCCCAACGAAGAAACACCCTTAAGATGGTGTGGATTACATTGCTCCCAAAGAGCAGAGTACATATGACAACAGAAGCGGCTATCGACGGGCTGGTCCCCGAAGAGTCGTCAGGAGGGCCTCGCTTGCAATAAGCATGAGGTTGGTGTGGCCTGCCTATGTGAACCATCGTCGGTGAACTTGGTTTTGTTTGTGTATCACCTGGACGCATAAAGAAGGCAGCAGCAACACCTTTGGTTGACAACTCTTGAGTAGCCAGACGTACTGATTCCGAGTCGCAATGGACTGAGCATCCGTAGCGGTCATGGTCTTTGAAGACTTGAGTACGAGATGTCGTCATCATGGACATCAAAGAAGCAGTTACCTTCAATAGCCTGGAGAATAGCTCTTGGTACTCTGTAGATGAAAATAGACGTAGAGGAGCAGTAAACACACCAGGTACACGTATGAGGACACGTGTCAGCTGTTGCCGAAGCATGTCCGCCACGCGTAGGCAGCCTTTGACTCGGGGCCGCCGGAGATCTCGCCGGAGGTTGTACTGTCGGGGGAGGTGGAAGACTTCGATGCCGGACATCACCGGCCGACATGTTGACTTGTTGTTGTCGGCGACAGTGTGTTGAAGATCGTCTTCCTCCTCGCCTCGGGTGGTTGGCGAGGGTCGGGGCAGCCGTCGGAGGCGCTGGTTGTGGTGCCGTCGATGCGCCGGCAGCTTCAGGGGTGACGTCGGCAGGGAGGCGATGGCGTACGAGGTGGAGGTGAGATGGATCCGGCGTGGTCCGCCGCCTTCCTCCTGGTGAACAGAGGAGGCGACGAATCCCATCCATCCCGGGTCACGGGCCCGGATCTGCCCCGGTGGATCCCGGATCTGGAGGTGGCGGCGACCGGACGGCGACAGGGGCGGGGGGTCTGCGGCGATGGAGGTGAGGGCGGCGAAGCGGTGGTCACGGAGGCGGAGTGGGCTCGGGGCGCCGGATCTGGCCATGGCGGTGAGAGGCGGAAGGTGGATCGATGTGGACGGGGATGGAAGGGATGATGATTGACTTTATTTTATTGATGCTCACCTGGAAGGCCGGCGAGCCATCGACCTCGGCAAGGAGTAAACCGACCAAGACGACGGCAAGCCGGAGCTTGAGGGAGCGACGGCGGCACATAGGCCCAAACATGACAACGAAAACTCGACTGGAAGTAAAAGCTACTAGATCTACAAGAGGGGGGGCTTCCCTCTCCTCTCCGCCGCCAGCGAGGTCGCCGGAGGGGGGGAAGGAGGGGGGGCCCGGCGGCGGCGATGGATGAACCCTAGGCGAGCGAGCTTTTCGCGAGAGAACCAAACCGAGCGGTTCGCACGTTGAATCGACAGGAGGCCATAGTTGAGGCAAGGGTCACAATGCTGAGTCCAAACCGCGGGTCCCACGGAAGGTAAAAAAAAGATCCGATCGTTTTTCTCTCTCTCCCGTTCCTCTCTCCAGGAATTTTCCCCAATCCTCGTGGCATCCACCCCAATCTTCACCATGGATGCTTGCTCTCTCATGGCCTCCATCCAATCTCCCATCAATCTATCGATTTGGACCTTGATCTACTCGCTCCTCTGTCTAATTTCACGATTCCATGCGCTCAGATTCGAGGTGAGGTGCGGCATGGAGGGGAATGATGAACGGGAGGAGCCTGGGCTGCCTGGGCAAGCCGCTCGACCTCCGAGCTTCGCCGGGTCTAGCCGAGGCCCTTGGCCGCTGAGCTCACCCGAGCATGGGCGCGCGGCTGAGCGTCGAGGCCCCCTGAGCCTGGGCGAGCAGCTTGGT
Source organism: Eragrostis nindensis (assembly GCA_012490785.1). Taxonomy (NCBI): domain Eukaryota; kingdom Viridiplantae; phylum Streptophyta; class Magnoliopsida; order Poales; family Poaceae; genus Eragrostis; species Eragrostis nindensis. Next base: position 253,633 of record JAAXCT010000814.1, on the reverse strand, counting down.
CGCCGAGCCCTGCACATGGGCGACCTGCCGTGGCCGCGGTCGCGGCTCTCGCCCGAGGTGGCCACAGAGGTGGCCGCCGAGCTCCGCCGTGGATGGACCAGGCCCTTGGCTCCACTGCGCCTGCGCGAGGCTCTCGGCCTCCGAGCTCCACCGCGGGTGGACGAGGCCCTCCGCTCCGCCGCACCTGCGTGAGGCTCTCGGCCGCCGAGCTCCCCGAAGCCTGGGCGAGCCGCCGGTCGTCGACGTTCCCCGCGCCTGGGCGAGATGCGATTCAGGTATCTGGACTCGCAGATGCGCCCGGTGGCCAAGCTGCGGCACGACATCGTCCTCCGGCGGCGCGGGATGGCGCGAGCGGCAACTGTCTCGGAGAGAGAGAGAGGGGGGAGAACAGAGAGGTGCGTCCGAAAATTATTTCTTTATTCTATAAGGTAGCCCTTACCGCAAAGGGTAACTTTTGTCATCAATGCACTATAGACTACCCTCACAATGTATATTGACTGACCTTATGTGGTATTTATTGCTATATTGACAGGTTTTGTGTCCCATTGTGGTTGCCCTAATTAAAGAAGGTTGTTGTGTTTCCTTTAAGTGAATTACTATGAAACTGACGATCGTGAAATTTGTTAGTATTGGTGAGGGCAAACAACAGTTTGGAATTATATGGTAGTAATAGGTTGGGTGGAAGAACGAAAAGGACCGGACGACGAGCAAGCAGGTGATGACGCTGGAACAGTAAACACACTTTTTCTTTTTTGAGATGAATGAATGCTTCGTTTTTTTTTTCTTTTTGAGATAAATGAATGGATGAATGCGCTTAGTCACAAGGGTGACGCGACGTGGGCTGAATCCAGTGAAGGATTTGCGCCACTATGGTGGCCCAGTCTAGAGTGCGGGTTGGATGGATTATATTCCCTAAGAAAGAAATCTCGAACTGGGCCGAGTCAATTCAAAAATGGGCTTGCGAATGACAATGTACTTCTTCGCAGGTACCATCATCATCCATCATCTGTCAATTCACAAATATTCTCAAAAAAAAAATCTGTCAATTCACAAATGGGTTTTTTTTTTGGACCTCAAATGGGCTTGCTTACATTATGGGTTCATGCACTCTTGCCCATTGAATACGTCAAAACATTTTTAGTGTTTAAAATGTGACCGAGATGAAAGCAAGATCTCAAAAAATCAAAGCAGCCCACACGTACATTATGTCTGGGACTTGGAAAGGTTCTGGCTCTGTGCCTGCCTGCACTGGTATGGCCGGAGGCGAAATGAATTCCCTTGCATTGGCTTAAATAAAGCACTTTATTACCCATATATACATCTCTGTTGTCACCTTGGAAAGTATCTGTGTCTTTGTGATGAATACCAATGGCGACTCAGAAGCGAGATACTACTACTTGTAATGCATGCTCTCAATCTGATGAGGTAGGTATCTCTGCAGGCATGCATGCTGCACTCGCTACGCCGTCCGATAAAGCTACTACTCCTCGGTTGGAACGCATGCTGGCCGCGCGCCATGGATGCAGATGGCTGCAGCTTTCAAAGACAAGCTCCAAAATTAAACACCCACACACGCCGGTCGTCGCCGCTACTACTAGCTCAAGATCAGGAGATCAGATGAACGAACGCATGCATGCGCGGTCCATGCATGATGTGCAGATGCAGCCAGGTTTGTCTTCATCTTGCGATCCATAAGGAGAGGACTCTCCTGTTCCTGCCTCTGCCTGGTCACTGCATGCCTGTCCTGGAAGCAACAGTACGTACAGTAGCGCCACGTCTTCTTGGCTTGCATGCATGAGAGACGAAGAATTCTCTGTTCAGGTGGCGTTCGGTTCCCCCTCTAAAATCTCTCTAAACTTTAAACCCCTCTAAAGTAAAAAGAATCTTACTATTTAAGGGTATTAAATAAAATTTAATTGCAAAACCTTTCTGCAGATGGGCGTTGTTTTTTGAGACAAATCTAATGAGCCTAATTAATCAATGTTTTGACACAGTGATGCTACAGTAACCATCGTCTAATCGCCGCTTAATTACCCTCATTACGTTCGTCTCGCGAAATAGATGGAGGGTTCTGGACTTAGTTTTGTAATTTGACTTTGTTTAGTACACATAAATCGTGCCGGCATTTTGATGTGGGGTAACCGAACGGGGCCTCACTTCACTTCTCAGGTGAGAGATCGAGAGGTGAAGAAAAAGGCAGTCCAGTGTACTGTTTCCGGTCCTCACTGCCAGTTCCCTGACCAAAAGCCATGGGTTGCATGCATGCACAACAATGGCAGGTGGGCCGCACCTAGCTACAGATGCCATTGCCAGGAGACTCAGAGAGAGAGAGAGGACATGCATGCAGTATCATCCATCTCATCATTGCTTAATTAGGCTCGTTAGATTCGTCTCGAAAAATAACGCCCGTCTGCAGAAAGGTTTTGTAATTAAATTTTATTTAGTACCTCTAAATAGTAAGATTCTTTTTACTTTAGAGGGGTATAAAGTTTAGAGGGCACTTTAGAGGGGGATCCGAACGGCACCTCAGATTCTCTCCCTCGCTTCTCCAATTATTCAAGGCCTGCATATTTAACCCAATCAGTCAATGGATCGTCAGTGGGAAAGCTAGAGCTGGAGAGACCAGAGTTTCATTTCAAACGTGCACACGTACGAGAATAAATTCAACATGCATGTTTGAGTTTGGGTGGTGAATAATCGATGCTGATGACCGAGTTCTGCGTTTCACCCTGGTCTGGTGCCACACGGCACCCGGGACAACTGTTCCTCTTGATCGGTTTTGCCTCCCTTTTCTTTCTGTCTTGTAGTACCTTTTCTTTAGATAGTTATATCTAGTACTACCAATATATTTCATGGACAGCGCGAGCACGATATGTAGGTCAATGCTTTCGCTTCAGCTATGATTAGGAACAGTTGCATTACTGAGACTTGTGGCCATATGTATCTATTATCTTTACCATCCATAAAAGAGCCAGTTGGTGGTGGCCGGTCGTGGTTCGTCTGCCCCTCCCAGTCCCCACTCAACTGGCGTCTGCGCCGACATTTGGGTCCCATTCCCCATGGTACCGCTTCCATCACTTCTACGACGTCTACGCGCATCTCCCGATCTCCCCGCCGCTGCGACTACCCAACGGGCAAAGAGGAGAAAAAAAAATGGACTGCACCAGCGAGGTCCTGGCTCCCCAGATCGGGTCGAACCATTGCTTGACGCCCGCGAAGAGGCCCCATGGCCTTGCGAGTCAGCGGCTCGCCAGTTTCCTAATCGAGGTCCTCCTCCTCAATCTTGGATGAGAGAGAGAGAGAGAGAGAGACGCCCTGCCTGCCGCCGGTCGTCGGGTACTGCAAAATCAGTCCGCCACCCAGCTGCGCCATCCGTGGCCGTGCTCGATTCGTTTGGGGAAGAGAGAGAAGGGCAGGAAAGCGGCTTCCTATTCCCTGCTATGACAGCTATCGGTGATGCAGTTCCTGCAGTGAGGAAATAAGGTTTACGATGCAAACGAAATTTATTTTTACAAAAGAAAAGACAATTAACAAAGGTTTGACACAAACCCAACGAGAATGATAAAATTTTCTATTCATCGCTCCCTTGATTTTCTAAAGAGAAATCAGGTGAATTCTACCACACAACTGTGTAAGAAATCATGATTAGTAGCGAGGCCGTTTGTATTCTCGCATGTGAGATTTACCGTTGACGGTTTTGAGCTTTTTAGTTGTAAACAAAATTTCGGATGTGCGGTATATTTTTTTTGCGATTACATGGTGATTCATTGCCGAATGCTTTAGCTTGCCTTATTTTATGTGTTTCAGAAAATAAAAACAACTTTGTTTATAGAATCCGTAGCAGCGTCACGGGCAGTTGGCTAGTATATATAATTGACGAGAAAAAGGAGTCACCACGTTCGCTCTAAAATGCTAGAAATTCCCACGTTAATCCGAGAAAATAAGAAGAGAAAATTACCCACCACTGCCATTGTGGAACATCTTTATATATATAATTGATGAGAAAAAGGAGTCACCACGTTCGCTCTAAAATGCTAGAAATTCCCACGTTAATCCGAGAAAATAAGAAGAGAAAATTACCCACCACTGCCATTGTGAAACAATTAGTCGTAAAACCCCCTACAAATATTTATAAAAAAAGCTAAATTCGGAATAATAAAAAATAGCTAAAAATGCCATCGCACATATTTCTACATTACCCACCATGCCATTTTGAGTTTAAAAAAGCTAAATTCGGAATAATAAAAATTAGACAAAACTACCCTTCACATCTATTTCTAAATTACCAACCTTGGCATTATGAGTAAAAAAATAACTAAATTCGGAATAATAAAAAGAGCCAAAAATACCCCTCACACCTCTTTCAAAATTACACACCATGCCATTATGAGTTCAAAAAATAAATTCGGAATAATAAAAAAGTAGCCAAAAAGTACCCCTAATTCCTATTTCTAATTTACCCACTATACCAATATGAGTCAAAAATAGCTCAATTTGGAATAATAAAAATAGCCAAAAAATACACTTAATTCATGTTTCATCTAAATTATATCTCGGTGAAGGAAGACTTTGAATTGTTTTAGCTAAGGATGTGATTTAAATTATTACATTGTTTATATTTTTCATGTGGTTTTCTAAGGTGTATTTCCTAACAATTTAAAGAGAAAATCTATTCACTTTCATTTGAATTTTAGCTCAATTTGGAATAATAAAAATAGCAAAAAAATACAATTAATTCATGTTTCTAGATTACTCACTTTTTCAAATTTATATTAATAAATAAATCTATTTTAATATTCTAAATACAATTGAAAAATAAATTCAAATGAAAGTGAACATTTTCTCTTTAAATTGTTAGGAAATACACCTTAGAAAACCACATGAAAAATATAAACAATATAATAATTTAAATCACATCCTTAGCTAAAACTTTACATCCAATGCACCTTTCATTAGAATCCAAAGTCTTCCTTCACCGAGATATAATTTAGATGAAACATGAGTTGCAATGCATTATTTTCTAAATATGTAATGCCTTAATGGTTAAAAACTAACAATATTTATCTTTAGTAAGTAATAGGTAATAAACATGTGTATGCGTGTCTATAAAAAAAGGAAAAACAAAGAAAAATACTTGACAAAGTGTAAAGATAACTTTTAAGGTGACAATATTATAGAACTTTAAGATATACACCCATAACTTTTGAAAAATAATCCCAATATATAAACATATATGATGGTTAACGTTTGGATGACCTTAAGACACGTAAGCACGATCCATCTGCTTACATAGTACCACGATAATCGTTAGCAGCGTATAGACCTCTTTAGTGTAAAGTCATAGATCTATGAGAAGCATGTATAGTTTAGTCTTCAAGGAAACCTAAGTATGCGTAACTGCGAGTGACATGGGGCTGGCTTGATCAAGACTGAGCTATTGAGCCATGGCTACCATATGCTATACACCCATATGTGCACTTGAGCGCTGTGATTGATGTTTGAACGCAGAAACATAATATGACAATGCAATTAACAAAGTATATCTTAATGGTGATATGAGGAGGCAAGTTAGATGTCGTGATGGATGGATCATATTATACAGCATGGAACAAGCGTTTATTATTCACTTATGTGTTTCACATCGACGGAAACAAAAGACAAGACTATCAAATTGAATATTTAGATAATTATAAAAAGCTCAATATATTCAGTCAAGGTCTCCTGTAGCAAACATGCATTGTTGCAAAGAGCTTAAAAGTGCAAGAGACGAGATATGTGAATCAAAGTTAAGAATGACATCATTACAGGCTAATGTAAGAAAATTAATAGGTATTGTCTATTTCTTAAAAGTATATTGCAACCTTTTATTAGTGTTCTGTCTATATTTCGTTGAAATCATGTTATGTGTCCTATTTTTTAAAAAATAAAAAATAAAATAGAAGCATGTCCAAGATGAAAGAACGCTGATAGAAGAACAATTGAGCAGAATAAGTAGAGGCAGCATGATGAAACAAATTATGAAAAAATGGGAGTTCTGTACTATTAAAATTGCATAGAAAAGCATCAATTTTGTTCAATTTACTTGGTTTAATAAAAGATACATATATGTTACGATTGAGTTCATATCATATCTATTATTTTATATTGTTCCCATGATTCATCTTTTATTCTAGCCCTTACACAATACTTACATGTTCACTATTTTCGACCAAGCCAGTTGCCACAATGATGACCTTTACATGTATGGTACCTATAAATAGGTTATTTCAATATGACATTAAGAGAGATGATGACTCATCACACACTCAAATGGACAGAGTCAGTGAGCAATAGCTACAATCAATTTTAGCTATGTTAGAAATGTATTACTATAATATAATAATAATAAATCATGTTCAAACTCCTGTAATATAAAAATAATTTAAATAGTTTAACAAAGCTAGCCGCGCAAGTGCGCGGGCCGCCATCCTAGTTTTATTATATATATGTAGTCAGTGAACATGAGTTTCAGACGAGCTATAATTATAACAAACAAAAATATACAAAGTGACTGACTTGCTTGCCTAAGTGTGACGGCTCGAGGGGTTAATTGCAGAGAGACTTGAGGAGCGCTACGCACAATGTAGGAGTAATAAACAACATCAGACCTAAAAAAGAAAAAAAAAGCATCAAAGGCTAACATCTCTCGTCGAGAACACACATATTCGGGAGTCAATTAATGACAACTTGTCTTCTTTATTGAAAACAATAATGCATTGATCGATGCTTTTAGGTGTTCCATGGCGTACTGCTGTTTGATTTGCTGCCGGAAATATTGGGTGCTATTTTCTACAGGAATGAGTAAAGAGAGACCGGCTGTCCTCGATCACCTACGGCCGGCAAGTGCGACAGGTCGACCGAATTTGTTCTCAGACGGAAAGAGAATTAAGCAGTTTCTCTCTTGCTTGCTGAACTTTACATATGCCTGGAGCTTAGCTGACAAACTGAAAAATGATCGAGTTGACGAGGGAACAGTTACTCTTTTTTTTTTTGCGAGGAAAACAGTTACTCTTTTGATACTAGAGAGCACGATATGTTCGTTCGTATGGTTCGTTTCTTCCTTCCCCCGATCCGCACTTGTCACATCGTCGTCATCCCAGGCACGGCCGCCGCCCGGCGTGAGGGTGAACCTGCAGTATTGCGTCTACTTTACTGATTTTCGTCAAATGCATGCGCGCTCGTGACCAAATCGCAAGCTGGTGCCACGGATCTCTTCTTTTCATGCATCTTTGCTTGCTGCTGACAAGTCACAATACTCTTGGCTCAGCACGGGAAAAACTTGAGTGTGCCATGGCTAATTTAGGACTGCGCACTGCAGCTCTACAATGGCTAATTTAGGACCAGGCACTGCAGCTCTAGCTACTACGACCATTCTAAATACTTGTCATTTAGTTCTCTCAAATTACTTATCATTCTCACTTTTAAGCCATATTCCTCTATTCCAAATACATTTCGATCTATATCAATCTAGCTCCTCATCGTTTCTTGCGCATTCACCTTTTTCACATCCCCTTAATTCTCATACATTAGAGTTAAAGCGACATCTAGAACAGAGGTAGTAAATACTAGCCTTTTTCTAAATGGGTTTCACATGATCCACCTACCTCAACCAGTCATACATTTCTCCCTTCATATTATGGTATTAGTTCAGGTGAAATTCCTTGCTTACAGGTTGCCCGAGCTGCATCAAAGTTGGGGATATCAAATATTATCTTGGAGGATGCAGGGGCGGAGCCAGGGCTATTTCATGGTGTCACAGGACACCAATGGATCTTGATCATCTCCACTGAAACTATGTAGTTGTTGCTGTTTATTAGCTTGATGACACTGTATGTAGTACAAGGGGACACCATTGAGTCTTTTGTCTTGCTTCGCCACTGGGAGGATGCATCAATGGTGGTGAAGGCAGTATAATCTGGCGAATATAACCGATGTTTCGTGGGTGGCCTGGTGCATGAATTAAAGAGCATTTTAGCTTGCGACTTTAATATCGAGTTGCTCATAAACCGAGAGTATGTAATAGTTAGGGAAGGAGTGTTCTCGTCAGTATGATCCTATATTGGACACGCTACCTGCTTGTATTCAGCCTTTGCTTGATCGCGATTATGCGATGCTAATGGTTTCATGGAAAGTCTAGTCCGTTCAAAAAAGAAAAAAGAAATTCCTTGGTCACGACTATTTGTGATAACTTGATCGAACATTTTAAAATTAGTTGAAGCCAACTAAGTACTACGACATGCGGAGTAGTAGTGTTTTAACATTAATGAAATGGGTGCAGTATTCATGTTACAATAGTAAATTAAAAAAGAGCGATTCATTGCCTTGCTCCCAGCAAAGGAAAAAGAAAGAGTAATTTCACAAAACCACAAAATATTTGGTCTCTTGTTGCGAAAAATCACAACTTTTGAAATCAGTTTCACAAAATCACAACTATTTGCACCACTTGTTGCACAAAACCACATGTTTCGATCGTAGGCCTACTTGCTAGCCTCTGTTGACCCTATGCACATCTTTAGTGGATGACATGTGTGACCGAAATTAAAAGTTGTGATTTTGTGCAATATATGGCGCAAATACTTGTGGTTTTGTGAAAGTGGTTTCAAAAGTTATGGTTTCTTGCACAATAGACCAAATAGTTGTGGTTTTGTGAATTAACTGAAAAAAAATGTCAAATATCATGTCATAGTCATACTATCACTGATTCACCACTGATGCTTGATTAGGTACTACCCAACACCTGATTAATTGTTTTATCTTGCTGCTAAAGAAAGGAAAATCGGTTCCACGCACGTTGTAGTAAACATATACCACGGTCGAACTCATTAAGTCATTAGGACATAATGAAGGTAAGTGTTAAACGATGTACAGATAGCGTCTGATTGGGTGTTAGATGATCAATCGACCATACGATTAACAGGGGATATGGTTATATTATGTTCTGTACGTGAACCATGCTGAAACCGCGGATGGGCTGGTGGCCCAGTGGCAACGGCGCAAGGGTGCGTCCGTGCCGGCGGGGGTTCGAGCCCCCGTCCCGCACCTGGCCTCCTGAAGGCCGCACCAAGGTGGTGCTTTCTAAAAAAAAAAAAAAAAAAAAAAAACCATGCTGAAACCTTCTCAGTGGCTAAAGAAAATGTTTGTAGGACCAAACATTATTTTTCCCGAGACCATTAATTACAATTAATCCTCCACGGTCACAAATTCGCTAATCAATACAGTAAGCCAAGAAATGTTATTTCATGGGTGATGCACATCAGACTTTAATAAATTGATTTTGTGGATGCAATTTGAAAAGTGTGGATATCTATATACCGCCTCTTAATACAGATACACTTCAGATTTAGAAAAAAATAATCAATAATAATATGGCAAAGATTGCTTACATGTATGAACGATGTATTCATCTCAGGAAGAAAGGCATGAAGAAAATGGCAGCACGACTTCAAAACCCTTGTCAATGAGGTCTGCAGAGTGCGTACTTCACAAAAGAGGCAACAGACCATACATATGTGCTAGAATAATTTGTATACATGCAGGTAGCAGTAAACTTCACATATATAGGCACATATTTTAAATGTAAACACTAGTGTTGCAAATAAAAGGTATATATTTATTTTATAATTTTGTAAATCTGTATTACCTTTCAATTAATCATAAGCACAAATATATATTTTCACACAATTACTTCAGTAATTCTTTATTGTACTCGTAACCTTTTTTAAAATCGAGCATATATATTTGTTATGCCTTCGACCCCCATGATCGATTAGAACTTGCTCCACTCATAACCTACCCCTCTGGAATAGGCGTTGGCATTCACAGGAATATTGCTAGACTCCAATTCCCCCAACTCTGCGAAAACCTCATCTGCAGGTTGGATGCTATTGCAACTGGTCGGCACCGGCGTTACAACACCCTCAGTGCTGAGAGCATCAACGTCACAGGCACCATACGCAGCTACATCACCTTCCATCATGTTAGTAGACTGTTGGTACTCGATGTCACTACTGGTAAACACGTTCTGATCGATGTTCTTTGATGACGGCGATGGACTTGTCGAATCAACCCTGCAGCTGTTTTTCTTCTTGCAAATGGTGGACACATGAGTGTGAGGGCGGGAGTACCCGGCAAGCACATTGCGCTGCATTGGCCATGGGTGATTATGTTCTGCTGTATAGGTGATCACCAGCATGTTCGGGTCACTACGGCTACGCTCCACTTGCTTCCTTGCCATGCACCCCTTGGAGCTGCTGCATCTGTAGTAACCTCTGTAAAACAAATATGCATATTACTTAATCGTAGACACTGAAAATAATGCATATAAGCTTTTATCTGATGAATTACAATAGTTTCCATAAATTATATCAATCAGAATTCATAATTAGGAGCTATAACAATTTGTTTAAGTAATAAAAGGTACATAAACTAAGATCCATCAACATATATAGCTGGAGATGTAGAACATTATTTTAAAATAAGCACAACCGAGGATTATAATATATTTGTGGAAACCTTACTAGGTCAATAGTAGGTTGGCAGGCTATTATATATCTTGTCTTTACAAACAATTGTATTTCCGGTCTTCTTTTTTCTTCTTGAAATTGATCGCACTTAGATTGCATTAATTCGAATACTTGTGACATTTCCAACTAAATGCAGAACTATATTATGGAAGCATGGTTTGATTTGAGTTTCTAAAACAACCGTAATATACTTATTAAACTTAGGTACAAGATTTCTAAAAAAAAGGTATAAGCAACAAAATTTACTGTTGGCTAAGTCCACTTAACAATTCCACTGTTATCATTAGTTAAATTAGTTAAAAAGTGAGTTCAGACAAAGATCAAGTATCATTAGGCCTGATAAGTTTCACCGCATCAGCATAAAGAAACGAGTAATAAAATATGTTAGAGTAAAGTAAACTTGTTGTCTGGTCCTTATTTGGGTCATTAAACTTGCTAAATGTGGCAATTATGTCAAAAACAAATCCTGAAAATATCCATCAGGCAATTGATGTGGCTGATTCCAATAGCAATGGTCACACGGGCAGGGGAAAAGGTATTGAAACACAATTTTTTTTTTGGGTGTGTGTGGGGTGGGGGTGCCCGGGGGGGGGGGGGGGGGGGGGGTGTAAAGGATACATTTAGAAAATTTAGGGAATTGAACCTGCAGTTTCAGAGTTCAACTACCTAAATGACACCTGATACAAGTTTAGAGACCACCAATGCATTGTAGTGAATGTAGGTAGCAAAAGAGTTCGAGTAGCTGCAATCTGTATACCTAGTGAGTCTTAAATGCCTATCCTTGATTTTAGCTAATTGAGGAGATTCACCTCCTGGTAATATGAATGTCCCTTCTTTTGTAACTCGTGATCATCTTGGCATACACTCATACTGATTAGATAGAAGCATAAAATTTCCCATGACGGACTGATGTATAATGCTAAACATATCTAGTTTGTTTTCTTTGGTAAAGGTATATTGTTGTTGATAGGTGGGATAGATCAATGCATTTAAATTTCCTATAAGCATGTGATTTTGACGAGCTTCACACAATATGTTGTTCCGAAGTTATAATTATAAGTGACTATTTCTGCCGGAGCAAAACAAAAGGCGAGATCGATCAGGAACATTGGAGCTGCCCCTCATCTAAAATGGCCATGGTTTTGTTGGACCTGTCATGATGCTGATCTAGCACATACCTGCGTGAAACGAGCATTGCATGTCAATACAATCAACACATTAATGTGATTCACATCTGATTCATGTGCAAACATAAAGACAGCTATCCTTTTCAGAAAAAGAAATCCAAGGAATGTGAGCAGCACCAACGAAAGAGATCTGATGTTGATATGTATTTATTGGATCATTAGTACGCACCTCGGATAAGGAGAGCCTTTGATTGGTTTCTGGCCATACTTCCTCCAAGCCCAAAGATCAGAAGGAATAACCTCTCCTCCACCTGGCCGGCTGCTCGCCGCTGGTGGCGCAGGGATACACACCACCTTCTTCACATCGCTCTTTCTGCAGCATGTAAACACAAGCATTTAGAAAATAAATTCAGGATCCTTAATTAATATACTGTGTCATTGACTCAAGGAGTCAGCTTGAGTTTATAGCAGCTTACACATTTACAAGATTATAATGGATACATATATGAAGCAAGAGCCAAATAGAAATTCTGATTTGAAGAGTTTGGCATTAGACTTTAGAGAGAAAAAGGGGGAAAGAGGGGAAGCAAAGAAAAAACCTTTGCAGGAGATAGAAAAATGTTTCAAGCGGCATATATATATGTGCATCAATTCAACCCGACTAGCTAATAAATACTAAGGATGGTCAAATCGGCCATCAAGAAGTTTTTATTCGGATAGAAAGCGTTTGCACCCGACTTTAATAAAATGAATGAACTATATCCAAAGCAGTTTTGAGTGAAAGATCTTGCTAAGCCACGTCTTGATGGGTATATGGGGAAGAAAATTTAATAAAATGGGGAAATGAGATGAAAAGCTAACGCACAATGGGACTGTATGCTATAGAGTTTACAATTAAAGTTACAGTCCAGAGCTACCGGTAAAGATCACTTGAAAAGTAATTAACAGCTGAAAACCCTCATGAAATCGATCTGTGCTCCATGGAACTTTAACAATTTTCAAATCAGAGAATGCGAAAATGAAGACGGCTCGAATTAACATGAACTAATAAGTCATATATAGAGAAGATGTGAGATGGGAGGGGAATAAAAAATGAATTCTCCTAGGCAATTAGTTGAAGGTGTGCATCGAGGAAGGAAGAAGAACACCAAGAAAGCCACGAGATCGAGATACAAGATATATACTCCTTAACCTCTTTATCATTTGATGAGCGGCAGAAGCAGGCGTCACTGGCGAACTCCTCATGGCGGCATCGTCGACGCCGTCGACATCGGCGGTGCCACCAGTCATCACCACATCACGGCCCAAGTAGGCGTGCTGGGAGATCTGGGCAGCAGCCAGCTGCTGTGGCGGCAGCAGCCAGTAGCCGCCGTGCGGCGCCGTCGTCGAGGACAGGTATGGATCGACGGCCGACGACGACGCCTCGAACATCACAGCAAGCCGCCTGTCCTCCTCGCAAGGGTTCATCACGATCTGACCGGCCATTGCAGGAGAGGAAGCGGGTGGCTGTTGGTGACTCGTTGAGGACAGCGCGGCTATTGCAGCGGCACGGGCGACGACGTCGGCGAGGTCGCCCTGTGCAGTGCCGGCGAGGGCCTCGTCCATATCCATAGTGGCGAGCTCACTCTTTCTACTTTCCCCTACTGCCTGATATGGCTAGCTAATAGCCACCCTGCAGTCAGTGACTCGATCGATGTACTACAGATATACACCGTCACTGCTATATACTCCGCTCATACACGGACGCTGCTTGCTTGCACCCACATGATGAGCATATAAGAAGAAGCAGGAGAAATAAGTGGATGGGATGTTTTTAGATTCTAGTAGGAAGGAGTGTGTCTTTTCCGTCACAGGCTTGAGGTGAGACCAAGCGATCTGTATTTATTTGGACACCGGCTACAGCTTCGGCAACTGTTCATACTGACTGTGGGCAGCTTATTGCACCACAGTCCACGGAGACTCGACGGTGGCCATCCAAATGGCCTTTTCATCCATCCGTCGTCTCTCTGCTGGCAGCTTAGGATTGATGTACTGTGATGGCCTTTTCCTTTCCCCTCTCTCTCTCTATCTTCCTGGTTACTAGTAATCGTTCGGCGAGAGAGAGAGAGAGAGAAAGAGAGGAAAACGACAAGGGGACAGGGACTTGGTGGCACTTATGAGAGAGAGATGCAGTAGGGCAACCTTTTACCTCATTTGTTGGCTTGGCGACTTCCTCCCTCCTCCCTTTCTTCCACCTTCTTCCATGGATCACCTTCGTTTTCGGTTGCGTGAGTTGTGATAACTTTTTAGCTAGAATAGTCTCGACATCAATGTACAATAATATCGGTCGATAGCTAGCTAGCACCCGATCGATCGTTAGGACAATTTCAGAGAATATTGTATACTGTTGGAAGGCTGCTGGAAGCGCGCTTCAGAATTGAAATGCATGTTTGTGGGGGCAGTTGAGTAGGACTGTTATTTTGGGGGTTGGATTTTGCCAGCTACATGATCGTGTGACTTATCTTTTAGTCCATTCGATCACAAAATTTGTGGTGTTTTGAATTACTACTATCAAAATGTGCACACTTGAACCATCAATATAACCTTTTATACTGTTACATGTTAAGACCGAGTTCCAAGTAGATGGTCAAAGTTTTCTTAAGAAATGATTCTGTTTGTGCTTTGCGCTATATGCATATATGCAGTTCTACTTTGGGTTTCAGTTTAACCAACTTTGTGCAGCCGCTTTCTCCTATGAGCACACGCACATTTTATGACTAAGATATTACTTTTGATTCATGAACCAACCGCTCCCGCCGTGTGTAAAATACATAAAACACAAGTCAAATGAAGAAGCTTTTTTCCTTGCCCTAAATAATGACAGAGTTCAAGGCGATTGATTTTAATTTGCTGAATGATACAACTGGATGCGCAACTAATCAATACTTACATCAGAAGAAAAAAAACAAGGATGCACCCATGGGTTAATGTGACTGAGTAAAGTGACTTTATTAATTAGGTTGAGAGAATTTAGCATTTTCTGACACCTTCAAGCCTGGTATTATATATATTTGCATAGAAAAGAAAAACAAAAAAGACATCAGCGAGAAGTACAAGTTAAGGCATAACAGAGATTTACTATAGGCAGGAAATGCAAGTACTAATAGATGTGTTTGGTGGCATGCACATGGAAAGTGGGCAGGGGGATGATGTGATGGATCAAGCGACAAAGGAACTGGCACGGTAGGAGAGCGTACGTTGGAGCCAATCACCACCAAATGTTTTCATTCATTCATCACTCTCTCCCTCCCTCCCCTTCTTCTCTGTGGGGTGGGCGGCGGGCTTGCAGCTTTTGACGGATATGCATATCAAAACGAACAAACATAATCTCAGATTGCTCAGCATGCATGTACCCAACTATATATATATGGTCATCTCCATTATCTATGTTGGATAGCACGCGGCTACCTGTTCATGTTCCAGGACCAGTTTATTATTAGTTTACTACTTTGTATATATATTCGGCCTGTTCGGCAGGCTGATAACACTGTAGCAGCTGCTGAAGAAATAACTGCGAACACTGTAGCGGCTGCTGAAGAAATAACTGGAACACTGTAGCTGCTGCAAAGAAGCTGGCTGCGAAATAGGCAGCCGAACAGGCTGATTGTAGAAGAGAACATGATAATTTTTTTTTTCGAGGAGAGAGAACATGACAATTTTCTGTCAAGGACGAGAACATGTGATATACTAGTAACAAAATACATGAGTCATGATCTTCTGTGACGATATGGTGACTGAATTACTAGTATATGCTTTGACAAGATATATAGTAAATGAGGGGGAGGAGAGATGCAAATAAAGCAGTCATGGATGGGAGTGGGGATCGATCGAGTACGTGGAGACATGGGCGCCAGGGGCTCTGTCGGCTAGTGACGAGGACGATCAACCAAGTAGTAGCCTAGCCTAGTAGGTGATTCCCTTTTCATTCATCTCGTCGAGAGGGCACGCGCCATGGCACGGACTAGCGGCGAACCTCTCACAATGAAGAGAACGCCTCTTGGGCTTGGCCCTTCTTTCATTCCCCCTGAACGAACCTGAGAGGCAGCCCACTTTATGTATAAAGGCTGAGACCCATTTACCCTAAACAAAAAAGGCTGACCATTTACTCTCGCCTCCCGCTATACATAATGGGCCGGCCCACCAAGTATCAGGTCAAATGTTCGTAGCAGGCCGAGAAAGACGGCCTGGAAGTACACGTTGTGCTTCGTTTTGTGCCGTGCCGTGAATGTCTTTCGTCTGCACCACCACCAGTGCGAATCCAAATCATACACCAACATACTGTATACGAGAGGCAACACCAATCAAGAGACGCATGACTATTTACTACAGAAAGAAAGAAAGACGTACGGGCAAAGTAATAATTGTATGTTGTTGACGCCTTCACTTTGGCCACCGCTATATTTCTTTTTGTAAACAGACATAGATTCCGAAACTAGGTTGTCCTATCCAAACAACAATCTCGATGCAGCTAAAATCATTCTCTCCACCAGCTGGAACAAAAGGTGGTGTGAATTTACCTCATGACTAGTCGTGGGAGTAAGAAGCAGAAAAACAAGGCCATTTCCGCGTACCACATGGATGGACCAAAAGTACCTGTCAAATCGAGAAATTAAAAAAGAATAGAAAAATGCTTTCGAAGGCGAGGACGAGAGAGAGAGAGAGACCCACCACGTCAGCGGTGGAACGCCAAGTCCACGCCCCCCTCCCCAAGGAACCTCTCATACCAAACCGGACCACAAAGAATCCTCCGGCGCACCCCAGGTTCCCACCCAACCGCCCGATGTCGCCCACAGAAGGCAAGCGGACGGTCAGATCTGCGCCCGCCCTGTCGGCCAGGCGCTACATGTACACCGGCACGCACCCCGTGGCCTCCTCGCTCTGCTCTGCTCTCTCTTCTCTCGCCCACCGGAAACGGAACAGGAGGAAGGGGAAAGCCGCAGGCAGGAGCCAACCCACAGGAACGACGAGCAGCACCACGCCGCCGGCAGTCGCGTGGCTCGCACCACCTTAAAAAAGGCGGGCGGGGCTATCCTTATCTACTCGACCCGCTTGATTCCATCCAGCCCCTGCTCAGCCTGCCTGATCTATCTACCTATCTAGAGTATCTCTCTGTTGTGGTCGGAGTGAATCGTACCAGTAATTCCTTAGCTGCAGCTCGCCGGCGATGAACTACCACCGGTACTACTGCCTCTCGACTCATGCTTCTTCTCAATTTTACTTCCTGATTGCTATATGCATGTAGTATGATCAATTCCCTTGTATTACTTTGGTGCTTGCGCTTTGATTTAGCTTGATCTATTGTTGATGCCGTTGTGCTTCACTTCCGGATCGAAATTCGGACTGATCGGACCACGATGCGCGATGGAAATGATGTTCTAGTGTTTAGGGTTCCTACTATATCCTTGATGTCATGTGTGTTTGTCGTGCAGACATTTCAGGACTTGTCACGCGTTTGCTGTCTATCCAATATCCATTGTAGAATGGAGATTGCATTTTCTCTAGATAAAATTCTTCTGTTTGCGGACCCAAGCAGTTGAACAGCAAAGAGGCCTCAGTGACACCTTATGATTGTGCATGTTATTCGTTCGTTCCAAGAGCCACGTAGCGTTGATTGCTCGGTACTCGCTCAACCTCTACCTTATTAAGTGACCCTTTTGTCGTACGTTACATGTTTTTTGTAACACACGTCAAGCATATGAGCTAAACTGAGTTAGTAGTAGTAACGTAAGAAATTTCCGACAGTCCTCTACGATGATATAGTTTGTCGTGCAGTCATTTAAGGACTTGTCACGCGTTTATTGCCTTTCCATTGTAGAATGAAGATTGCATTCTAGATAAAATTCTTTGGTTGTTTGCTGACCAAAACAGGTGAATAGAAAAGAGAATTATACCCCCAAAGGCCTCAGCAACATCTTATGATTGTGCATATTATTCGTTCATTCCAAGAGATGCTTAGCGTTTATTACATTTTATTTTGCTAAAAGTCCACCGTCTCCAGCCCTTTTGTCGTAGGTTACATGTTTTTTTTTTTTCACACGCATCAAGCGTATGACCTAAACTGAGTTAGTGCTTAGTAGTAACATAAGAAATTTCTGAATGGTAGTTTCCAGTGAAATGGAATTGAGAGATACTTTCCATTTAACGTAACGACTAATGAAAATCAATTACGACTGCTTTGACCATGCATGGCTGTTAAGTAGCAAAGTAGTGTATGATTGCTTGACAAGCATTGGAAACTTTTTTCTTTCATGTTACGCTTCTTGCCTAATAAGAACAAAAAAGCTTTGCGCATCAGGGCCTCGGGACTCAAATCCATCTATGTTTGAGGCTCTTGATGATATGCTGCTTTCTGTGGTCTCACTTTCCATGTCATAGGCAATGGCCACAGACAAGAGCCAAAGACAAGATGGTCTTTTACAGCCCAGACAAGCTGCTAATATTTGTTGCACCAGCTGTATCTCTGTTATTGTCTGCTGCTGCCTCATTGTGTGGATGCAACAGCCATACCACTGGCAGCAGTGTCCAGCCTCCAGAGAGGTCATGTGAAGCGCGCGCACACAGTTCTACTCTGCGTGGGGTAAAGAATTGATTTACTGATTTCTCAACTTGAGTAAGAAAATTCCCTGTGACTGAATTAAAACTTATAAAGTTTTACAGATGGAATGGAAGCAATGTGAGCATTGGGAAAATCTGTTAATTCCTTATAGCACTAGCAATAATGTGTCAAAAAGGGAAACAGATTAGATTGGTTGTGCAATGTGTTTCCTCCTTTTTTTGCACTATGCTTTCCTTTTGTCTGCCGTTTCTGTCCTACGTTTACATGTTTTCAAGTCATTTTTATTCTTCTTCTTTTGTTCCATTTCTTGTCTCAGGTCCATTACCCTTACTCTTGTGGATAGCGTGGCTACTTTTGGAGTTAATTTTTATGCTATCAGGATCTAGGTGTCATTAGCTAGATTAAGCTAACAGTTTTGACTTAGTAGTGTAATAAATCTGTAAACAAAATTACCTGGTTCGGGTTGAGTCTTTGTAAAAGAAATGGAACGGAGGAACGTAATGGCATTGGGTGACCATGTGCTGAAAGCTACTGCTCGCAAGCGAAAGCATGAGACTGTTACAGAGGGTACTAAAGCCAGTGATCCTGTGGTGTTCTCTCAGCATGATGCAAAGAAACATCTTGTGACTTTTGACTATGGAGCTCAATGTAATAAGAAAACTAAAATGGCTTCCTGTGGGAATGGCGGTATACTGGAGTTATATCGGAACTTTAAGACAAGTGGGTTGCCTGTGCGTGTGCTTTTGTACCAACATGGTGACTGGAGTGATTTTCCAGAGGATATTGTCAATCTGGCGCAGCGTGACTTTCAATTGAAGAGGTCAATTACTACAGCTGTGTTCCAGAACAAGCACATCCTGTTGGACTTTGTTCACATGGTTTGCCTGGATTATGGGATGACCATAAATAACCCAATAGCATGGGTTGATGATAATGGAAAATCCTTCTTTCCAGATTTGTCTGCTGGGTTGTACACATCTCAGCATGACAATGGTGAAGCTGATGGTCTTGCTGAGGTGTCGACAAGTGTAGCTGAAAGCTCAAGTTCGGCGTCTGTTGGTGAAGTAGTTTCTCATGATAAGACTATCAACCATACATCGGAGGAAAAATCGAAAGCACATAACAACCCTGATGAAGCTATTGCTGAAAATAAATCACATCCTTCAGTGTTTTTGAATTCTAGTGGAATCATGCAAGGTAATACCGAAAAGCAAAATAGTGGTCCGCAAGTTGACTCAACAGTGCAGAATTTATTACTGAAAGGGTTAGGCAAGCCTTTTAGTGGAAAAGATATTATTGGCATCTATAGAACACCAATGCTAGATCAGCAAGAGCAAGTTCGTTCTAGTCTTTTCCAGAAGGAAGTAGAAGCAATCAAAAGTCTCCGTGGGAATGCAAATGTGCGTTATGCATGGCTTCCTTGCTCAAGGCATGCTATGGAGGAGATGATGATGCGAGGCGTTCTGCAAATTGCAAAACCTCAGTGCGGGGCCATGTATGGTGTTGGGACTCATCTTGCTTCCGCAAACTGCTCTATTTCATGGTAAACATTCTTTCTCTATCTGTGTTTATGTCCTCCTATTCGTATGTTATCTGCAACCTTTTTGTTTTCTCCTAGGTTTTCAATTCCCCTCTTTCATGCGCTTCTTCGTTGTAACAGCTTATTTAGTTCTTTGGATAGAAAATTGTAGTCTTACTTGATGTTTATTTACAGTGCCAGCCATTCAGAATTTCACGAGGATGGCATTATCAGAATGATGTTATGCCGTGTAATAATGGGCAATGTTGAGGTTATTTACCCCGGATCAAAGCAATTCCAGCCAACCAATGCGTGTTTCGATAGTGGTGTGGATGACCTCCAAAAGCCAAATCATTACATCATCTGGGATGCTAATGTGCATAAACACATCTATGCTGAATATGCTGTTATTATCAAAGTACCTCCCATGACCAAAGGTACTACTCTCTATGGATCATTTTTTCCTGTTCCATTTTTTCCTTTATGTTTTCTTATTTGCCTGTGACAATTGATTTGGTGCTACTGCAGAACATTTGGTTTCAAAGGATAGCGCATCCAACATTTCTGAGACCAGAAATTCTGGGTCACCAGACAGTGTAACCAAGGTATGCTTCTTATGGTTCAGCTGTGCTTTTATTCACAGCTCTATTTTAGCGTGCAGTATTTTTCTAATGGAGTAATGCATGTTACATCGTATGTGCTGCATGCTGTCAGTACTTGAATGCAAGTATCGATAACATGATACAGTACAAAGGCATGTCGACCATAGCTCTGAATCTAATATCGTGTTACCATGCCCGCTTGTTAATTTTTCTTTGTGATATTGCTCTACATAGTTGTATAGTGAATGTTGCGGAAGGGCGTGCCTTCCAAGTTAGTATGGAGGGATATTTATGTAGCTCTCGTCTAGTCCCTAAAATGTTATGACAAAAACATGTCCTTTGTTCTGTGTTTTTTTTTGGTTCTTATCCATGTCCGTCAGTTGTAGATGAGAACTATATTAGAATCATTGACGTGGATTGAAACTCTTTGAGTCCAACTCCCCTGTGTGTCTTGAAAATGTAAAACTGGTATGCTGTCTACAAGCTGATTTAGAGTTGAATAGTTGATGTAATGGCTCAGTTCAGATGAACCTTTGACTTCATTGGCAATTTCCTTGTAATTTCCAGCTTCTCATTTTCTGGTTTGTTTCGTTCAGGGTGATGGCTTCCAAAACTTGGCGTCTTCAGCTCTTCAGCCACAAGCACCTATGTTCGGTTGTGCTCCAAGGGCTCCCTCCTCACCCTGGATGCCCTTTTCAATGCTTTTCGCTGCCCTTTCCACGAAAGTGCCTCGTTCACACATGGACTTGGTCCTTCGATACTACGAAGAATTCAAGGTTCTTAATATTCTGCTCCTTTTTCAGATCTCCTATTGCATTCAATATGCTTAATTAGATGCTTACCGTGGTCTGCGGCTTAATTTGAAATAGAGGAAAAAGATAAGCAGGCCTGAACTAGTGATACAGATGAGGAAGATAGTTGGCGATAAGCTACTGGTTTCTACGGTATTGAGGCTTCAGCAGAAGGTATCTTTCTTTTCGGTTGCACTAATGTTTCCTATGATGTATTTATTGTTTAAAATAATTTTCATCTTCAATTGATGCCTGTTCTGCAAATCGATGCTTGAGGAGCCATAATCCATTAACTGAGACCATGAATCATTTCTATGATATTTTCCAAAGGGCTGCATATTACATCTTGGTTTCATAATAAGCACAGGAGTTGTAGAGTTATCTGTTATTGAAGCTTACGTTTTCTATACGTTTACATTTTGTGGAACACAACATTTAGTGATTTTCAAATTCTAAGTGTGATGTATGCGCTGACTAGTGATGGTGACCTTTGCAGCATCCACCGACGGCGGTAGCTGAATCACCAAGAGCCTTGGAGCACTGGTCACCGAGCATCTCCATGAATAATAATAGTTTGTCGACATTGCAACTCACATAGTCGAAGGAGGGAGACATATGGAGTCTATTACATGCTGGTATACTATTGTAGTACTGAAAAACTCGAATTTTAGTTGGTGACAAAACTTGGATAGTTTTTTCTGTGGTCCGATCGCTGGGTGAATGAAATGCAGCAATCTACCTTGTTTGTAGCTTGTAGTTATCCTTGGTCAATGCTTTATTTATAACCACCGTGTACTCTTTTTAGTTTACCTTGAAAAAGTCGACGCTGTGTTTTCGCACGAGCAAGTTTACTGTGTCTGTTTGACGTATTTGTTCGTGCCTGCTTTATCACTTGTTACATTGTTGCTGAATACATGTACCGTCATCAAACGGGTATGGCCTTGTGTCAGATCTAGTGCAACAGGAAATTTGGTTGCCACGGAGGTGACTCGGCCCTGTTCGTTTCTTTTAGTCATAAACTTTTGACCTGTCACATCAAAGAGAATCTTGCTAATTTACAAGCTGTATCTAATAAGCTTAATTAATTTATGTTTTGCTACAGTGATGCTATAGTAATCATCGTCTAATCACAGTTAATTACTCTTATTAGATTTGTTTCTCGAATTAGCACAGAAATTCTGCGATTAGTTTTCTAATTAAACTTTATTTAATATCATAAATAGCAAAATTTTCTTTGATGTGGTAGCCTTAAATTTAGTCCTAGACGAAACCAACAGATCAGCTGGCTTGGGGCGAAGGTTCGTCAGCTTCACAGCGGATGAGCAGAGCAGGCCGGTGGTCGCATGTGAAGAGCTGTTTCGTTGATGTTGGTACCCCATTGAGTCCGATCAGAGCTGCAACTAAGACAGGTATTGGGGCTGTTCGGCTGGAGGCTTTTCAGCCGGCTGCTCCTTCTTCTCCCTCACATGGCTACAGTACTGCTTTCAGCAGCTACAGTGTTCTCTCTCAGAAAAACTGCGACTGCAACTGCGAACCGAACAGGCTGATTGTGTCATCGTGTCAGACCCGGAAAAACACACGAACACATGATTGGGACGTCCCCGTGGTTTGGCTAGTTGCGCTGTTCTATGGCTGACGCGGCACACGGTTCAATCAGTGAAGGCCATCCAAATCCCAGAAACACCAAACGAATTTTTCATGTTGCTATCATATTATCTGTTGACTTTCAAAGTATCTAGTTAAAAAGAATATTGTTATTTTTCATTTCAGGTGGTCAGCAGGGTGAGTCTGGATTATCTGGCTGGAACTGATTAAAGTCTTCTTGAATTATCAGTTGGAGTGAGAACCCTTGAATGCCTGGCAATGGCAATCGGCATGGCAAGATATGGCTTGGCCCAGTGACAACCAATTGCTTACAGGCCTGCTTGCATCAGTTATACCTAACCTAATCAGGTCGTTGCACCATCACATCCCTAATTATGCCATTATTAAACCCCCTCGTCCTTTATACTCATCACTCTCTAAACGGACAAGTAAGACATCGTACTAATCCATTCTACCAAATTGTGTTGATTAGTCTTGTTTCATCTGCGTCTAATCTAATAGAAACAAGTACAACAGCGGGATACGTACTCCGATTTCTTTGAGCTAAGCAACGTCATGGAATAAAAATTCAGCACAAGTGCCGAACCAGTATAATGGAACACCGTCTTTGCTACCAAGTGATTTCATACGTACTCCTTATTGCCTGTTCGGCTGTTGATAACAGCCGGCTGTTGCTGGTGGCTCGTGCTGTTTGCTACTCATGTAGCAACAGTACGACCAGCCAAAAACAGCCACCTATGGCTGTTTCAGCACTCCAGCGAACAGGCAAATAGGTTTACCGAACTTCTATATGCATAGAAGTTGTTGAGAGAATCGTCATAAAAAATGCAATTGCACATGGAATTAATCATATAGAGTGCATGTTTCGTATATCATAGGATGCATAATTTCCTCCATACACTTAAAAGAAAAGTTGTTGATGCACACCGGCAGCCAAATCCTCCATCTCTATTCTAGGCTAGATCTAGATAGGTTAGGTTTAGTTTCCTCCATCTCTTCGTTGAGGAGTGGAGTCCTTTTCCTCTGCTTTCCCGGTTCCGGCGGGCGACGTCGTGTTGGTGCTGGTGGTGCTGGCCTGCTCGGCAGCGTAAGTACCCTACCATTCCTCGGCGGATTCCCTGCCTTGCTGGTTGCCGGAGGTATGAGGTTTTGTTTTCTCCTTTTCTGCGGAAGGGGGGAACAAGTTTGCTTCCCTGTGGGTAAGCTTGCTGTCGGCGTTGGCGTTGTCGACGTCCGATGGTTGTCCCGGTCGGCGACGTTGGAGGCGACTGTGGACTCTCTTTCCTCTTCCTCCTTCGATTCGGTGGCGGCCGATGCTCGTTCAGCTTTTGCAGATGTGTCCTGGCGGGTCCGGGCACTGAATCTTGCGGCAAATCCAAAGCGTGGAGTTGCCGACGATGGAGGAAGGTGGACCTTCTCCGGCGGCGTGTTCGTCGGTGTGTCGGGAGGTGTCTGGAAGAAGGAGAAGGACCTTGTTGTAATTTTCTTTCTTTCCAGGGGCCTTTCTGTAAAAGGCGGGATGTACTCTGCTTTGTTTTAATATAATTCCCCCTTTTACTTGACAAAAAAAAAAAAAAAAAGTTGTTGATGCTTTGAGGCCAAGCAAGGTGTAATAAGGAAGCAAGCATAACGATGATCATGGCCGATGCTATGCTTAACGATTAGGAGAGTAATTTGTTTCGAGCATTTAGGAGAGTATGGATGAGGAGGAAAGAGCTTATATACGAAACAAAGCTGGATATATTAGGGGGTGTTCGTTTCTCTAGGTCTAAATTTATGCCGTCTAGAATCTTGTCATTTAAAGGTATTAAATAAAGTCTAATAGAAAACTAACTACAGAACCTTATACTAATTCACGAGACGAATCTAATGAGGGCAATTAAGCCATGATTAGACAATAGTTACTGTAGCATCACTGTAGCAAAATATAGCTTAATTAGACTCATTAGATTCGTCTCGCAAATTAGCACACATCTGTAAAAAGATTTTGTAATTAAACTTATTTAAGACGTTTAAATAACAAGATTAGTTTTGATGTGACCTTTAAGCCTAAAAACACGAACAAGTCCTTAGAGCCGGCGAGACGGATAAGAGATGCTGTAGCCATCCCATGTTCCAGAGACAGAGGGACAGACAGACATGCCCTGCAGCAGAGGGGCATCCCATGTTACACGGCCTCCCTCCCTCTTGCACCACGTATTACGCGATACTAGCTCAGATTTGCTTGCCAGGTCAGCACCAGCTTCTCCTGTCGTCAACGATCAAAGCATACTTAGCCACAGTAGCATTTGTATCCAGAGGTCTCATCTACTGCGGTGCCGTTGTTTAAGGCAGCAGTGGTTAAGTATGAACATTTTTCTATTCGAAGTGGCAGAGTACATAGCTAATGTACACGTCGTAGCATTCGAAAGAGGATTGAAAAGGAGAGCGAAATCTTACAGTTGTGAGACTGACGACCAGGTTGGAGCCGTTGAAGTCATCATCAGGATTACTCCCTCCGTTTTTAATTATATGACACCGTTGATTTTTTCGTCGAACTTTGACCAACAATACAGATTTAAATAATTAATTTTCGAATGTGAAATGAGTATCATTGGTCATTATCAAAAGCATTTTAAGGTTAACCTATAAACTTAGCTATTTACATAAATATTTTGAATAAGACGAACGGCCAAACGTAACGAAAAAAGTCAACAGCGTCATATATTAAAAAATGGATGGAGTACTAATTAGTTCTTGAGCAAGCAAGTATTCCTCTTATCGGGTGATGGGGTAGTGCAATACGTTTCAGTACAGCTGTAGCGTATGTGACGTGAATGGTTATTTCCAATTCCAAGCGCATCTACCGTGTATGTACAGATGTACAGCAAACTGATACATGCATAGTATCGTGGACGTGGACGGTCGTGGTGGCTAGCGACAAGTCAAGTCGTGTCTATCGTGAAATTGACAGAGACCTCAGCTTGAGTGATACGGCAGAGGCTCTGCTTTCTCAATCAGGGGCGCCCGTTCACAACCAGAAGTAATTCATTTCATTCATGAGAAAGATAATTTCTCCGTTGGAATAACGTGTATATACGCATGGTCTAAGGGCATGTTCGTTTCTTTAGGCCTAAATTTAGGGCTTGTAGAATCTTGTTATTTGGAGGTATTAAATAAAGTCTAATTTAAAAACTAATTGCAGAACCTCGGTGCTAATTCGCGAGACGAATCTAATGAGGATAATTAAGCCGTGATTAGACGATGGTTACTGTAGCATCAATGTAGCAAAACATAGATTAATTAGGCTCATTAGATACATCTCGTAAATTAACACCCAGCTGTCGAAATTTTTTTGTAATTAGACTTTATTTAATACTCTTAAATAGCAAGATTCTCCAGGAACTAAATTTAGGCCTAAAGAAACGAACATGCCCTAAATTGGTCATCTATCCCACCAAGCTACGAGTAACTAGGTGGATTCCCCGCGCGTTGCTGCGGGAAATTTAGAACAATCTTTGGATGAGTAAGGAGAAATGAGAATTTGCAACTTCTCTATCTACATGTTTGAAAGTAATATCAATTTTTTATTTGCTATTGTAAAATACACCTAACAAATATCCTTGTGTTACAAGGCTGTTGAATTTTCCATCGACTATTACCCCCTCTATGATTCCCTAACAGTTGAAAATAGGAGTGTTAATTTCTATGAAGATAGGATTGTTAATTTTTCATGATATACGGTTTGGCAAAACAGTTGAAAAATAAATAATTGACTAACCCCGGCACAACGGTATGACAAATGTGCAATGTCCATCAAAATAAAATATGAAACACTGTTGCCTTCGTATGACATACTACAAAAATCAATAACCAAACCTCTTCCAAAACGAAAAATCAAGAATGAACAATCAGAAAAAAAGCAAAAGGAGCTAAATAAGAAACATATATAGTTGATGTTGTCACTGTGAAAAACGGGTTTCTTTAGATCAGAAGTGTATATGGCGATGAATGGAAGATAAGGTCACAATTTTCAATAGTATTGTGCTTGGAGGCAATCCATGGCGATGCTTATGTTGGCGCAAATAGTGCGAATTGATGTCAGGAGCGAATGGACCACCTCCTCTTCTGTAGCTTCGATGGGGAATGGAGAATCGGATCGTGAGCATGTGGCCTATGAGCGGTAATGCCTATGAGTGAGTGGGGGTGCTTCAGGTGTTGCTCAATCCGAGACACGTGCTCAAGGGCCTGGGCTAACTTTATATAGGCTTCCGGACAGGATTAAGCGGTGCGGAAACGGTCGAGAATTGCAAAAGGCGCTCACGGTCACCTATTATGGAATTGCATTTTATCATCGGTCATGGAAGGGAAAGAAAGAGGCCACACTTATGAGACGTGCAATTAAAGAATAGCTAATTAAAAGAATTAAGGCCAAATAATGACGTTTGAGCTCTTACCTTCAGAGCATTTGCGTTTGGTGCATTCTTGAAAATAATTCTTACCGTAAGCCTTGAAAGTAGTAAGTTCATTGCATTTGCTCATCGGTTATAGAAAGGGAAAGAGGCCACACTTATGAAACGTGCAATTAACGAATAGCTAATTAAGACAAAAGAAACAAGGTGAAATAATGAGCCTGTTTGGCTGGCTGCTTTGCAGCCTGCAGCAGCAGCAGCTACAGTGTCCGCAGTTATTTCTCCTACAGCAGCTACAGTGTTCACAGTTATTTCTTCAGCAGCCGCTACAGTAAACAGCCGCAGCAGCAGTCAAGCGAACAAGGCCAATGACATTGAGCTCTTAAGTTCAGAGCATTTGCGTCTGGTGCGTTATTGATAAGAATTCTTACCGTAAGCCTTGAAAGCAGAAGAATGGACATTAGAGGAAATTATGTTCAGCTAAGTGGATGCTGATTTGTGCAAAATAATGGACGAACATGATGAGACGGGGATTCTAGATCCAACGGACATGGTTTTAGAGGTGATGTGGCTCAATGTGGTTGCAGAGAAATAGAAGTTAAGACATTTGGTTGGTTGCACTTATAAAGAAAGAGTAGATAACTAAGTGAAGCGGATTGATAGAGGGCGACTACTGGAGTAGTATGCAACAGGATGTGATGGAAACTCTAGGAGCATATTACATAACATCATCCTATCTATAAATCGACGGCCTCCCACTGCCACTCTGCCAACCGTCCAATTATAATTCACAGCAACAAGTTCGAATTGTGATGATTGATCTCCGGAATGGCGTGCTTAATAACGAGTAATCTCTTGTGTTGCTTCTAGTAGAATGTATATTAGCCAGGTTAATGGCGCACTACGAGTAGTACATAATTAGCGTACCTGCCGCGTGACGCGATGAGATGGACAATTCAGACCTGGTGCATGCGGTTGTGAATGAATGGACGGACATCCGCGTCAGAATCCATCATTCATCAGCTACGTGTATAGCGTCCCTGGAATGGAACCCGTCCGTGTTGATATATATATATAGCCCCATTGGAGCTAAAATCCCTTTCCGCCCGCATCCCTTTCGCCTTTCCTTTCCTTTCTTTCCTTGTGCCGATTGCCCACTTCTTCTTCTTCTTCTTCTTGTTTGCCAAAAAAGAAAAGCAGAGGCAGACGCGTGCCGTGCCTAACATCGAGACTCCTGTGAATTCTCTCTTTCAGCGGTATAGTGGCATGGCGGCCTTGCGGCGCCAGGTGGTGGCGGCGCTGGCCGTCTTGTTCGTGCTCGCGGCGACCGAAGAAAGTCTGGGGTTCGATGTTCCGACCATGGCGTTCGAGGATGGGTTCTCGCCGCTGTTCGGGGAGGCGAACATGGAGCAGTCCCCCGACGGGCGCACCGTGCGGCTGACGCTGAACCGCTACTCCGGCGCCGGCTTCATCTCCTCCGATTACTACCACCACGGCTTCTTCAGCGCCAACATCAAGCTGCCCAAGGACCACACCGCCGGAGTCGTCGTCGCCTTCTACGTGAGTCCTATTCTCTTCTCTTTTCCCCTCTTTCTCACAACAACGCGATCAAGGGAATAGGCTATCTCATCATACGCACAAGTAACTAATCACCTTCCAGCAATCTGCCGATCGATTGGATTACACATTCACTGTTGCATCGAGCGTATATACGTACAAAATGTCTCTTCCTGTTCGTCAGCGGCTGGGCAGGCCGTGTTGATTTCTTCAGTTGGCTGGCATCATTCTCTTGAACAATGGGTAGTAGCAGGTAGCGGCAGCGTTTAATTTCTCTGCATGCAGCTATCTGCACTCTTGTAGGAGTATCTGCAGAGGTTGTTTGTTGCAACGCCCACATGGCCCGCTTGTTTGCTTGAGTTTTCCTGGTCAGCATCTATCGGGTGGACAGATGCTCTGCTTCGGTCAACACTGCATGCATGGCCGTTGCACCTAATTAACCAAATCTCAGTAGCAGTAGTATTGATCAAGAACTTGATACTCATCATCGCTAATTATTAATTAACAATGACGACTGATTTGCAGCTGTCCAACGGCGACGTGTTCGAGAAGAACCACGACGAGCTGGACTTTGAGTTCCTGGGCAACCGGCGCCGCCACGAGTGGCGTCTGCAGACGAACGTGTACGGCAACGGCAGCACCGACCGGGGCCGCGAGGAGCGGTACTTAATGCCTTTCGACCCCACCGCCGGCGAGCCCCACCGGTTCTCCATCCTCTGGTCCTCCCGCGTGGTCATCTTCTACGTGGACGGCGTGGCCATCCGCGAGGTGCCGCGGTCGCCGGCGATGGGCGGCGACTACCCGTCCAAGCCCATGGCGGTGTACGCCACCATCTGGGACGGCTCCACCTGGGCCACGGACAACGGGAGGTACAAGGTCAACTACAAGCGCGGGCCCTTCACCGCCGAGTTCTCCGACCTCGTCCTCCGGGGATGCCCCGCCGGAGCCGTCGACGCCCAGCGGCAGAGAGGTAACCTGCAGCTGCGGCTGGGGTCGTCGGAGCAGCGGGAGCGGTGCGCGGGGGCGGAGTTCGAGCTGATGACGGCGGAGTACGCGATCATGACGGCGCGGAAGCGGATGACGATGCGGCAGTGGCGGCAGCGGCAGATGCTCTACACGGTGTGCTACGACGCCAACAGGTACCCGGAGGCGCTCCCGGAGTGCGACGTGAACGCCGCCGAGCGACAAAAGTTCTGGGAGTGGGGCGAGTCCAAGGTCGTCCGCCCGCGCGTCCGATCCTCCAAGCGCCGCCGCACACCGCCGCCGGCGCTCGTCTCGCTGCAGCAAGCCGACTGATTAATTGTACTCCTATCTATCTATCCTAGTCAATCCGATCGACAGAAATGACGACTACTCGCGCCGTCCGATCTGACCACATCCTGTACTGCTAGTAATTGCATTGGTTATACTAGTATACTACTACTATCACATATATATCCTGACCTGACCTGCATGGCTGCTCTGCTCTCTGGCCATGTTCTTTGCCTTGGCTCAACACACTGGACGAATGTACATACGCGGCGTTTACGTTGCTTCAAAACTTGACAACTGATCACATGCTTTCTACGCCCAACGAACTGTTGCATGTCCAGTAGTGCATGCAAATTAAAGTGAGATTTTTTGAGCTGCTAATTATCTCGTTCAACCAATAAGCGATCAGCGAGTGATGGAGGGAGTGGTGGTTGAAGAGGTGGTTGGGCAAGGTCACAGGATGTTGAGCTGGGCGTTGGGACAAAAGTGTTTTAAGGGAGCGGTGGTGGTTAAGCTGCCCTCCCTCCCAGTTGGATCATCTTTTCCGTCGCCCGGCTGACAATGAGGCTCCCTTTGTGATGGAGCTGTATGCAAAGGACACCATTAATAACTATGTTTATTATCATATAGTACTAGCTATAAGGCGGTGCAGATGCAATGCTTTGCTGTACTCCAGTTCCGGATTAGCCTTCCTTCTTGGTTGCTGTATCTTATTTAATTTATTACGCACCGAAAGAGGATTAGCGTGTCCGTATACGTATGCATTGTTGGATTCCCTCCTGCAATACCACCATACCGAGGAGCTAGCAGCAGCACAGGATCTCTGTCCATTCTGATTTTGTTCCATCGGCTTGCCCTTTCTCTTGTTTCTCACGGATTAGGAGAACTTAAATCGTTTTCACCACAATCTAAGAAATACTAATCATAAGGAGTTGGAATACAAATATTAGTGTTAAATACAACACCCCGTGAATGTTGCCACAAGATCATCAGAGAATCTACGACTAATTGCAGAATCCTACACAAGCCAGACATGCCTCGTGCAGAGTTTCATATTATCATCGAGCAGTGAAACATGCAGCTCATCCACAAGGAACGAGATGAAGAAACAAGTTGAAACAGTGTTCAGTGCTTGTGATCTCCCAGCCCGCCCAGGATCACGTGTGCTTTAGATTCGCACCCACATCCTCGGCACGTAAAAGCCCGTGACTAACAAACAAACAACAAAGCCCAGCATCTGACAACCAACTCAACTCCTTGCAAATCAACTTCAAAATTTTCTTCTTATTGAGCTGCCAGTTACTCAAAGATGGGTGATATACTTGGACACGTCCCTAACGAAACACAACCTACTAGCAGTACCATATAAAACAGCTTTACTTAAAACGAACCAGAGAAAGAATTAGAGTGGTCATTCCCCGGCTGTCTCGTTGCATACTGCTCACTAGTACTACGTCCCAACAATACCCACTGGGCGATTAGCCTATTACCCTTTCCTCTTCGCTGGGAAGCAGCCCTGACACACACTTGACACCTGTTTCCAAAACCCCTGTCGCATCTATATATCTTATATAGATGCAACCCACTAAAGGTCATTTACTCCTATAAAGCTGACTTCTCATGAGGCCACATCACCCTAATTGTTTCATCCATTGGATCCCGGCCAGTAGCGCATCACGTCCGTTCCTTCCTCCTCTGTCTCTCTTCCTCCTCTGCCCCTCCCTCCCGCAGTCTTCCTCCTGTCATCTCCCCACTTCCTTCTTTTCTCCAGCCATTACAACCATTTCTCCAACCATTACAACGCCGAATAATGGCTTCACAGGGAGAACCTGCCCAATTAGTGGGTGTAATGGCAATAATCAACGTCAATTGTGCAAGTTACCGATCCAGGCATCTAATTCCCTCCCGCCCCTGCACTCCTGCAGCCTACGTGCTCTTTCTTGCCTCCCATTATCAATCGTTTCTTGGTGTTGCCCTGTGCTCCAGGTTGCCACTGCTATTGCTTTCGGCCTCAATTCATACAGGTTCTATCCATTCTTTTTCTTTTCTTTTTTACCATTGTTGTCCCAGATTTTTTTATCATTGTTTCCTGCGCTCCAAGTGTTTGATGCAATGTCCCTTACGAAAACCTCTGCAGCTGTTCTACTCGTGTGAATGGATCCTCGCTGCAGCATTTGTGTTTTATTTACCTTCCAGATATAGCCACAGCTTTGACGTTCTTCAGCCGTTCAGGTAAAACACTCAACCTATTTAGCTTTCCTCATTGCCTTTAATTTTTAAGCATTCTAAAATTACAATTGTCCACCTATGCAGTTGTTCATTTTCATGTACGTGGCCCTCTGCTTCAAGTCTATTTTATTTCTCCAAGATATTTGGTTTCCTTCACTCATTTGGGTAAGAAAAAATGTTCAGATTGTTACTTTACAAGTGTTCTGTTGTCGCATCCTGTTGGGTCATGAATAGTCATCTGCCCTTTTATTTTACGCATTCTACCATTATTTTACATACCTCTAAATTTGTACATGTTCCCATTTTACGCATTCTACCATTATTTTACATATCTCTAAATTTGTACATGTTCCCAGTGGATGTCTTTATTTTATTAGTTTCAGTGGATCTGCTCCTCCTTTTCCAAATGCTCTGTTTTAACAATACCTTTTTACCCCTATAATGGCTACATTTGAAATTCTAAGCCTAACAGAATGGAACCGGGAGGAAGTTCTTCATGTTTTCCACTTGGCCGTGGACGGTCACGACGCCGTCCATCGCATGTTTCATTTCCTCAGCCTGATCCCCTCGATTCTCCTGGGATCACCCCTCAAATCTGCAAGGATGAAACCAAGGAGAGAGCCTCCTGTTAAGTTGATGCGTTCACGAATTTCTTCCAATCAATTATGAGATCTCCTTCAGCACGAATAGGCACAATTGGTGGATTAGTTACTGGAGCAGCAATGGAGAGGCCTCCTATATTCCTTTTTCCGTTGCCCATGCCTGGCCTCAGCAAATCTGATCACCATGCAGGTAGATTTCTTGGGTTGGACCTCATCATATAAGCATGCGTTCTAATATCTTGCCTCATTGCCTGTCACTCACCATTTTCGAGTGCAGCCACAAGTTTGAAAGCATTATATGTTCATGAGTACATAAACAGCATCTAATTAACAATGTTTCGATTTATATTTTGTTTGCAGACAAAATCAAGCTGGTAGCTGTATTACTGCACTTGGGGGTCATGGATCATGTGTCTGCACGATTGTGACTCTGCAGCCATGCTATCTACCCTTAGATATCTGTCATTTTCTTTTCACATCATTACATCTTCGTTTCTGAAGCCGCAGTTCTAACGCCATCCTGCCTTTGTCAGGTTAACTGTGCTTTCGACTATATTCAATTTGTTTCTTGCCAATAGCTTTGTCTTCAAATCATGCGTTCCCTATAATAGCCCATCTGCCAAACATGTTCTTTTTTTTTTGCTTGGTACAAACACTATGGCGTTTGCATTTCTAATAATGGTACCATATAAACATTCTAGAGCAGATCTTTATTGATCTCCAGATTTTTGGTTCACTAAACTTTGTGCTGGTGTTCTGTACCACAGGTCTCAGGTATCAAAAGCGACTTGCAAAACTTTGTCAGGTTGTAGAGCACCAATTGTTTTGGGTGTCTCATGTATCATGATACTTTTTGTATTGCAAAACTTTTGATACATGGTGTCTCATGTATCATGATAATTAATAGTTATATTACAAGGAAGAATCTTATTCCTCTACTTTTTGGCTGTCTTAGCTACCTACGTTGTCTATTCAAGATTTTTACCAGGGCAAGAGAAAAGATACCACATAAACAAGATTATCCTACTCATATATACCACAAGTCTTCGTCATTTATTTAATGATAAGGTGAAGTTGTATATTAGGATGAAGGCATTGTCAAGATAGATGTTTTATTATTATAGTTAAAAACTTCTATCATGTTTCGTTACTTATTTCAGTTGTTACATGTTTCATTAGTGAAGTTAATATCTCAATTTCAGTTAACCTGTACATTCAGTATAGTAAATAATATTTATTTTACAAATTTAATGTATACATATAATGCAAATAGGAAACACAATTTTTTAGCACATTGTCTAGATGTTCCTAATTAAAAATTATAAAATATTCTTTCGAGTGTCATTATCACTAAAAACTGTCATCTATTGGTCATGTGTCTTAGATTAATCTGACCGATACAATCAGTATACGTTATTTTTCTCCTCCAGATAGCTTTTCTTTATTTCTTTAATTTTGTCCCGCAGCAACGCGCGGGGTTTCACCTAGTTAACATGATATTGGGCCACAACACACGGAAAGCATGTCATATTATTAACACATGCCATCGTCAGTGGTAAGGAAACTGGACACACTCCCCGTCTCGTAAATAAAAAACATAAAGCAGATCAGGAAAAAACGCAACATGCGAGCACAGGACTGAGTTTTCAAGGTCTTCTTTAGAAATATCTCAAGTCAAAAAGAGTTTAATGAGGCTAAGAAAATGGCCCTTCCTGCTTGCGTATGCAGTGGCTGGAATCAACCCATGCCAGAATCAGTCCAAGTCAATACTAGTCCCTGGATTAAAAAAACAGTGCCAGTACTGTCCCTGCGCCAAGTCAGGTGCAACCCAGATACAGAGCACAAAGAACACTATCAGCAGCAACTACAACAAGTAATCATACAAATGTGACAAGTTACCATGTCCTGCTCTTAAGCTTGCCAAACCTAGATACAAGCAGGTTAAGTGCTGGAGCATAACAAGATTCACAGCCGGAAGATTGAACCCTCCCGCAAAATATAGGTTGACATTTCAGTATGAGTTAAGCAAAGTGGGTATCTTAACATAAATGAAAGGGTAGGCGATGCATCGGGAGCTTATTACCAGAATTCCAGGCTAGCTTAAAAATACGGTAGCTATGGGTGCATGACTACACCTTGTGATTTGATGACAGAAGGCCCATTTGTTCTGTAAGATTAGCCAAATTCTCCATCTTGTTCCATCCATTCTCCTGTGGTGTTTCGAGCACACCTGAATCAACTTCATCGTTATCACCAGATATAGGGCTAGCTATCAGGAATTGCTCCCAGAAGGAATCAATGATGCCTGGAAGTTTCTGGGTCTCGTCATTGTACATCATTTCATCAGTCTCAATGGGTACACTGTCATCACCCTCTTCGGGCAGGGGAAATACACCTTCTGGACCAGGTATGTCAAAGCTCCCGCCAGGAATATTAACAGAGTCATCCGTTACTATATCTTGCAGATCTGAGAATTCAGGGATAGAGATATCGCTTGGGACTGGTGTAATAGGCTTTGGAACAGGAGGAACAGGAGGCCCAGCACTCATGTTGGGTAATTGCGTGGATGAGTTGTTGTCCAACACAACTGGGCACTGCATTTCAGGAGTCGCTGAAGATGAACAAAGTGGTGAAAGTCCAGAGCTAGTAGCAATATACGGCAAACCTGAGTTAGCTGGAACCTCTGCAAGGGTGACCCCAGAATTCCTAGTTGATGAAGAGCTGTCAAAACCTTGAGCAGCTGGCATATAATTCTCCAAAAGAAAATTATCTGAATTTTCCACTGCTTCAAATCGATGTGAAGCATCTTGATTTAGGATCTTCCTTAGCATTGCTTTGGCTGCTTCATTGATCATAGGCTGGTACTTGATAATTTGACCATCCAATGAGGCGCTTTCAGAGTCTAAGCCACCATCTTGCTTGGGTAGCCTCCTTTTCTTGTTCACGGCTACTATTCTTCTTCTGCTATTCTCGTTCTGCTGCACAAACTGTGCCAGGAAGCCAGGACTTTGCATTGCTTTAGCTAGGAAAGACATCATCTGTTGTTGCCGCGACTCCATTCCTTGAAGGCGCTTCCCCAGAGTTTGCAGCTGATGGTCAGTTGTCTGCTGTTGCTGTCGCAGTCTGACAAGCTCCTGCATTAGAACATTCTTATCCCTCTTGAGCCGCTCAATCTCTTCCTCCAACCCAAATTTTCCCACCTCTACACAAGCAGGTACAGGAGCATTCTGCAACTGCGGCTGCTGTGGTTGACTGTTCCCCTGCAATGACGGTTTCCTTCTGTTGATTGTCTTCAACAAATGTTTCTGTCCTCTCAAGAAACCCTCATTTGCAAATTCCCACCTATCTGGATCAACCTTTCTAAACCCCTGATCAAAAGGCACCAAAAGATTATAAGAGAGGGCAATACATCTTGCATGACGAACATTTGAGTGTTATTATGAAAATTGTAGCATCAGGAAGAGGCAAAAATAGGAACCAAAAAGACTAGCCCCAAGGAACATGCTAGCTGGTTACAGAGACTACCGCATGTCGCATTAGTAGCTATGAGTCTAAATCTAAATGGGTTAAACACTGAATAAAATAGATGATTTATGATGTTCAGTGGAACTGCTGTGTCCAGTTAAGGCAGGCAAACCTTCAAGTACATATTGGTAATAGTTCTGCAGTTCAGAAGCGGTCAAAATTGGCTGCTATATTTCACCTACAGGAATGTACTTATATTAAACTTTAAAAACCGACTAAGAGTTCATGGCTAGGCTAGATTTATCCCTCTGGCTGTCAGAGTGTCAATATATTTCAAACAGAAGCTTGAAGGAACCAAACTACAGGCAATCTAATTTATTCTGCCTAAAACAATAACACTACTGGCCCACTGGGTATCAAGGTAAGTCAACTATATTGAAGCACAGTTCAGTCTGACAAACCGACTCCCTCGGTCCTCCAAATGATGACGTAAGGACATGTTTTTTTAGGGCTTTGAACTGAAAACTTTGTCCTAACGTCATCATTTTAAGGATGGAGTACTTAAGGAAAAAAGTAACAAGCAAAATACAAATAAGTATGTCCTTGTAGAGTTCTTTTTTGGGGTTTTGTTTTCTCTTCTTTTTGCACTTCCACACACTTACAAAGTGCAGACAGCTTTTTGCTGCAAAATTACTTAATACTGATAGTAACACATCAAGTAAGAAATCATGTATATATGTCTACTAAGTGATTCTAAGCGTGTACAGTCCAAATTCTAAAGCATCAGAAATTTCTTTCTTTGAATGGAGCAAGATACATTTTCAGATGACAGAACAGAAGAGACCAAGGAGGCAATAATACGTACGTAAACAAGCATAGCACTATTTACTACTCCCTCTAAATGGATTTACTTAAACTTCCAATATGATTGATTAGCCTCCTGCCAGTAGAGGACTCTCTCCATCGAAGGGAGTACTTAACAAGAGAGCATTCAGCATTATTTATGTAATAAAACGATAAAGTTTGTTCTATTGTTAATTTGAAAAACCAGAACACATCAAATGTGTGTGGAATGAAACCTTAAACGTTGGCACCCCGTTGTTACATAGGCTGAAACTGGCTATTGACAACAATTTGCTCGCCAAAGAATTATTTGTTTATGGTTAGTGGTCATATTTTTGCGTGAAACCTTGAATGACCATGAAAAATTATCTGAAAGATTCAGCATCCGCTCGCTATGACAAATCTGGTGTTGTGAATTATATGCTGAAGTGAAGTTATGAATTCTCCAAGTGAACTATAGAAATAAGTATTCCACGTACAATAGAAAGGAGCATATAGATCTAACCAGTTCAATAGGATTTTACGAAAGAAGTGAGGCCAACAGGTCAACTAGCGTACAAATGAAGGACCAACATGCTTGCAACAGAGGCATTAACGAGTCCACCCCACCGATCAGGTGTCGCACTACAGTGTAGGCCTAATCATGCAGTTTGGGAATCTCAAGTCTACAACCCCTTCCTAGTGTTCCCATTATCTTACTACATCTACCTGATAACAATATATCTAATGCATAAGAGTTGATGAACCCAGGAGACCGTTTGCTATATAAGAAGGTCGATTCAGAAGTTCATGCTGATTGTAAACAAAATAGTTTGTGAAGATTTGGGCAACCCAGAACCGTAGCCCTGTTAAACCTTTGATGAGTACAGTGAATTAGATTCCACATCCAGGTGTGAGCTAAAATTTACTAGCAGTTTGTAGGTGGCACTACTTAGGGGTTTAGATCAGCTAATAGCCTAAACATATTGGAACTAAAATTCAATCTATCTTCCAGGCTTTGTGGAGTATCATTTTCCCCTTAGTAGGAATTACCTTCCGGGCTAGAATTCAATATGAGCTTGTACACGAATCGAGTGAGCAAGCAGGTGCAGGCACTTACGTAGGTGTTGAGCTGCCTGACGAAGGATGAGAAGTTGCTGTGCTTGAAGTACTTGGGGAGGAGGTCCCTGGCGAACTCGGGCGTGTTCCAGACGACGAAGCTGTTGTTCCCGGGGCCCCAGGAGACGATGTCGTCGGTGGCCGGGTCGTCGACCATCTCGTAGGTCTTCATGAGGAACGGCGGCGGCGGCGCGTTGGGCGC
This sequence comes from Eragrostis nindensis, assembly GCA_012490785.1. Classification (NCBI taxonomy): domain Eukaryota; kingdom Viridiplantae; phylum Streptophyta; class Magnoliopsida; order Poales; family Poaceae; genus Eragrostis; species Eragrostis nindensis. The sequence goes on along the minus strand of JAAXCT010000814.1, from coordinate 215,194 downwards.
CCCTCCGCCGTTGCCCACGGCAGCGTGGGCGGCCGCCGGGACCGGCGGGGCCACCGCCGTGGTCACCGTGGCTGCCGCCGCAGCGGCAGCAGCTGCTGCGACGACACCACCTTCCATCTGTCACCGCGCGATCCGTACGGTCCCTCACGCCCGCGTCGCCGCCATGGTGGGGGGAGGGCAAGGGTGCAGATGGGGGATCGCGGGGGTTTGGAGCGAGGGGTGGGTGGGGTTGGGTGGCCCGGGTGATTGGGGTTACGGGGAGAGCTGGCGCCGCCGCTATTTGGAATTGCAAGGGGGGAGAAGAGAGAGAGAGAGAGAGGAAAGGGGAATTGCTCGTCGAGGAAGGGATAGAGGAAGAAGGAGGCGCCGCGTTTTAAATATTGTTTATAAGTCAGGGGCGTTGGTGTAAAATGGCGCGCGGGCTAACCTAAGCTAAGCTAAGCTAACGAAGGGAAGAGGATGACCGCCGTTGTCGTCGTCTCTGTCCCTGTGCCGGAGTCCAGATGCTATGAACAGAGGACACTGATACACAACAATGATTTGTCGTGACAAAGCCTAACCAAAAAGAAAAAATTAAAGAGAAAAAAAACAGAGATTGGCCGAAAACTTGTGGTGCATGCATTCTGCACAGATCGTCCTTGCACGCGGCCAATGTCAACCAAATATCTCAATCACAAAATTGGGGTTTTCCTCGAACCAATAAGAACTTGTCTGTGGCATGAGTCCCCTGATATATCAATATATTTTCATAAATCGTGAACGATGTTGTTCTCACCTCTAGCTCTAGCTATGTGTCGATATTATAGAAAACGTCAGGCCATATATGACAAGGCTGCCAATTAAATCGTTAACTTTATTAGATGCAAAATCGTGGTTTCATCTGGTATTTATGTCTTTCAAGAGCTAATAACCAAAGATACACATGATAGCTAGTGAGTCAGCATTAGCCAAGAGTTGAGATGGAAGGAGGAATGATCATTTGCATTTTGCATGCATAAGCCAAGATCAAAACGCGAGTTATAATATCTAGTTTAAGCAGCAGCGGCGCCCGTGTCTTGGTTCGGTGAAGCCCGAGCAAGGTTGCGGCAATGACTTTTGTTACCAGCTTTGCAAAGTAGTGAATTAGACTTATTGGCCTAAAATCTTTCGGCAGTTCTGCAACTTCCTTTTTTGGTAGTAGGGTGCCTGCCTGAAGCCGTGTTCGGCTTATGAAGTGCTCCTCGACGGATGGACCAGCCCCTGCTGCTAGGAGTAGTATCGAGAAGTCAAAGGGAAATGTCACATGTTGGCTTCGTGGACGCGTCAGCCACGCCCATATCGTCACCGTTGGGCGGTTTCGCGCAGCATGCCGAAAAGGAGCTAATAGGTTATGATCAGAATCATGTGGTTAAGTTCTTAGTTAATGATGTTATTAGAAACTAATAGGTTCTCTTACTTCCTCTTTGACATTTTACCTGAAGAAATATATATAATTAATCTGCATTCACTCAAATTTATTAGATAGATCCACTCAAATTTCAATTTTCTTTATCATTCTATGTTTCAGCACAGACTATTACAAAATGTGGTTATATGGCACCATCATCCTTTTAAGATTAGCCAACATATATATTACACATTGGTCTATCCATGTTTTTTTTTTTTAAGTCGACAGGGGGAGGAGAACTCCCCACCTGAATTTCATTGCATGAAAATTGAGTGGCCCCTGACGGCCCGGTTCATGGTGTACAAATTAGTTGAAACAAGCAACAAGTAATCAGAAATTTTACTACATTGGATTAAAGATAGAACACCAGGACGAGCTAATCGCAGCTTCATCTCGCTGTAGTTGGCATCTCCAGAGGTTTGCTTCCTTCCGACAATCACGAAGCAGACGGCCAAGGTTGGGCACCTCATCCCTGAACACCACCGCGTTCCTGTGTTTCCAAATCCACAAGCAGAGCAGCGTCAATTTGTCTCTGTGTTATGCCGGTGTGGACGCCGGCCATCTCAAGCGCCACGGCGTGCGCGCGGACAAGTCTTGCAGCGACTCGACGTTGATGGCATTTCAGAAAGTTTGCACGAACGAGCACCCAAAAAGGATATGGAAAGTGTCTTCAGATTCTATAGAACACAACTCACACTTGTCATCATCAACAATGCTCTTTGCATGTAGGTTCACCCGACGCTGAATTCTCTCCTGAATAACCAGCCAAGCAAAGAATTGCACTTTCGGTGGCGCTCTGTTGTGCCACACAAATTTTGCAAAATTGCAGTCCGGCGCATGTACACGTACTGCATTCCCAAACTGGACCAGTTGCAGCATGTCATATGTGCTGTGCAGCCATCTCTTTACGTACGTACGGGTGCTCCATCGACGACAGATGCAAGTCTCTGAACGAACCCAGATCAGATCGACCGCTCGCTCGAGTCACCCCGACCAACGAGGAAGACCAACCACGCCGTCCGGTCCGGTCCGGTTCAGCGACCTAGACCCGGACCCGGGCCACTCGACAGACAGGCCATCCATGAGCACCGAGCGATGAATCCGTTTCTAGTTTCCGGCGCCCCTTAGCTTTGATCAGGTCCGAAAGCTTGCGCATGACCTTAGCTTTGTATGGGTTGCTGATCGATGAATCCTGTCATCCACGGCCACCTGACAATACGGCCGCTAACATCGCCAACGTCGTCGATCGGTGGCAGTATCGATCAGAAGCCCGTTCGTTGGTTCCTGGGAAAACATTTGTTGGTAAGGACGTACATGCATATTTTTGTTACCTTCCCAAGTGAGGAGAAGCACTGTGTGAAAGCACATACGTACATCACCAACCTGCCTCATGTTTTTGTAATATTACAATTGTTATTGCAAAGTACTAGTGAAAAATATTGTACTCTGTTGAACGCAATAAAATAGATCGAGTCACATTACAAATCCATAATAAAGTGGCAGTTATAGTAGCAAGCATTTTAAATGAAGACGTGATGTTCATAACAAAGTGGCTGTATATGTGTGTTCCAGCAATGCAAATATCATCATAGAAACGCTTATAGCATATATAGAAATCATCCAGCATGTTTAGCCGTGTAACAGCTATTGAAAACTGTTGTTGCACTTTGCACAGTTACAGAAAAAGGATCACCACATTGAAATAGTCATAACTCATAAGAGGGCACTCCCAGCTGACTAGGAAAATGCAGAGGTAACTGGTCTCATATTACTGCAGGTGTGACTACAGAACAGGGTTTGACGAGTTCCAGCGAGTTCACGATCGAGTCTTATTCTACCATTCTGATCATGCAGGATTAACTTTTTGTACCCTAGCTATAAAAGATGCGATACTTGTGTAAAACACAAAGCAATACCACATCTGAATGGATGGAGGTTGAGCAAGGCAGGCTCTATCCATCCCCACATCCATGCATGGCAAAATAGAGGGATGATCGATGACCTGTAGGGTAATTATTAGGCAAAACGGTTTCCGCCAGTATGCCACATGCATATGCTGCTGCATGTGGTGTGGCAGTGCAACCAGCCGATTTGTATGGTACATTAGCTAAAGGAAACCGTTAAGTTTCCAATAATTGTTTGTTCCTTTTTACTCCATTTATTTGGAGAAAAATGGTGGCAGTGGCAGTGCATCTTGTTTTATTTTGAGAAAAAATTGGCAGCGACTTGCAATTTTCAGATGGGAGAACGCGACTTCCAATTATTTCGAGCGATGCCTGCAGCTGATCGAGCTGCAGCCTCATCATTGGCAGCGACTTGCAATTTTCAGATGGGAGGGAAGTCTCAGCTGAGCTAAGCTCTGATCCATCCACAGGCCCATCACAAATGCCGGCTGCCAAGGCAAAGTTTTTTGAACCTCTCATCTCAGGTCAGAGCTTAGCCGCGTCAGTGGATCGAGTCCAACCCGGCCGGTATCAGCCTCCTCTCGATCTCGTCTCGCAGCAGCAGCGTACGTTGCAGTGCTGCTCTTGCTGCAGCCTGCGGTGCCGATGCGTCGTCGTCGGGCCAGCTTGCTAGAGATGGCGACGGCCGGGATACGCTCTCGCAGTGTGTCACATCGATCACATGGACCTGGCCATCGAGCCCAACTGATCGATCGATCTTCCAGAAATAGATGCAACTCACTGCTAGCTGCAGGTATCGAGCTTGATGGGATATGTTGGAACGGTGAAGTGTGCATACGTGTGCCGATCGATGCGGCTTGTTAATTAAGCTAGCAATTAAGCGCGTAGTTTGTTGAGCACTTAAACAGCCGGCGGCCGAAACGCTGGTTATTGGGTGCCGTGTGCGAGAGGCGGATGCATATATATGCATGTGACTCTGCGAAGTCGCAGAAAAAACAATTTTTTTTTTTGGCCAGGATCAGATCAGAGTTGCATGTGTCCCGCCAACGGCCTGCTGCTATATCTGATGAGATGACGCGGCCGGCCGGCCATTTTCGATTCCTAATTTCCCTTGGATGTTATCCTTATAGACAAACGCAAGTGTGAGCCATATATACATGCCCATTATGAATCAACCTGACCGTCTCTCATGCATCATGAGCCGCTTCCGTCCCGATCGACGTGTGTACCGCGAGCTGTCCCGTATCTCGATCGGGCAGTGTACAATCCCCAACTGCATGTGATCTCGTCCCGGGCTTATCGACGCACGAACCCAACTGCCTGGACAGCTAGCTTGCTCCTTAATTCGTATGCTACATCTATCAGCTAAAGGAAACCACGCACCGGAAACGTTAAGCTCCTGTAGCTCCCTGCTTCTTCCCAATAACATGGGCTTGCTTCTTCATTTTGAACGATGCCTGCAGATCAACTGCAGCCTCAGCGTCCGTCGTTTTCAGATGGCAGCTGATCGAGCGCGTCATTGTCTCGGAGGGAGCCGGGTTCGATCGGCGACGTGGACCCCGATCGATGCTACGGAATGCACATCAAGGGTGGCGGGTTCGCGCCGCGGCCGAGAAGCCCCGTGTACATGGCGCGTGTTGATCGACGTACGTAGCTATACGTACAGGACCCGGCCGGAGAAAGCTAGCTAGCTAGCAAGTGGTCCGTTGACCGACCAGATGAGTTTGGTGACACGATCTCACGGAAGCTAGGCACGTACGTACAGATAAATGTTTTCAGTGCAGCTAGATCTCTTGGCCGCGCCGCACCATGCACGTACAGATCGTGACGTGATACGACGCTCTCGCAGTGTGGCTGTCACATGGACCTGGCTCAGCTAGCTTGCTAGAGATGTTGACCGGATATATACGCTTTCGCCGTCCGGGGACCAGCTGTTCGGCTGCCATATATAGGCCTCCCTCCTCCCCCTACGCGCGCGTCTCCTCCCGGCACACACCCGGCGAGTCGAGATGACCCCCTGCCGGCTGCCGACGCGGGGCAACCGAGCGATCGATCGATCGATCTCAAAAAAAGTGTATGTACGTGTGCCGATCGATGGATGCGGCTCGTCAAGCAAGCAATTAGCTAGCGCGCAATTTGAGCTAGCACACTTAAACGATCGAAACGCTGGTTGGTCGCCATGCATGAGTGGCTCCTCCCGCGCGGCGGTGCAGTGTGCGATCGATCGAGTGGCAGAGATGCATGTGACAGTGCACAAGTCGCAGAAAAAACAAAAGTAGTTTTTGCCAGGATCGGATCCGGGCAACGGCCTGCTATATATGATGCGATGATTTTCGATTCGTTTCCTTGGATATTATCCCTAGACTAGACAAACGTTAGGAGCCACGCCGGGCGGGCCCCCCATGCATCAACCAGCTGACCGGCTCGATCGGCGCGGACATGCATAGCATAGGCCGCTTCCATTCCGTCCCGATCGACGACGCGGTGCCTGTACGTGTACCGCGCGCGAGCTGTCCCGTATCGGGATCGAGCGTACAACCCGGTCCGTGGCACCCAACTGCGATCTCGTCCCGGCCGGGCTTATCGTCAACTGCCTGGCTCGCTCGCTCATGCCCATTCTCGTCGTCTATAAATTACTACTCGATCCCGGCCGGAGGTAGCCAGCACAGCACCTTCCATAGTTCCATCCCCACAGCTAGCTAGCGCACGCAGCAGCGGCCTCCTCTCGTCTCGTCTCGCTCGCAGGAGCCAGCGCCCAGCATGGCGGCGAGCCACCGCCGCTTGCAAGCTGCTGCAAGCTGCTGCCTCCTGATGCTGCTGCTGCAGGGATCAGTGGCTGCTGCTGCTTCTGCTTCCACCACCAGCAGCAGGCCGCTGGAGGAGGAGGACCCAGACATCGAGCCTGAAGATGCTGCCGGCTACCGGACCTACATCGTGATGCTGGAGCGGCCGACCAGCGCCGCCGCCGCCGACGACGACCTGAACCTCGACGGCGGCGATGCCGATGCCCGCAGGGCATGGCATCAGTCGTTCCTGCCGTCGGAGAAGACCGTCCTCGGCGAGCCGAGGCTGCGTCGGTCGTACGACCCCCTCTTCCACGGCTTCTCGGCCCGGCTGACCAAGGACGAGCTCAAGGAGCTGTCGTCCAAGCCTGGATTCCTGCACGCCTTCCCCAACGCCTACTGGTACCCGCAGACGACGCGGACGCCGGCGTTCCTGGGCCTTCCCAACAAGATGGGGGAGTCCCCTGACAGCTGGCCCGGCGCCGGCGGCCGAGGGGTGGTTATCGGTGTCCTCGACGGCGGCATCGACGTGTCTCATCCGTCCCTGCATGATGGTGGGTTCGAGGGCATCGACCCGCCGGTACGCTGGAGCGGATCGTGCGATGCTCTCAAATGTAACCGCAAGCTGATTGGAATGCGGAACCTGATCTCGCCTGGAGCGGCGGCTCTTGACGTGCTCAACGGGCACGGCACCCACGTGGCCTCCACCGCGGCAGGAAATTTTGTCGCCGGCGTCTCGGTGAACGGCCTCGCCAGCGGCAACGCCTCCGGCGTGGCTCCGTACGCGCACGTCGCCATATACAAGGTCCCTCCCTAGCTATAATTCTCTTACTGTAGTTTTCTTGCTAGCTAGCTTGTTGGCCGGGCCGGGTTAATCCCCCTTCTATCCGATTAATTTGCTTCCATCCATGCATGATACGACCTAGCTACTTGTATGATATGATACTCCAATTAATTATGCTAGCTCTTTAATTAATTTATTTTGTCGATCGAATCGATCTCAGGTGTGCGCAGCCATACGAGACGACGACGAGGACGTGCGATGCCCGCACGACGCCATCATCGACGGCGTTGCCGCGGCTGTGAAGGACGGCGTGGACATCATTTCCATGTCCATCTCCGGACCCGTCGAAGCCACCTACAACCGCAATCCCGTAGCAATCGGGTCCTTCCGCGCCGTGCAAAGGGGCGTCCTCGTCGTGGCTGCCGCCGGCAACAATGGTCCGTGGGCATCCACCGTCCGGAACGTGGCGCCATGGATTCTGACGGTGGGCGCCGGCACCATGGACCGGTCGTTCACCGTCACGGTGAGCGTGGATGGTCCCGGCGGTTCTACCGTGGTCGGACAGTCCCTGCAGGCCCGCAGGAAGGCATCCTTGGTGCTCCAAGGCGAACTGCTCTACAGGGAGGGTGGTCAGCTCAGCAGGTTCTGCGCGTACGAGGTGGAAGAAGCCGCCCTGGTGAACGGCCGGATCCCGGTCTGTGAGCCGGGCCTGACCGAGGATCAACAGCGGACGATCGTCCCCATCCTCATGCGCTACGGCGCTCAATGCGTGGTGTTCATCGGCGCCCAAAAATATGGGAGCGCCCTGCCTCTGGTCGACTTCGGCCCAGATGCTCCCGTCGTACAACTCCCCTACCTGGCGGGCCAAACCTTGATAGGCTTGGCCAAAGGACGATGGGTGCGGGCCAGCGTCGACTTCGGCGCGGGCACCGATCTGGGCACCGGGCCGGCGCCCATCGTCGCTGGATTCTCCGGCCGCGGCCCGAGTAAATTCACGCCCGGCATACTGAAGCCCGACCTTATCGCCCCCGGCGTCAACATTCTGGCGGGCCTGCCTTTCGCACAGGACTCAACAAAGGAGTACGGATTGATGTCCGGGACATCAATGGCCGTGCCCCACGTCAGCGGCCTTGCGGCCCTGCTGAAGCGGCGCCATCCAACGTGGAGTCCTGCCGTCCTCAGGTACTAACTAACCAGAGGAATTCTCTTCTCAATAATAAAGCAGCCCAATGCTATGCATCATCAGGTCTTCTCTCTAATTAGTAACTAGTATCTTATTAGTTAACCTACTGCTGCTGCTTGCTTTAGGTCGGCGCTAATGACCACCGCCTCCGTTTCGGACAACACCGCACAGGAGATCCGTGATGAGAACGAGAGGCCACCCGCGCCCAAGTACGCCATCGGCGCGGGTCACATCAGCAGCCTGTTGGCCCAGGAACCCGGTCTCGCCTACGACATTCACGAATTAGATTACTTAAGGTCAGTATAATCTTTCTTTTTCCTTTTTGGATTATTAAATAAAGCGACTAGAACCATGCTGACCTCTTAAGAGTTTCTTTGATTTCTTTTCTCGATTGTTTGATCAAGGTACACGTGCACCGAGTTAGGCGAGACGGCGTTCCGCGTGCTTTCCGGCAACAGTACTGCTGACTTTTGCTTCCACACCTACAACTTGGGTGTCCAAGCCCTCAACTACCCGAGCATCGTCCTAGACCTCAACAACGATCAATGCCACGCTGCAAGGGTTCTGACGAACCTGGTCTCTGAAGGCCTCCCGGAAGTATACACTTCCAAGCTTGTTCTCGACCATCCCGATGGGCACCGTTTCGACGTGATACCGGATCAGATCAACTTCACCTATTTTTGGCAGAAGGAAAGCTACCTCATACAACCCAAGCTTGAGGACTGGGAGAAGCCCCCCGTTCCCGGAACCTTGTACCAGGGCTACTTGACCTGGGAGTCAAACCGCCACTCCGTCCGCACCCCAATCGTGGTCGTTGCCGGCCTGCCAGCCGAAACGCCGTGGGAGCTGGACGACTGAGCCTCCTCCGGCATGTGATGTGATGTTCTAGTTGCTCCACAGAACAGGTGGTGGATTTGCTGATGTAGGAGTCAAGGAGAGTGACTGTTCGTTTCGTTCACTATTTTTTTTTTCTTTCTTTCTGTTTGCTGGAGCGAGTTGGACCTAGTGGATTTGCTTCTTTCTCGATGACTCTGTAGTAAACTTTTCTGGGGAGTAAGAAGAGTTGGAGTGATTGTTCGTTTCGTTTACATTTTTTTTTTTTCTGTTTGCTGGAGCGAGTCTGTGACGTATCGTATTTTGGCACGCTAAATCTGCATATGAATCGAAGTAGTAGATGGCACTAGCACAAGTATCTGCACTTGAATCAAAATAATAATAGTTACAGTTCAAACTGAACTAATGAAGAGTGTATGTTTTCAGTTTCCAAACTATGATATCAGATCTAGATGGACAAGCAAGTTTTAATTCAGTCATACAGTAATTCGTACAAGAGCCCAACACATTTTACATGCTTCTGTCTTATCCTTTTTACGTTATTTCTTCTAGAACAGAGAGTCACACTTCAAATGCTCTTCTCTCATCCTGTACAAATATATCTGTATATCCACTCCACACCAGAACTGCTCCTCATTATCCACTACTCTTAGCACACTCTCTTCTTCATCCTCACCTCTCACCACCGAGCTGCAAACCTCCATAAGAGACCACACCAAGCTTATTTTCTTCCATCCACAAGAACCAGAGACTCCTCTGTTCTTGTTCTCCAAACTTTTGGATCACTTCAGGAGATTAGAATTCACATACCATTTCTCTATTTGTGCAAAGAGCTCCAGCAACTCGAGGTAGGCATATTACTATGTCCTAGTCCTTTTCCTTGAATCTGTTTTGGACATAGGAATCAACACCTCCCATCAATTTTATCTGCACAAAAGAAGCCACAAAGAATTTACAATTATCTGCCATAACTAGAAACAAACATGTAGAGCCTTCTTCACTAGTTAATTTTCAGTCTACTACAGCTCTCAATATTCAGGCAACAAATTGATAATATATTCCCGATTTTGAAGATGCAATCTATGGGCAAATCACTCGTAAGTCGTCAGGTCAAGCTACAGAAACATTCAGCTCAATTAGTTGTATTCTATGCATAGCTTTAGACTTAGTACTGCTCAGATCAACATCTAACAGGGCATCAACTAACTAGCATCCACTGATCAACCGTAAGTGATTTGATAAATCATACATAACAGAGTTGCTAAGGCACTTTCAATTGAATGTACGTTTGTATGCGCCCACCCATTTCAGACTTTTCGGTAAATTGTCATCGGATATATCATGGGTATTATGGGCAATGCTTCAGAATTTCTAAATTTCCATCATTGAGGTTATTCACAGCAGAAACTATTGAATGTCTTGCCAGCTTGTAACAATTGTGTTGTCTTTTATATATCCAAAAGCTACTACAGAAATTTTCTTAACAACAACAAATTTGTTGCTTCCTTCCAGTAAATTATGTCAAAGTGATATCAATGGTAAAGTTTCTGCTATGTTTGCATTTCATTGATTAGAGTGCAAGAACTAGCTTAATGGAGAAAGCTACTGTGCATTGGCAGTATGCCCCTCGTCGGCGCCGGCGAACACGAACGCCATCTTCACCGGCGACTCCGTGTCGTCCGCGCAGCTGATATTGGGCACCTCCATCGCCGGCGAAGGCGTAGGGCTCCACGACTGCTGCCTCTGCATCCTCGAAATGGACATGACGGCGGGCTTCTTCTTGGAGTTGGAGAAGCCCGGGATGAGCATGCACAGGGCGCCGCATCTGAAGCCGTCGTCCAAGGTGAGCTCGGGATCATCGAGGATTGGCAGGTGTACGGCACGGTGTTCGTGCACGCATAAGGAAATGAATAGAGTCCAAAATAACAGCCATTAGTTGTCCAAAATTAATAGTCATTAGTTAGAGGGCATATTAGTAATTTTACTACTAATTAATTAATTTATTGTTAATAATAATGAACTAAAAAATCATCCATAACCGGCTAACCCTGAGAACTATAACAATGAACTAGATTGATGAACAAAATAAATTGATTAAATTATAAAATTGATTTTCTTTATCAAAATAAATTTTTTGTTACAAGTCTAATATTTCTTTTCCGATATTGCCTTTACTAATAGCTATTAGTAGTATATTTTCGATATTACATCCAGACTGTCGGATCAAACTAATGGCCATTATTTTGGACCGTAAAACTGCTAAATGGATAATATGTGATCGAGCTGGGGTATATGGCTAGAAAGACGGTGGAGACATATTGTTGCGACGAAAGAGAGAACGGTTAGCCGGTGCAGATCGATGTGTTGAGTTTTGCTGTCCACTCTGTTTCACTCTGGAGGCTGATGTGTAGAGCTGGGTTAGTGAACCACTTTTCCAGAAACAGAAAGGGCAACGAGAGTCCACATGCCAAAGAAATCTCCCGCGCGGAAACAGAAAGGCAGGCGTGTGTGGTCCGTTGCCGCCGTGGTTGGCATTGCGCGCACGCCATTCCGTTTCAAGCCAAGCACGCGCGTCTCCTCTTGCCTGTGTGGTTGGTTGCCTGCCCGTGCCAAGCGTGTGCGCGGCGGTGGCCATTGATTTCAACGCACAAGGATCCGCAAGGAAACAACATTACTACTGAAGGTATATATTGTACGTAGTAGTATAGTTGCATCTTTTTCTTTCCCCGAACAATTCCCCACCTAATGTATCAATCGAAATGAGCAATGAACAAGAGAATAGTTGCATCACGATCCATTTCGAAACTAAGCGTGGCGTCGATGAGGACGCGATCGATACTCTCGGATATAAATATGTGATGATGCGCCAATTCAAAAAAAAAAAAAAAGAAGTATGTGATGATGCGTCATTGTGACAGTCCGATCCACAGGATCTTTGTCCCACGGTGCTGATTAAGCAGACACGAGATAATACAACACTTTCGACTTAATTAACAAGATTATTATTATTACAACATAAGTTCAGAGTATAGCGGAAGCGATAAACGATAAGTTTGAAAGCGGAAGATACACGAGAATTACACTACTCTCATCGATACAGCATAAGTGACAATCTGATGCCCGATCAGATAATCACACTAGCAACACCCATCACTGCTGCGGCTGATCAGACTCCAATTAATACCTGAAAACAACGAAGGCACAAAGCCTGAGTACTAATTACTCAGCAAGTCTTACCCGTCAAATTGACTCCTAGACATGCAAAGGCTGACATAGGATGGCTTCAATTTCAAAAGACTCGCACTAAGCAACAAATAATCTTTCTATCAGATTTTAGCCAAGTTTTATCTTCTTAATAGTAGTATAAATGATTATGGAAACTAAACAAGCATGTAAAGATAGACAATTCTGAACAATAAGCATAGTGATATCAACCTCAATAATCCAACAAGATAGCATATATCATCATCATCATAGTGATATCAACCTCAATAATCCAACAAGATAGCATATATCATCATCATCATCAAGTATCATGTGTGCTACGTGAAGACTCAGTGAGCAAGCGGTACTCATTACTGCGAGGGACAGCGATTGCAATCGATTTACACCAGCTGGGAAAACCCGAGATACACGACGTATACGCACCACTCAAGATGGTCATATACGGCAACCTTTCACAAGACAGTAAACACCAAGCACGGTTCCAGTCTCAGGGATTGGGCAGCCGTCCCACCAACGGTACCTCGTACCTCCCATGGCCTGAACCTGCCCAATACACCTGTACTGGGTGCCGTACAACGATGCCACCATACATGCTACGTCAGTTTACTAGTCCCCATTACACTAGTATGCACTCGGTACGTTCAATGCTTGATCAAGGGGCCAACAACGAATCGGTCCTTAATCGACTAGGCAGGGCTACCACCGTGAAGTCCCAGACTTCCCAATCCATCCTACACATGCAATGCCCCTGCCCGGTCTCAACAAATAACATAAACTCATTCTTTATCTTCTCTTTAGTGATTCAATTCTTAATCTCAGGAGTAATACTTGATATATATACGAAATACTTTAACTAAACATAGCAGACATTCTACCGAATTACTAGGATAGACACATAGTAACATAGGACATTTGGATATCATGCAGGTGGGTTTCACATCAACTCCTAACCACTTAAGTGCACAATCAAACTTAGACATACTAGCAATTGTTCTCTATAAATCAAAAGTTATAAAAAGAGGTTTGGAATGAACCGGGGCTTGCCTTAAGCTACACAAACAAAGTTAGTAGCTTCTGCTGTTGTCTCCTGGTTAGAAAGATCCTTCTGAATATCCTCCTCAACTTCTGGATTATCGTTTCCTATAATGCGATTATATGTCAATGAAGAGAATACAAAGAGAACATAACACAACATGTAGATGCAATGAGATTGACTTGGTTTCACATTTAAAATGGGAAATTCAGTTCTGAAATTATGTTAGAATTATTATTACTTTCGTCTGAAGTATTTCCTTCATTGACTCCCATGAAGCATTATTAATTATCTTGTTATATTATTATAGAAATAGCTTCCAGAAATCATGTTAATTCTTTTTGATGCATTTCTGGACATGAGTGGCTCACTAACATTACTAACATGCTTGAACAGATCAACACTTTATTTTACCTATTTATGCTTAAAAGAATTATTTTAAGTCGCAAAACCTAACTACAACAAGGAATAAATCCTATAAAATTTGGATGAACAGTTCTGATCTAACCCAAAATTACGGTGAAAGGTGATCACCTAAGCTATACACATGCACAAGCTCAAGGTTATTTTATGACTAGATTAATTTATTAAGAAGATGACAAGTTTATCAAAGAGAAATTCATAAATAGTTCTCTTTACAGAAACAAGATGAACATCATAGACCACTGTGAAGGGCATGTCACAAGGATTCCAACAAGCCCTAGTTTGCAATTTTTGGATAAGTAAATCATTTATTATGAATTTAACAAGGTTAAATAGAGTTCATCTTCTAAAAATTTTCAAGGACAGATCATGTATGAACACTGATCAACGTGCTGTTCTAGGGATAGATCTCATCAAGCTGAATCCAACAAATTTTAGTTTGCAATTTTTGGACTTCAGAATCTTTTTATATCGAATTTCAAAGTTTAAACAAAGTTCACTAGTATTTACAAGTATGCCACTGAACAATTTTAACCCTAACGCGCTCTGGTCGCGCTCGGCGCGCACGGCGGCGAGACGGTGGCGCGGCTAGCCGGCGACGAAGAGTGGACCTCCACGTGAACGTGTTACCGTGTGAGCACCAGTGAACTTAGGGCTACACGCCGGTCAAAGCAACGAGTCAAGAAACTCACCGGAGCGGCCTATCGACGGAGAGGGCGGAGCTCGAGTGCGCTGGGTCGGCGGCGGACCACGGCGAGACGACGACGAGCTGCACACTGCACAAACGTCGAGGAGATCATGACCCAGAGGTGCGCAAGGACGTGTGGAGCTAGCCAACACAAGGAATCGATCGGAGTCTCACCGACGAGGACGAATTCCGGCGAGGAATCTTCGGCGGACGGCGGACGGCTCTGAGGAAGATGATCGGATTCCGGCGGCTACGGTGCACGGCGACGTGAAATTCTTCTTGGTACGTAACCAGCGTCGCGCGGCGATCCTTTCGCGGGGTCAAGCTCGCGCGGAGATGCGGTGTAGCGGCGACGAGCTGTTGAACTCGTCGGCGGCGGTTAAGTCGCGCGTGCGGGCGAGAGATAGCGAGAGAGAGCGAGCGCTGCGAGAGTGAGGAGCGAGAGAAGAGAAGCAGTGGTCGACTTTGCCTCCTCCAATCGAGCTGAAGCGGTGGGAAACTGAGCTGAGGCGGTGGAAGCAGGAGGTGGCGGTCGGCGGCGCTGCGTCGAGAAGCACAGAGAAGAAGAACTGAGGCTGCCAGCCGGGTCCCACTGAACCTTCTCAAAATTTACAGAAATGCCACTCTCTTTTGTAAATTCAAAATAAATGGCAAATGAGCTCCAGAAATTCCCAAATTTCACATAGGACTTGTTTGACACCTGTAGAGGACACCTGTCCAGTTGGTTTGATGAAAACTTACGAAATTCAGATTTAAAAGTCAAACAGTTTATTTAAATTTTAAACTTGTTTGATTTATTTGAGGTACTTCCCAAATTCAAATGCTTCTAAATTTTTGGCTAGATTTTTATTTCACTTGTAGCTTTCACATAAATTCTTGATTGCACATAATTCTGTTCATTTCTTTTAAATTCCTTTTTAAATTTGACTTAAATTCGGATTCTATTCAAATTTTTGATCCTTCATTTTATGTGACTTAATTGAAATTTGCACCTAATCAACTTTACATGATGACTAAGCACTGTAGAGAAATGAACGAGACACCTGGGGTGTCACAATCCTCCCCCCTTAAAGAAATCTCGTCCCGAGATTACGGCGAGTTAGGGGAATAACGATGAGTACAAATGGTACAACCAGAATGTGTGAAAGTTTGGGCAGCAAAGATTTAGGATAAACTCTAACAAGCAAGTAGACTCCAAAAGATTGATTTTCACCTGACTCGGATAAACAAGCTTGGAACCAAGCTCATAGGCAAATAATAACGACATGAGGCATATAGCCGAGGATGGTCTAAATTGATGGTGGGAAAACAAGAAGGTTTTGAGGTTTATCGATTGCCCCTCGATAAAAACGATGATTATCGAGGAACCAAAATTTGTTTCAATAACAAGGTTATCGAACACCATATTCTTGCTCTTTATTTAGTTATTCATGCATCGTAATATGATGCAAATACTCATATGGGTATGATATGCATCTTGCTGAGTGAATTTGATGTCATGGTGCATTGGATGCTTTCATGGTGCAATGCACACATGCGATAGTGCATATGCAATGATACGGTTTGCATATGTCGTGTCATGAGTGCAATGCACATGGTTTATGGTGCATAATGATGCATATGGCATGATGCGCAATTATAGTGCATTATGTTGCATATGCTGCACATGGATGATGCATATGGCATGAAGAACATGTCATGGTGCAATTTTCATGATGCATATGGATGGTATGCCCCGATGAGATGGTGCAATGCGATTATGCGATGTTGCAATGTACACCTATGAAATAAGATACACTATGACATTGTGCAAGTTCATATGGTTCATGTCGTCAAATTTTATTCATAGAGCAAGATCAAGGTGATACAAATAGATAGGTCAAAACGCAATTTAGATCAAAAGGAGGTAGAGCTTCAAAACTTCAAGCTCAACAAACTTAACGGCATGGTCAAACCTTTATGACCAGCAGAGCCAGGTCATGGTGATAAGGAAGAAAGAAATTTACTTGCACTACGACGACGAAAAAAATCATTCATGATTAGCAGCTAAACAGATTCTGTCTTAAACAGGCAGTTGGCACGGAAAGCAAAACTGAAATTTCTGAGAGCAGATCCACGAAATTTGATGAACTACAAAGTTATAGAGAACTCTCTCAACTTTCCAACAAATATTTATTCTCCCCATTTGGATAAGAAAGCTGGGAACTATGAAATTTTGAAGTTGGACCTTCTGCAAACAGGAACAGATTTGACATGGTCTTAGTATTTCAGCTCTACAGATCACATCTGGAATCAAAAACGCATGAGACCACTTGGAACTGAAAGAATACTCCAAGAGCTTTTCAGATTGTATTTGAAATCACCCAGACCTCTAGTAAAACTAGAGTTATGGTGTTTCAAAGTTAAATGATTCTGCTGGAATACAGAATGACAAGAGTGCAGTATTTTGACTCTAGAGATTGCATCTGGTGTCGAAATTCCATGAGATCACTTGGATATGACAGAAAATTTCAGGAGCTTTCCAGCAAGTATTTGAACACCTCCATTGGACAAGTAAATCAGAAGATATGAATTTTTGAAGTGACAGGACCGAATCTGGACAGATCGACAAATGAGCTGATATAGGTTATTTCAATTTCGAAATTTTTCAAGTATGTATTTATATTTATATTAACTTGGAACATAACTGATAGATGCTCACTGAAATTAAACTAGAAAGGATGGGAATAGGAATGGTCTGATTAATTGGCACACACGAGATCAACTCAAGGAAATGGGAACTCTACTACCAGGCAATCCAACCTGATATTATTATTAACAAATTTCAAGGAATGTCCAGTGTTGTAAGACATCAAAATATTTTTGCAATTGAACAATGTAAATGAATCAAAGGTTGGTTAAAGGAGTTCTGGACATTCAGCATGACTAAGTGCAAGCAGGATCCTGATATAACTGTTGTACCAGATTTCAACTTTGAGAAAAACTAGAAAATTCCTTATGGATGGAAAGTGTAGAGATAATCCTGAAATTTTTGGGTTGCATTGAACTTGCACTTTTCAGGGGGTACACAACCACAAAATTTTGACATAGATCGTAATACAAGGGAATAGAGTTAGGACCATGAACTGGAGAATTCAAGCGAACAATGTGAGGTGCAAGGTCGATTAAGTAAAATATTTTCTTCAACATAATGAAAAGTGCTACTCAACAGTACATACATATACGAACTTCAACAAGATTGTATTTTACATTTTCCAGCTTCAAGGAGCAACAAAGATGGGAAAGAGTACTACTGATCAGATTCAGTCTTGACTGTACAGCAGACAGAAATATGAAAATTTCGACCAACATAACAGAAGATCGCAGCAGATGCTTGGCACCATATAACAGAGGACTTTTCCAGCTTTCCAAATTGGGTTTAAACTCGACCAAACTCGAAGTATAACTGGAGTTATAAATTTTCAAAGTAGAAGGTTTCTGCAGAACAAAAACAGATTGACAGAGCCTCGCTTTTTCGACCCTACTGGCCAACGATGACTCCAAATCACATGAAACCACCTGGAATTGAAAGATAACTTCTAATGCTTTCCAGGAAGTATTTATTTGACTTCATTGTATAAGGGAATCAAGAGTTCTTGAATTTTTATTGGAGAAATGCCTGCTGAGAAAACTGAATGACAGTGGCTCATTCTTTTGGCTGTGGAGACCACATAAGTTGCCAAAAATGTTTGGAACCACTTTTAATTGAAAGATAACTTGCAGGGGTATCCAGAGAATATTTAAACTCCTCCATTGGATCAGAAATGAGGGAGATATGGAATTTTAAACTGACAGACAGGTGCAGTTCCAGAATTCCAAACAGTACAAAGGTTCATACTTGGTCGACTCTATAGAAATGTGAGAGGCTGAGCCAACTCCTTGAATTTGAAAGTGAAGTAAAGTTCACATTGAGAGCTCTCCAGATTGTGCTTAAACTCCAAATTGGGTTGGGCCATTTGAGAGTTTTGAAGTTTCGGAGTTTGACTAAACATTGGATTCAATATTTTTGTAGGAACCAAAATTTCTAATTTGGAGGTTAGCTGGTAAACATGAGAAAATGAAAACCAAACTGAGGTGGTTCAAGTTCTAAAAGATTGAACATGATCTTCACACATAGAGCTATTTGGAACGATTTCAATTCATGTGTATTCATTAACATCGCGAATGCAATGAAAGTCAAATTTTTTTCTCTTGTAAAACCTTGTACATCAGAGAGTGATCGATGAGGAGAGGCAATGTTTTACTTGAGTTATCCATGCAAACATGAGAATGTCATGCAACACATTTTTAGTTAACCTAATTTATTCGTTCCTCACCAAAAGAAAACAATGCCATTATATCGGCACGTATTTCGGTGGCATATCGTCTCTCAATCGTGTTAGTCTAGCAAACGGTGTGACTTCTAACGTGGTTAGTGTACCTGCAGAAAAACACACAACGTCACCTCACACAACCTACTCAGGTGACGTATCTGTACAGAAAGCAAATGCATGGCTCCAATCATCCTCATGAACGCGATGGTCCATGTACCAGAAATATCACCTCATGAACTCGATGGTTCATGTACCAGAAATATCACTGAGCCATGCATGATCCTTACCTTCTTACCTGGGCGTCGGTGCGTCGTTACAGAAAAGTACACAAACAACTCCTATTGCCACCTGAACACTAACATCCTTATGTGGGCAATACTAACGTATCCTCACCGTATATCGTAGTTTTCAAAATACGGCGTTAAAGTGTTTGTATTATCTTGGACCAGCTCTGATACCAGCTGTGACAGTCCGATCCACAGGATCTTTGTCCCACGGTGCTGATTAAGCAGACACGAGATAATACAACACTTTCGACTTAATTAACAAGATTATTATTATTACAACATAAGTTCAGAGTATAGCGGAAGCGATAAACGATAAGTTTGAAAGCGGAAGATACACGAGAATTACACTACTCTCATCGATACAGCATAAGTGACAATCTGATGCCCGATCAGATAATCACACTAGCAACACCCATCACTGCTGCGGCTGATCAGACTCCAATTAATACCTGAAAACAACGAAGGCACAAAGCCTGAGTACTAATTACTCAGCAAGTCTTACCCGTCAAATTGACTCCTAGACATGCAAAGGCTGACATAGGATGGCTTCAATTTCAAAAGACTCGCACTAAGCAACAAATAATCTTTCTATCAGATTTTAGCCAAGTTTTATCTTCTTAATAGTAGTATAAATGATTATGGAAACTAAACAAGCATGTAAAGATAGACAATTCTGAACAATAAGCATAGTGATATCAACCTCAATAATCCAACAAGATAGCATATATCATCATCATCATAGTGATATCAACCTCAATAATCCAACAAGATAGCATATATCATCATCATCATCAAGTATCATGTGTGCTACGTGAAGACTCAGTGAGCAAGCGGTACTCATTACTGCGAGGGACAGCGATTGCAATCGATTTACACCAGCTGGGAAAACCCGAGATACACGACGTATACGCACCACTCAAGATGGTCATATACGGCAACCTTTCACAAGACAGTAAACACCAAGCACGGTTCCAGTCTCAGGGATTGGGCAGCCGTCCCACCAACGGTACCTCGTACCTCCCATGGCCTGAACCTGCCCAATACACCTGTACTGGGTGCCGTACAACGATGCCACCATACATGCTACGTCAGTTTACTAGTCCCCATTACACTAGTATGCACTCGGTACGTTCAATGCTTGATCAAGGGGCCAACAACGAATCGGTCCTTAATCGACTAGGCAGGGCTACCACCGTGAAGTCCCAGACTTCCCAATCCATCCTACACATGCAATGCCCCTGCCCGGTCTCAACAAATAACATAAACTCATTCTTTATCTTCTCTTTAGTGATTCAATTCTTAATCTCAGGAGTAATACTTGATATATATACGAAATACTTTAACTAAACATAGCAGACATTCTACCGAATTACTAGGATAGACACATAGTAACATAGGACATTTGGATATCATGCAGGTGGGTTTCACATCAACTCCTAACCACTTAAGTGCACAATCAAACTTAGACATACTAGCAATTGTTCTCTATAAATCAAAAGTTATAAAAAGAGGTTTGGAATGAACCGGGGCTTGCCTTAAGCTACACAAACAAAGTTAGTAGCTTCTGCTGTTGTCTCCTGGTTAGAAAGATCCTTCTGAATATCCTCCTCAACTTCTGGATTATCGTTTCCTATAATGCGATTATATGTCAATGAAGAGAATACAAAGAGAACATAACACAACATGTAGATGCAATGAGATTGACTTGGTTTCACATTTAAAATGGGAAATTCAGTTCTGAAATTATGTTAGAATTATTATTACTTTCGTCTGAAGTATTTCCTTCATTGACTCCCATGAAGCATTATTAATTATCTTGTTATATTATTATAGAAATAGCTTCCAGAAATCATGTTAATTCTTTTTGATGCATTTCTGGACATGAGTGGCTCACTAACATTACTAACATGCTTGAACAGATCAACACTTTATTTTACCTATTTTATGCTTAAAAGAATTATTTTAAGTCGCAAAACCTAACTACAACAAGGAATAAATCCTATAAAATTTGGATGAACAGTTCTGATCTAACCCAAAATTACGGTGAAAGGTGATCACCTAAGCTATACACATGCACAAGCTCAAGGTTATTTTATGACTAGATTAATTTATTAAGAAGATGACAAGTTTATCAAAGAGAAATTCATAAATAGTTCTCTTTACAGAAACAAGATGAACATCATAGACCACTGTGAAGGGCATGTCACAAGGATTCCAACAAGCCCTAGTTTGCAATTTTTGGATAAGTAAATCATTTATTATGAATTTAACAAGGTTAAATAGAGTTCATCTTCTAAAAATTTTCAAGGACAGATCATGTATGAACACTGATCAACGTGCTGTTCTAGGGATAGATCTCATCAAGCTGAATCCAACAAATTTTAGTTTGCAATTTTTGGACTTCAGAATCTTTTTATATCGAATTTCAAAGTTTAAACAAAGTTCACTAGTATTTACAAGTATGCCACTGAACAATTTTAACCCTAACGCGCTCTGGTCGCGCTCGGCGCGCACGGCGGCGAGACGGTGGCGCGGCTAGCCGGCGACGAAGAGTGGACCTCCACGTGAACGTGTTACCGTGTGAGCACCAGTGAACTTAGGGCTACACGCCGGTCAAAGCAACGAGTCAAGAAACTCACCGGAGCGGCCTATCGACGGAGAGGGCGGAGCTCGAGTGCGCTGGGTCGGCGGCGGACCACGGCGAGACGACGACGAGCTGCACACTGCACAAACGTCGAGGAGATCATGACCCAGAGGTGCGCAAGGACGTGTGGAGCTAGCCAACACAAGGAATCGATCGGAGTCTCACCGACGAGGACGAATTCCGGCGAGGAATCTTCGGCGGACGGCGGACGGCTCTGAGGAAGATGATCGGATTCCGGCGGCTACGGTGCACGGCGACGTGAAATTCTTCTTGGTACGTAACCAGCGTCGCGCGGCGATCCTTTCGCGGGGTCAAGCTCGCGCGGAGATGCGGTGTAGCGGCGACGAGCTGTTGAACTCGTCGGCGGCGGTTAAGTCGCGCGTGCGGGCGAGAGATAGCGAGAGAGAGCGAGCGCTGCGAGAGTGAGGAGCGAGAGAAGAGAAGCAGTGGTCGACTTTGCCTCCTCCAATCGAGCTGAAGCGGTGGGAAACTGAGCTGAGGCGGTGGAAGCAGGAGGTGGCGGTCGGCGGCGCTGCGTCGAGAAGCACAGAGAAGAAGAACTGAGGCTGCCAGCCGGGTCCCACTGAACCTTCTCAAAATTTACAGAAATGCCACTCTCTTTTGTAAATTCAAAATAAATGGCAAATGAGCTCCAGAAATTCCCAAATTTCACATAGGACTTGTTTGACACCTGTAGAGGACACCTGTCCAGTTGGTTTGATGAAAACTTACGAAATTCAGATTTAAAAGTCAAACAGTTTATTTAAATTTTAAACTTGTTTGATTTATTTGAGGTACTTCCCAAATTCAAATGCTTCTAAATTTTTGGCTAGATTTTTATTTCACTTGTAGCTTTCACATAAATTCTTGATTGCACATAATTCTGTTCATTTCTTTTAAATTCCTTTTTAAATTTGACTTAAATTCGGATTCTATTCAAATTTTTGATCCTTCATTTTATGTGACTTAATTGAAATTTGCACCTAATCAACTTTACATGATGACTAAGCACTGTAGAGAAATGAACGAGACACCTGGGGTGTCACAGTCATGAATGCAGATCGAGACAGGTAAAGGTCATGCGTTCAACGTGGACTATGCTTGCAGCGCCCACCAGCTTATTACATGAATGAATAGCTAGATTTGAGTAGTGTTAGAAACCAAAACAAGGAATCTCTTTGTTAAACCAAAACAAGGCAAGCATTTCATCTCAGTTGCCTTCCTGTCATTGTCATAAAACACACGTACCCTGTTTTGCTTGCACGCTGGACTAGCTTATCCACGAATGTACGTACCCACGCACCCTGCCTGAGCCGGTCAAGCTGCGGTCCACGGACGCGGCGGAGCACACGCCGCTGTCGGAGTTCCGGGAAGAGCTGGTCCAGCTCGCCGCGGTGCTCAACGGCGACCACACCAAGGACGCCTACCAACACAAGCTGGTGTGTGGCCATGGTCATTCTTCGTCCTCCACCTAGTCATTCGTGTTTCATTATTAGGTGATGAAGGGTGGTAATGTACACTATGTACTGAGTGAGACTGGTTCATAGGCTTTTGTGTATGCCAAACTTTACGATGATCAGCTAGCATTGTACATCTAGACCGTACAGATTGATGTGATGAGATGAATACGTAAGCGATTATATATATGGATCCTACTAATTGCATAATCACCTCACAATAATTCATAAATTGCATGGAACAAAGCCTTAGAAAACAGAGCAAGCATCCAAAATAGAAATTAAAGAGCTCAGGTACAAGACAACTCTTTCTAAAACGGTTAGTTCTGTGCATATGACTGAGATGTACCACGCACGTATGACCAGTATTAATCTGCCATTCCCGCTAAAAACCAGGAACCGGTAATGACGGCCAGATGATTCCAGTCACAAGTGAGCAGTTCTCTTCTTAAACTACTACAATTTTACAACTGATGTTTCAGAGGCATTACATAGGCTCAGAGCACTGATACTCTTGAACAGCATACAGTAAAGAAAGGATACATCTGACCCAAAAAAAAAAAAAACTGTTCCTCTAAATGTAGATAGACACCGATACATGCCCATGTCAAACAAGTTTAAGAATAATCTTAGCGCCTACAGATCAAGAAGCTGAAAGTGGGATTGGTCTCACACGGCGCCCTGTATGCGACGGAAAGCAGTCGTGATCCTTTCTTTCAATGTAGCGTTTGCGCATTCAACATCGCCACTATGCCCATCCAAGTGCGCCACGTTTCCATCGACATATATGATAATTTTCCCTTCCTCTCCCACTTTAACATCACCAAAGAGTGATGCCATAAGAGGCATACACCACCTTCTGAGCTACCCTTTCAGTCTCTTCCTTGGTCTTCACAGCTTCTTCATCAGGAACAACCTTTGCACCTTCACGGCTTATTATGTTCAAGATCGCAGCCACCACAGAATCGGACACCATGTCGCTGATGGGGTCAGACGACCACTGCAGCGTAAACATGGCTTTCTGACTCTAGGCGAACTGTCACTCTTTCGTGCACAATCAATGCTGGAACATCAGATTCTTCCGTTGATGACTCTAGTACACCCTCATATATTTGCTTCACCCTGTACCTTATGACTTCAAAAGAACCGGAATATGGGACAGCAATGCGTTGAATAATGTTCGCAGTAGATAACTGTGTGTACGTCCATGGCGTCGGCGTTGGGAGCTTCCGGAGGGACATGAGTTAGGTCTGGTATTTGCCGCTGCGGCAGCCTTGGATTTTGATGGCGGTGCCGTGGATCACCGTGCAGCAGCACAGAGGAGGAGGATGAGAGCAGCGCCAGCGACACAGCTCCTCTTCCTTAATTTCGTTTGGATCTGCAATGCTCGATGCCTGCCTGGTGTCATTATCGTCATTAGTGTCGTGGTTAATGCGAAAATTGATCGAGAAGAAGGCAAGCACAAATCAAATTCTCTCACAGTTTCCATATGACTCATCGTCATTAGTGTCGTGGTTAACGCGCATGCCCATTCTCGTCGTCTATAAATTACTACTCGATCCCGGCCGGAGGTAGCCAGCACAGCACCTTCCATAGTTCCATCCCCACAGCTAGCTAGCGCACGCAGCAGCGGCCTCCTCTCGTCTCGTCTCGCTCGCAGGAGCCAGCGCCCAGCATGGCGGCGAGCCACCGCCGCTTGCAAGCTGCTGCAAGCTGCTGCCTCCTGATGCTGCTGCTGCAGGGATCAGTGGCTGCTGCTGCTTCTGCTTCCACCACCAGCAGCAGGCCGCTGGAGGAGGAGGACCCAGACATCGAGCCTGAAGATGCTGCCGGCTACCGGACCTACATCGTGATGCTGGAGCGGCCGACCAGCGCCGCCGCCGCCGACGACGACCTGAACCTCGACGGCGGCGATGCCGATGCCCGCAGGGCATGGCATCAGTCGTTCCTGCCGTCGGAGAAGACCGTCCTCGGCGAGCCGAGGCTGCGTCGGTCGTACGACCCCCTCTTCCACGGCTTCTCGGCCCGGCTGACCAAGGACGAGCTCAAGGAGCTGTCGTCCAAGCCTGGATTCCTGCACGCCTTCCCCAACGCCTACTGGTACCCGCAGACGACGCACAGCCCAGCCTTGATGGAGAAGTTGGCCGAAGCTCCTTGTCTTTAATTTTGTTTGGATCTGGAATGCTCAATGCCTACCTGTCGTCATTGTATACAGGAATAAAAGCAACTTCAAGAGGCTTTATAAAACAAATTAAGATGGCTGTCCGTGTACTTGCGCGGCTATACTTACTATGACTTACTCCCTCTGTTTTTTATTTGATGACGTTCGGACAGCAGAAGCTAGTTCATTTACAGTGTAAATTCTTGTCTGAAACGTCAAGAAATAAAAACCGGAGGAAGTACTATATTATTTAAAATATTTTCATAAAAGTTAAATATAGTTTATTTATTTATTATTATTTATTTTATACTTTATATTTATAAATAGTAGAAATAGATTGAAGAATTTCTCATCATCCTTCAATTTGAGTGTGAGATGATCATTATTTATCTTAGATTGTGTCTTAGCTTACTCATTGCATTTGATTTTGTTTTAAAAGTAAGGTCGATTCATAATGTGTCATGCTAAACATCTAACAAATGTCAGAACATGTCATGATACAAATAAATCTTTTCAAAAATACGTGTCATGCTAGAAATATAAATTAAGAGTATTTTGTATATTTTATTATTCCAAAATTTAATTATTTTGGACTCATAATGGTATGGTGGGTAAATTTTTGTAGAAATAAAAAATAAGGATATTTGTATCTTTTTTTTAATCATAATTTAGTTTTTTTTGACTTATAATGGTATGAAAGGTAATTTAGAAAGAGGTGTGAAGGGTATTTTTTATTATTCCGAATTTATCTAATTTTTAACACATAATTTCATGATGGGTAATTTAGAAATATGTGAGGGGTATTTTTGGATATTTTTTTATTATTTCTAAATTAGCTATTTTATAAATAGTTATATGGGGTTTTGTGACTAATTTTTTATAATGACAGTGATGGGTAATTTTCTCTTCTTTATTTCTTAGATTAATTTGGAAATTCTAGCATTTTAGAGAGAATATGGTGGCTTTTTTTTGGGCAATTTCATAGGTGCCATTGCAAAAAAAATTGTAATTCCGTATGTGTCATTGGCCTCTCAGTGACAGGCAGGACCCACCTGTGTCACTGGCAGTGGTATATTCAGGATTATACAAATTTGCAATGGCGTATAAGAAATTTTCCCTTTTTTCAACCTGGAAGTACGCAGAGCATTTCCGTATTTTTGTTGTTTTCCATTTCTTTAAGAATCCCGAGCTGGGTGAAGTGAGGTTCATTGTACAAGTCATAGTTAAATGGTACTCCCTCTGTTCCAAAATAAATGACACTGTTGACTTTTAGACATCACGTTTGACCGTTTGTCTTATTTATTTTTTTGCGCAAATTTTATTTATTTTTTTACAACTTGTTTTATCATCAGATGTATTTTAATCATGACATATTATTTTTATATTCAAATAATTTTTTTGCATAAGACTAGCGGTCAAACAATGTCTAAAAATCAACAGTGAAATCTAGTTTGAAACAAAGGGAGTGCTTCTTTGCCGGCATCATGGCTTCCGGGGCGAAATGGCCCCGCAAGTCCATGAGCTGTGATATTGACTCTAGTCAGCCACGAAGGGCACAAAGCCCACGACCCACTGCCGGAGCTGCAGGCATCTGGATTTCCTATAATTAGCGCGCGCTGCACACAAATTCAACTCATAGCATGCTTTGAAATTCGTGCACGAACTAGATCGAACGGCTGCGGTGTCTTCTTCCCCGTCGGCTTTTCTTCTCCCCCGCGCTACGCCGCCGCCGTCCCACTCCCCCGCACTGGCACTGCCCGGCTTCTCCACACGGCTCGAGCACTTGTTTCCGGCGGCGTGAGGAGTTGTTCCGGCGGCGCGAGCTATTGTTCTGACAGCGAGAGGGAGCAGGCAGCCAGGGGCGTGTGATGGAGGTGTGGCAACGGCGAGCAATGACACGCGACGTCGGTGGCGGTTGCTTCTCGATGAAGAAGAAAGATGGTAGACGGTCTTTGATGGGCCGCGTTACATGTTAGCTTCCTGTAGGGCCACGTACGCATAGGAAGTCTCGCAGGCATCACTCGTATTCCCTATAATTAACGCGCGCTGCGGATCGTCGATTTATAGCGCGCTTTAAGATTCGTGCTAGGTATAGGATCCAACGATCACTGAGCCTTTTTCTTCCTTCGTTCTCCTTCTCACAATCTCACCTAACCCGCGCGCATCCTTCTCTCCCTGTCCCCTGCTTCCCCGCATCGCCGCCACCGCCCGGCTTCTCCACACAGCACGAGATTGTTCCGGTGGCACGACGAATTGTTCCGGTGGCGGGCTCGATTGTTCCGGCAACGCGAGGGATTGTTCCGGCGGTGGGCACGGTCCGGCTTGATTGTTCCGACGGCGCGAGGATTGTTCCGGTGGCGGGAGGGATTATTCCGGCGACGCGGAGCAGCGGCGGAGGAGGTTGATGGGCCCCCGTGAGCCACGCTACGTCACCCTAAAAGAAGCGCGAGGTTGTCAGGATCCAAATGACTCCTAGCCGTCGATCATGCAAGTAACGGTGGAAAAGAAGATTACCAGCCAAGTTAAAAAGTGGCGCACTTTTACTTTACTGTACCTTATCAGGAGTCGTCGTAGCTTCTATTTTCACTGCTGTCAAACAGCTGGCTATAAAGCCGTGTAATGGAGAGGGAGAGGACATCTATCAATCTGTAACCAGTTACCATACTTTTCGTTATAGTAGAAGTAATATCTCTCTCTCATCTATTGTTCTTCCTACCTTTCCCCAATTTATCTGCTTCTTCGATTCTTCGTTGGGATCAGATTGCTGTTCCTGACAAGGGTATCAGAGACTCTCCGATTCCTTGGAAATTGGTGATTCGATCTTGCGGGTTAGGGTTGCACAACAAGTTTGTGTGTAAAATTCCGGAATCCCAGATCGATCGAGTTCACGGAGGTGAAGGCGGGGGTTGGATTCAGGCAAGGGTTGGTGGCTAGTCCACTGGTAAAATTCCTACGCCGATCTCCAACTCAGGCGGCGGCAGGTCGTGGTGGATCTGAAGGGGAGGGTTCCGAGCTAGTCTCGTGGTAAAATCCCCAAACCGATCTGCTACGATTCGAGGATGACGTTGGTGACGAGGAGCAAGACGGAGCAGGAGATGGATGCGCTGCGTTTGGAAGTGGAGAAAGTGCAGACCAAGCTCACTGAAATTGGTGGATTGAAGGATGAACTTGCTGATCTCAAGGGGATGTTCCAGAAACTTCTTGACAAGGTACCTGAGCCACCAGCGAAATTACCTGTTATTTCTGAAGCTTCTGGTTCTGGTGATGCATCTGGTATTGAGTCACCATCGGTGGAAGTTCATACTGATGAACAAAATGGAGTACCTATCATATCTGATACAGGACCTACAGGACCTAAACCCACTTACAGCTCAAACTCCCAGCCCCAGAACCTTAACCAGACCCAGCAACCATATTCCCCAGGACAAATTTCAAACCACTACAACCTACCACCTCTACATCCCAACACATACAGTTCATGGAACTCCCAATATGCCCACTACCCATATAACCAGCCATCAACATTTCGCTCATCTCAACAGAATTCCTTACCATATCATTACCCTCCACCTCCATATACCATACCAGGCAATTCACCATTGCCTTATTCACCTTACCAAGCCCCACCATACTCTGCACCAGCACACTCTTCATTCATACCACCACCACCACCAAACCAATACAACAGCCACATAAACCACTCATCAAGACCACCCCTCCATGATAATACCAAAGCTTTTACAAACCAATTCCATCCTAGCAACCCCAAAAATGACCCACCATACCCACTTCCTCTGGAAATGTCACACCATACCCATTCTGATCATTTCAGAAACACACCTCGAGTGGATATGCCTTACTTCTCTGGTGACAATCCACTTGGTTGGATTAGACAAAGTGAGAGATACTTTGAGTTGTCTAACACACCTGAACATCTCAAAGTCAAGATAGCCACAGCTTATATTGATGGACGAGCTGACACTTGGCTTAGAGGTACTGGCATATTGCAGAGATCACAGTTACCATCCTGGCAACAATTTTGTGAAATGATCAAAGAAAGGTTCGCAGAGTTGAGTAGTTTTGATGCTATGCAACAGTTTCATGAATTGAGTCAGACTGGTTCTATGACTCACTACATTGATCAGTTATGGTCCTCATGAAGAGAGATAATCCATATATGCAGGAACCCTTCTTTGTATCAGCTTTCATAAGAGGTCTTAAAGAAGAAGTGAAACCCTTTGTGCAGTGCCACAAACCTACTACATTACTGGATGCCTATTGGTATGCCAGACACTTGGAGAACACTCCAGCTTCCCCTAAATCTACACCTTCTGGGGTCAATCGAACTCCTCCTTATACCAGGCCCAATACCTTCAGAGATAACTCCAACTTCAAGTTCAGTGTTGGTGCTTTCTAGGTGCACATTTTATATGACAAATATGGTGTTTCTAATACCTTATTAAGTCATTATTGCTAACAATTAACCCCCATTATCATATATATGCGTAGTTTCTGTGTATTCGGAAGATTTACAGGAAACAGGTGAGAATTAAGAGACTACGAGTAAAGAGCTGCTGGAGGCCCGAAGAACGAGGAAATTGGAGACCGTGCCGATCGGCACGTCCTGTGTGCCGATCGGCACAACGGAGGTCGGGCCCGAACTTGAAGCCCACTCGGAGAATATGGAGCCCAGAAGAAATATCAGAGTCGGAGTCGGTGAAATCCAGCCCACAACCGAAAGAGACTATAAAGAGAAGATCTTGGTCACGAAGAAAAGGGGGCGGCAAGGAGACAGACACACATACGGAGATTTTGACCTAGGTTGAAGGTTGTGGCGGCGAAGACGGCGATCACCGATCATCACCACCAAAAAGGAAGACTGTGCCGACCGGCACACTGCCGTGCCGATCGGCACCTGTGGGACCACGCCGAATTCCCGCGTCCTACTGTACCCATGTTCATGTGTTGCAGTATGATGCGTGAGTAGATCTCATATTCTCTCCGTGGCGAGGGAAATCTGGTTATGTAACTCTCACACTTAAGATACTCTTTTGATACGTTCAGTCTATGTGATGCTTCGAATTCGTATCTGATCCATACGTGTTTATCACATAGTGCAAGAAACCAGTGGGGAACTATTAACCCTCATCGTGACAGGATCGGGGCGAACGAAACCACCATGTCTTGTAGAATACTAAACCTATCAATTGACCTATAACCTGAGTTGCATGCCAGTACCCCAAGCCATAGGAGAGAATCCTTTCATAACCTTGATACAACCGCAGGCCCTTTCATCTCTAGCTGTTAATCATCCTTTCTCACACACATCTTTTGCTATATTGATTTAGTAGTTTAAATAATAGTTTAAGTCCCGCTTGTTCTCTGTGGATCGATATTAAACCTTGGAATACTCTAAGGGAAAAAGTGCTACAACTGTACACCGTCCTCTTGCGGTATATAAGTGGGTGCGTACGAAAGACCAACAAGCACGTTTTCTGGCGCCGTTGCCGGGGAACAAGCCAGTTCTTTTACTATTTATTTATTCTACTAACCTCTAATCCTCTCTTTTCTAGTTTGTTTTTGTGTTTTCTTTCTGTGTTTTCAGGATGGGTACTCCTGAACCGGCTCATACGGTTAGGGAGCATTCACTACCGTCTCCGGGATTGCTGATTCCACAAACTTCCGATGAGAAAGTCACTGCTTCGTCATACGTTCTCAACCCGACCATCATCAAAATGGTCGAGAACAGCAAATTCTCTGGGACGAAGGACGAGAACCCGTACACACATCTGCAAGATCTAGAAGTTCTCTGTCAAACCTTTAAGCATGAGGGAGTGCCTCAGAATTGGTACAAATGGTTGCTATTTCCATTTTCTCTAGATGGAAGAGCCAAAGATTGGTATAAATCTGCAGCCCGTGAAGCTAAGGGAAGTTGGGATAAGCTTGTAGGAAATTTCTGTTTGCATTTCTTCCCGCTTCCAAAGGTGCAGAAACTGAGAAGAGAAGTGGTTAACTTCGAGCAAATGAAAGAAGAGACCCTCACGCAAGCATGGTCACGCTTCAAATCCTTATTGAAGCAAGGCCCCGATTTGGGCATGGATGATAACTTGACTGCTCAGACATTCTACATGTCTCTTGAAGGAACCTCCAGGATGCATTTGGATAGTTCAGCTGGAGGGAGTTTCCTCGACTTGACTGCTACTGCAGGTCTGGATCTCTTGAGTAAGATATCGAAGACTGAAGCTATGCATAAGCATTGGGAAGAATTCCAAGAAGATCCAATTCCCCCTGAAAAGCCGACACCGGCAAAAGGTTCTTCGGATTTGAAAGCTACAGCGGAAGGCTGTACAGTATCTGAAGCGGAATTAACAGTAAGAACAGAAGAACCAGCGCAAGGTGATCTGAAAAGACCCAGATTGGATGAGGTGCCGACCGGCACTGTACCTGTGCCGATCGGCACGCCCCTGGCCACTGTGCCGACCGGCACACGTCTTGTGCCGACCGGCACTCTGAATGCTGTCAAAGGGATTTCCAAGACTGAAGCTGCCATATTAGAGGAGCATGAAAACAGCTTCGTGAATAAATTTCCAAGACCAGTAGGAGATCCAACCTTGAGCAACGCTAGACCGTTGGCCGAGTTCGAACCATTGGATTGGATTCCTATAGATTTCAGCTCAAATCTGCTAAGTATGAGGAGAACATATGATCCAAGGTATGCCTCTACTACAGGGGTTCAGTATAACTTCCCTAAAGACACTAGAACTTCAAAGATATTGGATAATGTCGTCATCGGAGAAGTATTGGGGAAGTTGTATAAGGACGATATGGAAATTGATCAGATGGAGGTCCAACAAGCAAAGAAGCTATTTGATACTTGTTTTGTCCCATCGCCGTATGAAGGATTGTGCGGAGTATATGCAGTTGGCCTTACGGAACGAACGGAAGTCGATCCTTATATACCGTGCGAAATAGGGCATAGAAGCTTTCCTAAAGCATTATGTGATTTTGGTTCCCGCGTCAGCTTGATGACGTATGAAGCATTCATGGATATGCCCTATGACATAAAAGGAAGATTGCTAGGAACCGAGCTTGAGCTAATCATGGCGGATGGAAGGAGAACTAAACCGCTGGGAGTAATCAAGGATCTGAACATTGAGGTAAGAAAGAATACTATTCCGGTGGATATTTTTGTTCTTGATAAAGGTGAAGTTGGAGTTGAAGATATTATTTTGGGAAGACCTTTCTTAAAGCTTGTACAAGCTGTTATTGATGCTGGAAAAGGTCATCTCAAATTGACTCTGGGCGGAGAGGAAGTCCTTTTTGAATTCGAAGACCCACCCGTCGTTCAAGAAAGTGACGAACCACCCTCTCTTCAGGAATTCTTTACAGAAAAAGATGAAGAAATCAGTACAGGATACTCAGACCCGTTAAACAAACTGTTTGAAGAGTCAGATAAGGAAGAGGCCGAAATCCAAGACTGTGCCGATCGGCACGGTGAGTGTGCCGACCGGCACGAAGATGAAAATCCTCAATTTGAGCCTTTGGGTAATCTGGATCCTGGTGCAGCACCAGAAGTAGAACAGAAGCC
Organism: Eragrostis nindensis; assembly: GCA_012490785.1. NCBI lineage: Eukaryota > Viridiplantae > Streptophyta > Magnoliopsida > Poales > Poaceae > Eragrostis > Eragrostis nindensis. The sequence goes on along the minus strand of JAAXCT010000814.1, from coordinate 182,422 downwards.
ACTTCCTGATGGTCTGAGGTACGAATACTTAGGCAAAGATAAAACTTATCCCGTCATCGTCAATAGTGCTTTGAATGAAGAAGAGGCAACACGATTGCTTGCTGTTTTGAGAAAATACAAGAAAGCGATCGGATATTGTCTTGATGATATCAAAGGAATAAGTCCAGCTTTTTGCACACATAAGATCAATCTTGAAGAATCAGCTAAACCAGTCGTTGAAGGCATGCGACGATTGAAAGAGGGCATGAAGGAAGTTGTGAAGAAAGAAGTGCTGAGACTTCTTAATGCAGGAATGATTTATCCAGTTGCTGATAGTGAATGGGTGAGTCCAGTGCATTGCGTGCCAAAGAAAGGAGGACTCACAGTTGTGCCTAATGAGAACAATGAGTTGATCCCTCAACGGACAGTTACGGGATGGCGAATGTGCATTGATTACAGAAAGCTGAATGCAGCCACAAAGAAAGACCATTACCCACTACCGTTCATCGATGAGATGCTTGAAAGGTTAGCCAAGAACTCTTATTTTTGCTATCTCGACGGTTATAGTGGTTTCTTTCAAATCCCTGTTAGACCTGAAGATCAGCATAAGACCACTTTCACTTGTCCTTATGGAACTTATGCGTATCGGCGAATGCCATTCGGTCTTTGCAACGCACCGGCTACATTTCAGAGATGCATGAATGCTATATTTGCTGAATTCATCGAAGACATTATGGAGGTATTTATGGATGATTTCTCTGTTCATGGTACTGATTTTGATCATTGCTTAGCAAATTTAGAGAAAGTTCTAAAGAGGTGCGTAGAAGTTGATTTAGTTCTTAATTGGGAGAAATGTCACTTCATGGTAACCGAAGGGATTGTTTTGGGGCATGTTATTTCTAACCGAGGTATTGAGGTAGACAAAGCTAAAATATCTACAGTTGAAAGGTTGCCACCGCCTAATGATATTAAGACACTGCGAAGTTTTCTTGGACATGCAAATTTTTATCGCAGATTTGTGAAGGATTATTCAAAGATTGCTAAGCCATTGACGGAATTGCTGCAAAAGGATGTTGAATTTGAGATGAATGATGAAAGACTTACTGCTTTCCGGAAGTTGAAAGAAGCATTATGTTCTGCACCTATTATGCAACCTCCGGATTGGAATTTACCTTTCGAGATTATGTGCGATGCAAGTGACTATGCAGTAGGAGCGGTTCTTGGACAACGAAAGGAAGGTAAAGTGCATGCTATCTACTATGCTAGTAAAACTCTCAATGAAGCCCAGATTAATTATACAACAACAGAGAAAGAGATGCTAGCTGTTATATTTGCATTTGAGAAATTTAGATCCTATATCCTCAATTCTAAGGTCATTGTTTATACGGATCATGCTGCTATTAGATATCTTGTCTCTAAAAAGGAGTCGAAACCTAGATTGCTTCGTTGGGTTTTGATGCTACAAGAATTTGATTTGGAGATTAGAGACAAGAAAGGGGTTGAAAATTCAGTAGCAGATCATCTGTCTCGTTTGACGCTTGAGAACAAGGAGGGATGCATTGGTGATGCCATGGCGCAAGAGAAGCTATTTCAGATTAAAGATCATAGAGAATCATGGATGCAAGATATCATAAATGGATTCAAAGGGAAGCTTGATGATTGTAGCAAGAATTCAAAAAGGAGGATTGTCAGTGAGATGAGGAAGTTCATATGGGATGATCCTTATCTATACAGATATTGTGAAGATGGAGCTGTTCGAAGGTGCGTGCCTCGTGACGAACGCGAAAGCATATTGAAAAAGTGTCATTCATCTGAGTATGGTGGACATTATGGGCACTTTCGAACACAGGCCAAGGTATGGGCTAGTGGATTTTATTGGCCTTCAATGCACGAAGATGCGAAAAGGTATGTTGCTAGATGCCCCCAATGCCAAAGAATTGGAAACGTTAATGCTCGTAATGCTATGCCTTTGAAGTATAACTTGCAAGTTGATATATTCGATGTTTGGGGCATGGATTTTATGGGACCATTTGTTAATTCGCATGGTTATGAATATATTTTGGTTGCTGTGGATTATGTCTCAAAGTGGGTAGAAGCAATACCATGTCGAAACAGTACAACTCGTGAATCCAAGCAAATGTTGGAGGAGTGCATATTTCCAAGATATGGTGTTCCTAGAGTCATTATCACAGATGGTGGAACTCATTTTACTGGACATGAGTTTACTAAAGCTTTGAAGAAGATGGGTATTGAGCATCGAATTGGGACAGCCTATCATCCACAGACCAACGGCCAAGCAGAAACTTCTAATAAGCAGTTGAAAGGAATTCTGCAGAAAATTGTTACAAAAGAAGGAAAGGATTGGTCAAACAAGTTGAATGGAGCACTTTGGGCCTATCGCACAGCATTTAAGACACCAATAGGTATGACAAGACACCAATAGGTATGACACCCTATCAATTCGTCTATGGAAAGACTTGTCATTTGCCTGTAGAGTTAGAACATAGAGCCTATTGGGCCATCAAAGAGATGAATTTGGATTTAGATGCTGCTGCGGTAAAACGGAAGATTCAAATTAGTGAACTCGAGGAGATGCGCCTAAAAGCTTATGAGAATGTGGCCATTTATAAAGAGAAAACAAAGAAGTGGTATGATAAGAAGCTATTGAAAAAGGAATTTTACGAAGGAGATAGGGTGCTACTATTCAATTCGAGATTTCGATTGTTCGGTAAAGGCAAATTGAAAAGTAAATGGGATGGACCGTATCTTGTTCATAAAGTTCTTCCTTCCGGAGCTGTTGTCATCATGGATGGAAAGCAAAATACATACACGGTGAATGGCCAACGATTAAAGGTATATCTTGAACCCGACACTTTTGAGTTAAAGTCATTCGATATATATTATGTGAATTGAGTGATTGGGTGGTCGAGCTTAACGACGTAAAACAAAAGCACTGTTGTGTTTTGTGTTTCTTTGATTTTATTGAGTCGTTTGAGGCAACTTTGCCTCCGTGCCGACCGGCACAAATCTGTGCCGATCGGCACGAGAGAGTCCGTGTCGTTTTTGAGTCGAGTTTTTGCCCTTCCTCCAAGACATGCTTCGGTGACTTCCAAATTTACGAGATAGAGTCCGGTTCGACCAAGAGAATTATGGATATATATATGAAGGAGTTGTCTCGGATCTCATCATCAAACATCGAGAGCCGCCGGAGTTCCCAGCAAACCCTAGAGCAGAAGACAATGCAAGACGGCGAAACCGGAAGCGGAGGCGGCGGTGCCGATCGGCACGACGTTCGTGCCGACCGGCGCGGCGCCGCACTTTCGCCAATGAGCCCAACTCTGCCATGGGTGAGCAACAGGAGCATCAACCCCACCGAGGACGATCCAATCGTCTGGTCTCACCTGAAGCAACGATGGATGTTGAAGAGTGAAGCGGATGCGTTCAATAGAGAGAAGAAAGAGATGGATGACGCCCTTCGGAAGAAGGTCAGAGAAGTGCTAGTACGCAAAGGTAAATCCAAGATTGATGATAGCACACCGGTTTCTGATAGGTATACAATGGATAGGCTTCTCGCTATGGAACGTCCTTTGACATATGATGATCTTATCACTTTTGAGTCGATCCTTACTGATAGCGAGAGGGAAGAGTTAGACAAAGACTGCTTTCTGACCATCCATAGGTCTCGGCTGAACGATGGAAGGAACCCTGATGGTGGTGCCGACCGGCACATACACGGTGCCGATCGGCACACTGCACTCCCACGCGTCCTGACCGACTGGGAAGACCTCCAAGAGAAGATTCTGCACAGGAACACCCGAGGTTTTGGATGTAAGTGTTTTTACTGTCTAAAAGACCATCAGAGGCAGATTGAGAATTATTTAGCGGATCCTGAATGCATCCCCGCGGCCTTTGTCTATGATGATGGCTTTCCAGTTGCCAAAGGGCGCATGACCCCTAAAGAGATCAATAATGAAATTCAGAGGCGTATTGACAGAGACAACGCTGCACAGAGGAGAGCGCGCAACCTGGCAGACCTAGAAGCATATTTCGCAAGAAACGGCAGGAGTGCCGACCGGCACGGTCCGTGTGGCGACCGGCACCACCTTAAGGTTGTGGATTTTGTTGAGATATCTGATGATTCCTCTGATGATGAGCCTCCACAGAAGCGATCAAAGGAAATAGAGGGAGTTCGGCGTTCCGTTCGTCTTTCTGCAAAGCCAAGAGCAAGATATACCTCGGAATCAGTGAGCTATATAGAGACATCTCCTGTGCAAGAACACCCATTAGCTAATCTTGTCGCACAGGATGAAGAAGATCCCGAAGAGGATCCGGAAGAAGATCCCGAGGAGGAAGCGATGGAGGACGAGCCAGAACCAACTGATGCCAAACCACCTAGTGCTGAAGGAGCTTCAGGAGACCTTTCAGGAGCTCAAGGCAATTCAGGGCCGCGTTACCAGGTGAATGGTGCCACGTGCCGATCGGCACGTGCGCCGTGCCGACCGGCACCTCGAGGTTCTGACACAAATTCGCCCCTGCGAGATGAGCGCCATGATCGTCCTGCCAACTGTTGCCCAATCTGCAGGAGAAACATCGAACGTCTCTATTATGATATGGAGAGATGCTATAGGCACCATCGGGACATTGATATACGGATTGATGACATGGAGAGCATGGCCGCGGCGGACTACTCTTTTCTCATGAGGAACATTCGAAGCATCTTTAGCATGTTGAGGAGGCATGGCATTTCAGATTAGGTTGGTCTAGTCGTTTTTCTTTTTGCAATAGGGACATTGCAAGGTTTGAGTGTGGGGGATTCGCCCTTACACTTCTTAAGGTCGTTTGCTTCGAATTTAGTTTGGTTTGAGTTAGTGTGTGCAAGTGTGAGAGTTTTCTTAGAGAGGTTTTGAGATGGTGTGCTTAGTTAAGCTTCGAGGTCAAGAATTATTGCAATGTCTTGAATAAAGTTAGTGTTAGTTGTCAAATCGATGCGTTACCCCATATTCTTGATTTTGTTTTTGACGATCGTTTTGCCAATCTACTTGAGTTCATTGAATAATCGCTTGGCTTTATATATCCACTTTTCGAAAACCCCTTCTATCATCATAAGTTGAAGCATTTGGCTGAGGATTTGATATTGTGCCTATTACACTAAGCCAAATGAGATGAGAGAAACCTACACATAAACCTTTTGATAGGAAGACGTCTTTGTCAACTCTTTGCTCTTGATTACGACTAAGCTAGAAGGGAGAAGTTTCATTTGTTCATCTCAGTTTGCCAGCCATCTATCATCAAGTTCTTTCTACCCGAAAAAACCGATATTTCATCGTTTCTCCCTCCTCCTTGATACAACCTACAAGCAAATGTGAAATTTAGACAGATTTCGATCCAAAATATGCTCTGTTAGCAGTCTGCAAAGAAACAAAAGAAGAAAAAGAAGAAAAAGAATTAAATTAGTCAGGTGCCGACCGGCACGACACTGTGCCGATCGGCACGGAAAGGAAAAATAAAAAAAAAAGAGTCAAAAATAAAGAGAAAAGTGAATATCAGAGGAAGCAGACTGCAGCAAGAGTCAAAATTCTAAAAAGATCTGTATATACTCCAAGCTTGATCCCTTCTCAATTCTATTTCGTTCATTCTCGATTGTTTTCTTTTCCCTTGATCCTTGTACTTATACTCTGAATTCCTATGATGAAAACTCCCTTTTAGAAGGCATGATAGAGCGAATTGTTGACTTAGTAGTTCTTTCGATTCAATTTGGTTATATACTTTCCGAGATCCACAAAAGAGCCTTATATTATAGAATAGGAGAGGGAAGGAAATACATTTGAGCGATTGAGTGAAGTCTGAAGCTTTCGCATTCTTCTTAAGTGATATGAAGGGAGACAAAATAATTGTTTGACAAGCCTTGTGATTGATTTGGTCGACTCAAGTTTTGAGGTGAAATTGTTTTCAAAAATTGAGAGAAAGTTTCGTGGAGGGATACTAATTCGATGAGATGATTGACAATAACTAAGTTAGAGACTTGTGAGAGTTTTTGCTTCTTAGCATGACGAAAGCACGGTGATGATTTTCATGGTTTGAATTGCTCGAGGACTAGCAATGATTTGAGTGTGGGGGAGCTGTTGGTGCTTTCTAGGTGCACATTTTATATGACAAATATGGTGTTTCTAATACCTTATTAAGTCATTATTGCTAACAATTAACCCCCATTATCATATATATGCGTAGTTTCTGTGTATTCGGAAGATTTACAGGAAACAGGTGAGAATTAAGAGACTACGAGTAAAGAGTTGCTGGAGGCCCGAAGAACGAGGAAATTGGAGACCGTGCCGATCGGCACGTCCTGTGTGCCGATCGGCACAACGGAGGTCGGGCCCGAACTTGAAGCCCACTCGGAGAATATGGAGCCCAGAAGAAATATCAGAGTCGGAGTCGGTGAAATCCAGCCCACAACCGAAAGAGACTATAAAGAGAAGATCTTGGTCACGAAGAAAAGGGGGCGGCAAGGAGACAGACACACATACGGAGATTTTGACCTAGGTTGAAGGTTGTGGCGGCGAAGACGGCGATCACCGATCATCACCACCAAAAAGGAAGACTGTGCCGACCGGCACACTGCCGTGCCGATCGGCACCTGTGGGACCACGCCGAATTCCCGCGTCCTACTGTACCCATGTTCATGTGTTGCAGTATGATGCGTGAGTAGATCTCATATTCTCTCCGTGGCGAGGGAAATCTGGTTATGTAACTCTCACACTTAAGATACTCTTTTGATACGTTCAGTCTATGTGATGCTTCGAATTCGTATCTGATCCATACGTGTTTATCACATAGTGCAAGAAACCAGTGGGGAACTATTAACCCTCATCGTGACAGGATCGGGGCGAACGAAACCACCATGTCTTGTAGAATACTAAACCTATCAATTGACCTATAACCTGAGTTGCATGCCAGTACCCCAAGCCATAGGAGAGAATCCTTTCATAACCTTGATACAACCGCAGGCCCTTTCATCTCTAGCTGTTAATCATCCTTTCTCACACACATCTTTTGCTATATTGATTTAGTAGTTTAAATAATAGTTTAAGTCCCGCTTGTTCTCTGTGGATCGATATTAAACCTTGGAATACTCTAAGGGAAAAAGTGCTACAACTGTACACCGTCCTCTTGCGGTATATAAGTGGGTGCGTACGAACGACCAACATTCAGACACTCAAATGGCAGTAATGATCTCAAGGAACCAAAAAGGTGCTATTTCTGCAAGGAGCTCTGGAAGTATGGACATAAACGTAAATCTGGTAAAACTGTTCATGCTCTTTTGGTTGACCAAAAAGGGGAAGAAGAAGATAGCAAGTTGTCCTTGCAAGCTATTCTGATTGATGAAACCACTGGAGATTCTGAACAAGTTACTCTAGATGATTTTCGTGAACAAACTTTTTCTACAGCACCCAACAGTCCTAATATCAACCCCACTAATCCAGAACCTCCACTGGAGTTGTCATTATGTGCAATTAGTGGTATTCCGAGTGAAATCACTTTTTCTCTGATTATGCACATCAATGGTGTTAAAGCTGTGGCCCTGGTTGATAGTGGCAGTTCAAGTACTTTCATGAACTATGATTTTGCTGTGAAACATAATATACCATTCATAGCCAACAAAGGCCTTCCAGTTACTGTTGCTGGTGGGGGACAGTTATCCACTGGGGCTCATACTCCTCCACTGACCAATTCTATTCAAGGTGAAGAGTTCTCAACAGCTTTTAGACTATTGCCTCTCAATAGCTATGACATCATATTGGGTGCTAACTGGATTAAGCAGTACAGTCCTATTGGGATGGACCTGAACTTGAGGACTTTCAGCATCTTCAAGGAGGGTAGAATTGTAACTTTTACTGATACTACAGTACCTGCATCTTTCCCTGTCATTGATGCTGAAACAGCTCATCAGATGCTACTGAAAGGAGCTGTGGGTTTTCTCATTCAGGTCAATAGTATTCAACAGTCCCCTGAATTGCCTGCACCAGCTACTCATGCATCAGTGGAGGCAGTTTTAGACACATTTGCAGATGTGTTTGCTGAAATAGAAGGCTTACCACCTTCTAGGCAAAGTGATCACCAGATACCTCTCAAACAGGGTACTGAACCACCTAATATCAGACCTTATAGAATTCCTCACAAGAAGAAGAATGCTCTGGAACAATTAATTAAGGAAATGTTGGAAGCTGAAATGATAAGGCCTAGCACCAGTCCATATTCTTCTCCTGCACTTTTGGTTAAGAAAAAGGATGGTAGCTGGAGGCTTTGTGTGGATTATAGGAACTTGAATGCTTCTACTATTAAGAACAAGTTCCCTATCCCTGTCATAGAGGACCTTCTGGATGAACTCTTTGGAGCCAAATTCTTCTCAAAGATAGATCTTCACTCCGGGTATCATCAAATCAGAATGCATCCTAATGATATATTCAAAACTGCTTTCCGAACTCATATGGGTCATTATGAATATCTGGTCATGCCCTTTGGACTGACTAATGCCCCAGCTACCTTTCAGTCCTTGATGAATGAAATTTTTGGACCATTTCTGAGGAAATTCATCTTAGTCTTCTTTGATGATATTCTCATTTACAGCAAAAGTATGGAGGATCATGTTAAGCATCTTCAAGTGGTGCTGGAATTACTCAGGCAACACCATCTGAAAGCAAAAAGGAGCAAATGTGTTTTTGCTGTTCCTCAGGTTGAATATCTGGGTCACATTATCTCTGGAGCTGGAGTTGCTACTGATCCCTCCAAAATTGCTGATATCATGAAATGGACACAACCTGCCACTGTGTCTAAACTGAGAAGCTTTCTGGGGATGACAGGCTACTATAGACGTTTCATCAGGAACTATGGTAATATCTGCCGACCCTTGCATGATTTTGCTGAAAAAGAATGGATTCCAGTGGCAACCAATTCATACTCAAGCTTTTGTTGCATTGAAACAAGCCATGACCACTGCACCAGTGTTGTCTCTACCCAATTTCAGCCTCCCCTTTACACTAGAAACAGATGCTTGTAATAGTGGACTGGGGGCAGTATTGATGCAGGAAGGCAGACCAATAGCTTACTATAGCAAATCTCTTGGACCTGCTTCTGCAGCAAAATCAATCTATGATAAGGAGGCAATGGCCATCTTGGCAGCACTGAAAAGATGGAGGCACTATATTCTGGGCAACAAACTGATCATTAAAACAGACCAAGAAAGTCTGAAATACATCACTAGCCAGAAGATAATGGAGGGAATTCAACATAAACTTCTCCTGAAATTATTGGAGTTTGACTATGTGGTGGAATACAAGAAAGGCAAGGAAAACAGAGTGGCAGATGCATTATCTAGAAGGGATTCAGTTAGCCCAGATGACACACTCTCTTGCACTGCAATAGTGACTATTCAACCTGACTGGATTGCTGAAGTTAAAGCTAGCTATGCATCTGATCCTAAATGCCAAGATCTTCTTCAGAAATTACAAACTGGTCTTGACCATGTGCACAACTATTCCCTGGAGTCTGGTATCATCAGACATAAAAGGAGGATTTATGTAGGTGATGACCCATCACTCAAGAAGAAAATTTTTGATACTCTCCATGCTTCAGCAATTGGTGGTCATTCAGGCATTAGAGCAACATACCACAGGATTAAGCATATTTATCATTGGCCTCACATGAAACCTCAAATTCATGGTTGGATAACAGAATGTCCTGTTTGCCAATTGTCCAAAGTGGAACATGTCAAGATCCCTGGATTACTTGAACCATTACCTGTACCTGACATGGCCTGGTCTCATATAACCATGGATTTCGTGGAAGCTTTACCCACCTCCAAAGGCAAAAATACTGTCTTAGTAGTTGTTGACAGATTGACAAAATATGCTCATTTCATTGGTCTTGCTCACCCTTTCACAGCAAGTCAGGTAGCTCAATCCTTCCTGGACAACATCTTCAAGCTACATGGATTGCCTCAAGTGATCATCACTGATAGGGATAGAATCTTCACAAGCAAGTTATGGCAAGATCTATTTAAATCCATGAAGGTTGCTCTCCACCAAAGCTCAGCTTACCACCCACAAACTGATGGGCAAACTGAACGGGTTAATCAGTGTCTTGAAAATTATCTAAGATGCATGACCTTTCAGGAACCTAAGAAATGGTTTACATGGTTGCCATTGGCTGAATGGTGGTATAACACTACCTATCACACAGCTCTCAAAATGACTCCATTTCAAGCTTTATATGGGTACCATCCTCCCCAGATTAATGAATTCTCTGTTCCTGGACATATTTCTGAAGAAGTTCAAGTAACCATTGCTGAGAAGGAAGCTATGCTTCAGAAACTCAAACAGAATCTGCAGAAAGCTCAAGAGAGAATGAAGCATTATGCTGATCAAAACAGAACTGAAAGACAATTCCAAGTTGGTGATATGGTCTACTTGAAATTTCAACCTTATCGAGAAAATGCATTGGGCCTCAAACAATCTCTGAAGTTGGCTTCTCGCTATTATGGACCCTTCAAAATTACTGACAAGATTGGGAAGGTAGCTTATCGCCTGCTCTTGCCAACAGATTCGGGTATCCATCCTGTCTTCCATGTGAGCCAATTGAAGAAACATCATGGTCCTCTGGCTGTTCCAAACCCGAGGCTCCCACTGATTGATAGTGAAGGAAAAATCAAAACAATGCCTGTTGAGATCGTTCAACGCCGTCTCATTCCACGTAACAATGAGCCGGTTGTTCAATGGCTAATACGTTGGGAGAATCTGACGGCCGCTGAAGACACCTGGGAAGATGCATCTTTCATCAGAAAAGCGTTTCCGGGATTTCATCCTTGAGGACAAGGATTGTCTTAGGCGGGGGCAATTGTCAGGATCCAAATGACTCCTAGCCGTCGATCATGCAAGTAACGGTGGAAAAGAAGATTACCAGCCAAGTTAAAAAGTGGCGCACTTTTACTTTACTGTACCTTATCAGGAGTCGTCGTAGCTTCTATTTTCACTGCTGTCAAACAGCTGGCTATAAAGCCGTGTAATGGAGAGGGAGAGGACATCTATCAATCTGTAACCAGTTACCATACTTTTCGTTATAGTAGAAGTAATATCTCTCTCTCATCTATTGTTCTTCCTACCTTTCCCCAATTTATCTGCTTCTTCGATTCTTCGTTGGGATCAGATTGCTGTTCCTGACAGAGGTACGCGGGGTCCCGGCATCACCACCTCCAATCAACCGCCGCCGTCGCCAATTACCAATCCAGCTCCAACTCCAAGGAAGGCAGGAATGGCGATTCCACCGTACCTCCTCCTCTGCCTCCTCGGCCCGCTCGGCTGCTCGGCCGGCATCATGGCTTCATGGGCCAAATGGCCCACGGCGAGTCCACGAGTGGCGACATTGAGTCGAGTCAGCCACAAGCCCACAACCCGTCCAAGATTCCGCACCACCAGTCCACCACCACCTCAATCAACCGCCGCCGTCGCCCCTTTACCAATCCTGCTCCAACGAAGGAAGGCAGCAATGGCGATTCCACCGTCCCTCCTCCTCTGCCTCCTCATCGCCGCGGCCTTCCCCTCCCATCCAGTCGCTGCGGGGGCGGGGTTCGACGCCGCGCTGGCCAGGCTCCAGTCCCAGATCGGCTACGACTTCCACGCCCCGGAAGTCGTCGCCACTTTACCAATCCTGCTCCAACGAAGGAAGGCAGCAATGGCGATTCCACCGTCCCTCCTCCTCTGCCTCCTCATCGCCGCGGCCTTCCCCTCCCATCCAGTCGCTGCGGGGGCGGGGTTCGACGCCGCGCTGGCCAGGCTCCAGTCCCAGATCGGCTACGACTTCCACGCCCCGGAACTGCTGCGCCGCGCCATGACGCACGCCTCCTACTCCCGCGAGAACGGCCGCGCTCTCGCCATCCTCGGCCTCGCCGCCTCCCAGTCAGCCGCCGCGCTCCGCGCCCTCGCCGACGACCACGACGCCGCGGTCTCCGTCGTCGCGCGCGGCGCCACCGAGGCGGCCTCCGAGGCCGTCTGCGCCGAGGCCGGCGCCCGCGTCGGTATCCCCGCCATCGTGCGCGTCGCCGCTGGGACCAACGCGACCGCGCCCCCCGTTGTCTGCGGCGCGCTGCGAGCTCTCATCGGCGCGGTTGCCGTGGACGCCAACAGCACCGACGTCGCAGGGAAGGTGTTCTTGAGGCTGCACGAGGTCACCGCGGCATCGTCCACCGCCGCGATGTGAATATGTGATGTGAGGCAGGGCTGGTCATCCACTCCACTATAATGTTTATAGTTCGCGCTTGTTCGTCAGTGTTCTACGACTACTAGTAGTAGTAGTAGCTAGTTTCACTTATTAAGTGCTTGTGTGTGTGTGTGTTTACTGCTTAAGTACTATACTAGTTATTGGTTCAGAGAACTCTACTTGCGCCGCTTGTTGGCCAACTGGTAGAAGTACTCAACCATCCAGAATCCCAGATGTTTGTGTTCATCTGCCTGCACATTTGGGTTTCTTATGACTGCAATAAAATGTGATGGGTTGTGGAATGTTCAGGTTCGTAACAGAGCATACGGTGTCATAATTTGACTTAAATAGAAAAAAAAAAGTCATCAATGAGTGACCCAAAACATTAATACCGCAACTTACACGCAAAGTTCAACATCAAACACCTATGCAAGACCTATTGAGGCAGTTGTGAAACTTGGTTTTCTTGCGAATAAGTTGAATTGCAAGCACCAACATAATTGATGTCAGTCAACAAGGAGGATCAGCATCAGCAGGAGTACTAACTTTAAGGTGATGATATATAAGAGAAAACTCATCTCAGTGGGATTACATTTGCAACATCCATCTTGTACTGCCCTACACTTGCTCGATTCAGTAGGCATTGCTACATTAAACTCATATCAGGATTACATTTTGCAGCATCGATCTTGCATTGCCGTACATTCATTTAAAAGTTGACATCGCATTTGTCGGGCAACACGACCAGGAGGCCAACTTGTCCAATATTTGAGACTGAAATTTCCCGTTACAACGTTACAAGAGGACAGAAAACAATTCATGACGTCGGTATCTACTTCCTTGGCTTCTTGCTCTTGTGCAAATTTTCAGGAGTTGAAGCTTCAAACTTGCGTTTCTTGGCCAGTTGTTTCGCCTTTCTTGCAGCCACAGCAGGTCGCTTACCTTTGCGAGCACTAGGTCCAGCATCATTATTGTTACCCTGCTTTCCTTCATTAACGGGACGCTGGTTCACTTTCGTTTTCTTCACAACACCAGATTTGCTTGATCTCAGGCCTTGGTAAGACAAATCTTGTGCCTTTCGTTTGGCTTTGTCGCTGCTTTCAGAAGATTTGCTGCCTGGTGTTGAAACCTCCTTGAGCTTTGGCCCACGCTTCAATTTCCCAGCATCTGTTATCTTCTTTGGAGTTGTATCAACTGACTTTGCATGGGACAGCCTCAAAATGCGATCTCTAATTTTCATATCCCGTTTTCTGGCAACAGAGTTAGCAGCTTCCTACATAAATATATTAGAACGCATCTTTAACAAAATGCCTCATAAAATGGTTGAAAAAATTCATCCCAAAATACCAGACACCTGGGAAAATAAAATAATCTAAATCCCGCTACAGGATATAATGCACATGGTACTGTTAATATATAAAACATTAACAACATTTGATAAAAAAAAAAGTAGCACAGGTGGCAGGTATGTAGCTGATGATTTAATATATCAGGACAATATTATTTTAGACAATAACCGACAATTTAACCATGATAAAAAGTCAGTTTTCCTGTAGCTATAGAAAGAAAAGTAGGCTTAGATTGAACTGTATGCGAAGGACCTAATATTGCGCGCTGCAGCATGGGCGTGACATCAAAAGTAATAATTTGTACAAAAGCTTAGACTGGGAGTCATCAACTGGTTTAAATAAGCTCCCTAGTCATACTTGATAATATTTCCATGGTCATATATATAGTCGATCAGCAAAGCCACCCAGTTATGCAATTATGACCATACAATTTTAAGATAGGATCATGGTGAGATGATATCATTGATTGCACTCCCTTTACCTTCTATAAATGATTCTCAAAAAGTATACAGCATATAACATATCCAGGTATTTAGAATTCTTATACATTACGGACTAGCTGGATGATCAGAAGGGTGGCACTCAGCAAGTCGAAGAGGGAAGATAAGAATTATACCCTTGTCTTGAACAAAACATAGGCGATACCCTTCCCAAGGCTTGAGTTTGGATCTCTAACAACCCGTATAGCTTCAACATTTCCTTCTGATCCACTAGAACCACAGAATAGCTGGTAGAGCTCTTCATCCTAATATAGCCAAAAAGAATCACAATGGTTACAGAAGAACAAGAACAACACGGTGCTGTTGATTTTTTTAACTTTTCAAAAACTGCAGAGCATAGTTCAAGCTTAAATGAATGGTACACACCTTTACATCAAATGGAAGGTTACCAACAAACACTGTCCGCTTTCGGTCATATAGAGGCCCTTCACCTCTAAGTTTTTTACGAGGGGGCATGCCATATCAACACGGATGTGATTGCCACCAAACTAAAAAGATACAAGGTTAGAAAGAAAATTGATTCAACAACCACAATACTGAATGCCAAAATGTTAGCTACAAGCTAATCATGTTTTCGGCTGTACGACAACTAACATACCAGTGCCATATTATGCGACAAAGCAGCGCCAGCAGACTGCTCCTCTTTGAAGACAATGTAGGCATGTACACTGAAAAAATGAAACCAAATATTAATAGGGGTGCAACTAGCCTATTGCGTTTATAATCTCAAAGCCTATTAACTTGTCATGTTCTTTTGATGACTGTTTGCTGCATATGTTGCATTATAAACAGAGACAAATACTCAATAGCGTAAGTGCAGAACCAGCTACATCAACAGCATGATAATGGAATGGTCATAACACACTGTAGGCAATAGGTAAACTGGAAGTTGGGAAGCCTATTGCTAACAATCATAAGGAGTTAATTTGTGCCCCTCTACCTAAGCAATAGGCAAAACAAACAACGCACTTATGATTCATACAGGTAAGGAAGCACTCACTTGTCAACCAATTCATTGACCTTCCCTTTCATGATGGCTCCTTTCCTCGGAATCTTAGACTGCAGCAAGCATAGGAAATAATGGTGAATGCCATTCCACCTCGAGTCAAACAATAAAGAAGGAATGCAACAGCACACTCACGTTGGATACTGGCACGGAGCGGATCCTAACGGACTCGATCTCGCCGAACGCCGCGAACTCCTTGGTGAGCGCCTTGCGCTTGGTCCGTAGCGGCAGGTTGCCCACGAAGACAGTCCGGAGCAGCTTGCTCTCGTCGTCAAACGCATCGTCATCCTCCTCCCCGGCGCCCGCTGCTGAGGCGGCAACATCGTCGGGCGCCTTCCTCTTCGCTCCAACGGCCGGCTGCTCCTCTGCGGCGGCGCCGTGCGCAGGCCGCTCGCGGCCAGCCGCTACCTCGTCCCGCTTGCGCTTGCGCCGCGGCTGGCCCTCCTCCTCAGCCTCCTTGCGCTTCTTCTTTTTCGAGGAAGGCTCCGCGGCTCCAGCATCGGGGTTGGGGTGCTTGCTGAGGGGCGTTGCGGCAGCGGAGGCTGGCGGAGGAGGCGCGGGGGCAGGGGGCTCCTCGTCAGAGGGCTTCCGGCGGAACGGGTTCTCCACGGAGAAGAGGGTGCGGATGGCCTCGGCGCCGGTGGAGGGGTCCTTGTGCTTCTTCGCCATCTGCGGCGGCGGCGGCTGGTCGGGGGTTGCGGTTTGCGGCGCGGTGGCCTTGTCAAGGGCAACCAAAACTTGTCCCCTTTCTTTGCCTCGCTGGGCGTCTCAGAATAGACGTGGGGCTGGAACAGACGCAGGCATTCTCACCCGTTCGATGGAACAGTGACGGACAGGATTCGTCCGCGTCAACACATGCCCCCATGTTGAGCGAGCCGTGACAGGGGAGAAGGGGCTGGCTAGGGTTTAGTGCTTTTCTTCCTCTGGAGCGCCGCCATTGCCGTCCGGAGCGGAGCAGAGCAGAGGAGAAGATGGAGGAGACTAGCCGCGTGGACGGGCGGAACCCGAACCAGCTCCGGCCCTTCTCCTGCACCCGCAACCCGCTCCACCGCGCCCACGGCTCGGCGCGGTGGTCGCAGGGCGACACCGTCGTGCTGGCCGCAGTGTACGGGCCCAAGCCGGGGACCAGGAAGGGGGAGAACCCCGAGAAGGCCTCCATCGAGGTCGTATGGAAGCCCAAGACCGGCCAAATCGGTATCCACTTCACCTCCGTTCTGATTCATTTCACCTACTGTGTTGTTGCTGCTGCCCTGCCCTCTGCTTGCGTGGGTGTTGGCGATCAAGAGGACGCCTAGTGCTTACATTGTCAACTGCCAACTGAAATGGCGAGTTGTTTACAGGGAGGCAAGAGAAGGAGTACGAGATGACGCTGAAGAAGACGTTGCAGAGCATCTGCTTGCTTACGGTTCATCCAAACACCACTACCTCCGTCGTGCTTCAGGTAACACTGCCATACTGCCGTGCAATCCTTCTATGCACAATTTCTCTATGCCAATTTCATCATGCTTGTACGCTGTCGCAGTTAGCATGTAATGAAGTGTGTTCTATTCTTTCCAATTTCTGAGGTGCCGATGAAAATTTTTAGTGAGGAAACTTTTGTCTACCCAATTCAATTAGTTAGGCTAGAAAATGCATAGGAAGGGGATCTCTCAAAACCCCTGAGCCTTAGTGGATGTACAACTGCAGCCCACTATGCATCTATATGTACTGAGTGCAGCCCTTCAAATGCTTACTAGCATGTTAAGTTGCATGCAATATTCACCCGAGTCCCCAAATTTTTCAGCTTATGATGGTGTCTGAAATGTATTTCCTGTAAAGAGGCCTGCAACTGTTTCTGCTACGAGTTTGCTTAATACTTCGTGACTGCCCCTTTTGTAGCGCATCACAGCATTCTACCATATGTTGGCTAAACCTTTCTTTATGTGTCATGTTAGATGCCACTAAATCTATTGCTTAACTGGTTATCCCTGTTCTTTTTGCAGGTTGTGGGTGATGATGGATCTGTATCTTTCCAACGTAACATTGTGTCTACTTTATGTAGGTTGCATTTTTCTTTTAGCTTGCACTCATGTTAAAGGTTTGAGATGATGCGCTAGTTCCTTAAAGTTAGATGGATGTCTGGATTGAACTATTGAAGTTTCTGTCTGATTATAAATAGGAGTAACTCGCTAGGTGATTCGTACTTTGACATTTAGAGTTAGTAGTAACTCGGCAGAAGCTTCGTTGTATATATTCCTGTGTTGTCGAAAGATCATGTGCATTGTGAAAATTCAGAACTCCAAAATACTTTGCAACTTCCTGATTTCAGTGAAGGATAGTCCTTGTCTCCTTGACAGTGTTTAGCTTCTGCCATGCGCAATCAATGCTTCATGCGCTGCCCTTGTATGTGCTAATATCCCGCTGAATCATCTTGCTGGTAAGTTGAGTATTTTTCTGTATGTTGTCCGTCTGGACTACGTGACACACAAGTTTGTATCTGTTGCAGTTGCAATCAGCTGTGGGGTGATGGAGAACGGTGCAGTGATTTTAGACACGAGCAAGGCAGAAGAGGAGGTAGAAATTGTTTTTTTTTCCCCCAAACTGCGTTCTAGTTGAAACAAAAAATTAAGATGATGATCCCATTTCCGTTCAGAATGCAGTTTTGCAGTGCTGATTTATCCTTATTAATATGCTATACAAATTCCCTTGAATGCCAATGAAACGATGTTTTCATTGTCTAGTTCCTGAGCGACCTGACAGCTTTGCCACAATCTTGGTTCCCCATAGGTGGGTTTGATCCATTTTGAGTCGTTAGAGCAGCATAGTTTTTCAGTCCCCAAACTTAACTCTAGATGGAAGCAAACTTTCGGGGGAATATCTTCAGTACCATAAGGAACTAACTAACAATCCTTTTGTCACAACCTGCAGCAATTGAAATCCTTTGCTCATTTGGTGTTTCCCAATTCGCGCAAGTCTGTCGAATCAAAGGAATCAAAACAGAAAGACGAGCTTTTTGGGAGAGGATTGATTACTTCGATCACCCATGGAGTGATGTCTGGTATGGTTTACTGTTGTTCTTTCGTTTCGCACGTTATTATGGGATATGCGCGACTTGTCATGCCGATTACTGATGTACCATTTTTTTCTTATCAGAGGACGATTACTTCAACTGCGTGGAGAGAGGTCTTGCTGCGTCATCACGAATCTCAGATTTTATGAGGAACACATTTGCAGAAGGAGGCATCTGAAGCGGCATCATTCGTAGTTGTGGCGGAATTCAATGATTTGGTGGAAATGAGCATCCCCCTTTCCATTAACATGTAACAGAAAACAATCTAACTAGCTCTCAAGTCTTCATGTTTCTATTTTTTCTGTTTTGCCACTGTTGGGTTGCCATGGACGTGTGAGCGGAGTTCAGGCGGTTGAAATGAATCGGGTTTGTGCTGTTGCGAGTCAATGTACACGCGCATGTGAAGTTAACGTACTCCTAATTTTTGTTAACTGAACTTTTTGAGCAAGTTTGCGGTGGGTCGCGGCCCCTGTGACAGTAGACTTGGTATATATTTTTCACGGTCGTGTTGTGGCGTCGGTTGGTGGTTATACAGAATCATTGAAGAGCTTAACAACCAGGAAAGAAGACACTGGTTGTTGTTGAGAGGCTGGCTACCATTCATGTGTTGGTACCTAACCAGGCATACCTGGAAGCGGGACGGAACTCGGCGGGAGCAACAACAACAACGACGCACCACCCACTGCAAAGCTTTGAAGCCAGGCAGCCTGGGCGGTTAATTACCGTGGTTGAAAATCGCCGACGTGCCGAAACCGAAATGACCGCACAGCCGGCGTCGGTGGGAGCGCATGTGCTGCTGAGCCGGGGGGCGGAAGGAAGCTTCCTTTCCTAGACCGAGAGTAACCGCAGCAGAGCGACGCGCCGCTGTCTCCTTGTGCTGCTTCTTGCTGTCGCGGCGCGGTCGTCTCGGCCAAACGACTCGGACCTCTTTTCAGTCATTTGCTTTGCTCCTATATACTCGGCTGGCTCTCCTCGGCTCGGGTCTCCCCACCTTCCTCCTACCGTCGTCGTCTCCTTGCCGTTGCCGCCCACCCAGATCTCCTTCCCTCTTTCCCGGCGCCCCCAACAAGCTGATCCGAGGATCCACTCCACCGCGCGGGCAGGGCAGTGCAGTTCAGCCATGGCGTTCGATGCCTTCACCGACAAGAACGCCGTCTTCCGCCGCCTCAAGGCCAAACCCGAGAACAAGGTAACCACCCGTGCTCCAGATCCGCACGCCTCCCTTCTCTTCTCTTCTCTTCTCTTCTTCCCAGATCTCACTCTCCCCCAACCCGCAGATGTGCTTCGACTGCAGCGCCAAGAACCCAACCTGGGCCTCCGTCACCTACGGCATCTTCCTCTGCCTCGACTGCTCCGCCGTCCACCGCAGCCTCGGCGTACACATCACCTTCGTCAGGTAACCCCACCTACCTACCTGGTGCCTGCTCACCCACCCAATGGGGATCCAGATCTCCTTGCGTCCGATCCAGATCCCTTCCTGCATCGCGCTGCGAATGCCCACGCTTTGCAAATTGCAGTAGAGTTCCACTTGCTGCTGCTTACGCGTCAGCTAATAGCGCAACTAATAGAGCCAGCTAAATCAGATACAAATACTCTGTTGGTGGCTAATAGTAGTCATTGAGGAATCCTGCTGCTTTTGGGCCAGTGCCTAGTTTAGAGCTACGTTGCCATTCCTGTGTAAGAGGAACAATCGCCCGGCCCATATGCTAACCTTTCTATCTAGGCGAAAGCTCCACCATGTACCTATGACTATCTAATGAAGTGATTGGAATCAGACAAAAGTGTAGCAGTTACATCATTTCCTATACGATATCTCCATAGGGCCCACTGTATGCTTATTATCCCAAATGCTCCTTTGGTTTTCCTCTTAAGGATCCACATTTCTGTTTTAGCTGTCGAGATTGAAAAATGCGTTGTCTACGGTGCCGATGCCATTCTGTTATATGCGGTAGCTCCTACACTAACAGTATGCGTATCTTTTGTAGGTCAACAAACCTAGATTCATGGACTCCCGAGCAGCTGAAAATGATGGCTTACGGAGGCAACAGCCGGGCACATGCTTTCTTCAAACAGCATGGATGGAATGACGGCAGTAGCAAAGTCGAGGCAAAGTATACATCAAGAGCTGCTGAGTTGTACAGGCAGATACTTGCGAAGGAGGTCGCCAAGAGTTCGCCTACCGATAACGCATTGCCGGCATCACCCGTCGCCGAGCAACCGAATCCATCCAACGACTTCCCTGAATTCAAGCTTTCCGATGCACCAGCAGAGAATTCTAATGGCAAGCAGGAACCTAATTCGCCCAAAGCGCCTCCCCGTTCTCCAAAAGCCCCTGCACATCCTACTTTTGTCAGTTCTGTGAAGAAGCCCATTGTTGGTGCAAAGAAGGTTGGAGGCAAGACTGGAGGTCTTGGTGTCCGAAAGCTTACCACCAAGGTAATACTGCAGATGAAATGTCTTCTCATCTCAGTTGCTAGTCAATTTGATAGTGATTCCAAGAAATAACTTTTCATTTATACTGCAGCCCAACGAAAGCCTCTATGACCAGAAACCTGAGGAGCCAAAACCTGCTGCTCCAGCCTTGACTGCTTCAGCACCAAAAAGCACTCCGTCATTGCACTCACGTTTCGAATACTTGGATGATGAGCCATCAGCTAATTCAAGAACTGGAGGAAGTAATGTGACTAGCACTGGCCATGTTGCACCACCAAAATCATCAGACTTCTTTCAAGAGTATGGGATGGGTAATGGATTCCAAAAGAAATCAAGCACCTCGAAAACTCAGGTAAAAGCTGGTCTCATGATGATACTAAATTTGTACTTAAATTTGCCAAATTGCATGAATTTATTACGGGTATCTGTTGTTGACGTTGGTAAAATTGGCATCTATGCAAACTGGTTTTTTCCTCCACATTGGGCCTGTCTTGCTCGAAGAAAACCAATGCCTTGCCATTTGCTCGCCGATCCCTTGACATTTGTTGGAGATCCAAAAATATATATTTCTTTGCTCGTGTCATGACTATTTATTAGCTCAAACTGGTTTGTTTAGCTATCTTGTTTAGTTGCTAGCTGGGCAATTTTCTTCCTGCTTGATTCTTTATCATACATTTTCTGGAATAGTAAGTTATGTGCTTAAATTTCTAGTTGTTTTGTTACGCATACTAACTTGTGATGTGTTACCTTGTGGGCTGATGTAGATTCAAGAAACTGATGAAGCAAGGAAGAAATTCTCTAACGCAAAGGCAATTTCATCATCCCAATTTTTTGGTACTCAAAACAGAGAAGAGAAAGAGGCTCAACTATCCCTTCAAAAGTTTGCGGTGCGTTCACTTTTGCATCACAGTGCTATATTAATCCAAGTTAAACTGAGCTATTCATGCCTGGTATTTGAAACAATATTCTAAAATTCGTCTCTTGTGGTGCAGGGTTCTTCATCCATTTCAAGTGCTGATCTTTTTGGTCGTCAAGCAAGCAGTTCTGATCTGGATATAAGTGCTGCAGATCTTATCAACAGAATATCCTTCCAGGTAGCTTTTGTTAATCATTGGTACCGTATTATGTTTTGGATATTTCACTTATAGCAGCCATCTTTTATGCATTTGTTTTGAGCCCCTATTAGATTAGACAGTTCAAATATTATGCAGTGAAGTTGCGCGAAAATTGTGTAGAGTGACAGTCTTATTTCCTGCCGTGGTTTTGTAGGCTACCCAGGATCTGTCTTCACTCAAGGACATCGCCGGAGAGACTGGAAAGAAGCTGACATCTTTGGCGTCCAATTTCATCAGCGATCTCGACAGAATGCTTTGAATGGGTGGCTGGACCAGGACTCAAATTTTTCCCCCAACCTGCACAATTATACTGTTCCGTCTGTGGTGCATCTCGGACCATTCAAAGCATTTCTTGCACAGATCTGTAGAGGATAATAGATGATTCTTATTATGCGCTTGTATTTTGACCATTGTTTCAAAACTTGTGTGTCCACATGAAGATATTTTCATTTGTTCCTTCACAATGTTGAAGCATATACTGTACATTAAAGTTACCTTGTGTCTTGGAGTAAGTCTTACCATCCTGTGCCCTACGGCTTTCACTGTGATGCTGCTTTAACCAAAGTTCTTTCCTAGTAATTGTTACTACGAAGTTAATTTGGCACGTATCTTGGAGCCGGAATGGAGTAAACTTGTTTGCTGGGCCAGCTTGTCCGTGTTTGTTTATGCAGTACGGCTTGTGAAAGCGGCACACACTTGGCCAACAGCATGACAACGCTGACTAAAATTTGAATTTGCGGCTGGCGTTGGTGCACCATTGGCATATGCACGCACTTGCTTGGTTTCTTCTCAGCCGCCCAAAACGTTCCGGCAATTGGTCAGACAAGTTGCACAAACCATGCCGTGTGACTCGAGTCTTTTTGTTTCGGAACCTTCAGATTCAGTATTATTCTGATAGCGTTCCGTTGAATACAGTATTGTTTTGATCTTCTATATACTAAACATTTGTGTTGTTTATTCTGTCACTTTCATTTTCAGTTTGAAACTTGCAATCTAGTGGGTTGCCTATTGGACAATGGAAGGGTCGATGGCAGCAGATTCTAACCTTTTGAAAGATTGAATCTTGCACAAAGCAAATTCCCTTCTTCCTTGTGGCTTTTGTTAGTTTAAGCTGAAAACTGTCCTCTTTTTCTTGTTCGTGGCTTGTTAGTTTATGCTGAGTGACGGAAGCATCTAGGCCATGCCAATTGTGATTCGACGCAGCGGTCGTCCTACTTTAATTTCTATGCTGTCAAAGCTTTGGCGGATTCGTTGGTTAATACTAACTTCATTGCAATTGCATCCTTGTCCAAGTCAGCTAGTCCTTGTGGACGTTCTGAAACATCCAATGCAATTCTGAGTCAGCAGCAACTAGAACGAAAATATGGCATCATCAGCTAGCACTCCGATGAGAGTCTTTGCAAGCCCGATGATAATGGCGAGCACGAAATGAGTGGTACATCATGCGAGGTCATTAGGACGCAGATCCTGTGAAAAGGAGCAATAATTAACACGGTAAGATCTTGTTGTCAGTCATCACTGGAGATAAGCGTGCCCACATGTTATCGTATCAGGAAGGAAGATCATACAGTATATCACACGAACCAGTTCCCGTACAGATCACGGCAATCATCTGTCTGATACACACTAGTAGGAGGACAAAAGATGAGAGAGGAAACGCCAAGCGGGCGGCGAGCCCCAACAAAGCAGCCGTACCACGGTACTTGTTGTCTTGTTGCCTGCTAACACACGGATCATTCACATGTGCACATGGTGACCACGCAGATGGACCAATTGCGAGAAAGATGCGGATGATTATCTCGTCCACGACTTGTGTGACTAGGATTGGGAGGAGACGAAGATGCGGATCTGCTCCAGGAACGTGACGTCCTGCGGCCGATCCTTGCGCCGGACGTATCCGTCGGCCACCGCGTGCGAGTACTCCGGGTACCCCTTCTCCCCGCTGCGGCGCCACAGCTCGTCGGCGTAGCCCCGGTGCGCGTAGTAGGCGACGGCGTCCACCTGGGCGCCCTCGGCGAGGAGCACGGAGATGGGGAGGCGCTCGTAGTGCGCGCGGGAGATCCCTTCCAGCTCGTCCAGCCGCGCCAGGCCGCGCGGCGTGACGGCGTAGAGCTCCCCGGCGACGCGGTGGCCGGAGCCGGGCAGGTTGAGGAGGAAGGGAACGCGGTACGGCCCGCACACCAGCGGCAGGCGCGGCGCCGTGGTGGCGGCGCCCACGAAGGTCGCGTCCCCGGCCCGGGCCAGCTCCTGCAGAAGCGGGTGGTTGGAGAAGCCGCTCTTCAGCGTGCCGTACGTGAACACCAGCGTCCGCTGCTTCGCCGGCTGCGGCTGCTGCTGCTCCTCGCCCGCCGCCGCTGCAGCCGGAGCGTCGCTGGCCGTGCCCATGGGCGACCGATCAGGAATTGATTGCTCTGGTTTTGTGTGAACAGCTGCGGCGGTAACGGGCTCCTCCAGTGGAGCTGGATTTATAGAGCGATCTGGGCCTGGAAGGTGGGCCCAGATCGGCAATAGCCAGCCACCACCATCCCTATCAGCTCGCGGCGGCATCCGTGTGACTGGCCTTGCCTTTTTGTTTGTGGTCGTCGTGGAAAACCAACTTGAACTTCCACCGGAGTAGGTCGAGCAACTTGTGTCTTGGTTCCAAGTTCCAGCTGAGCAAGCAAAGTGCCTCGCTGTATTTCTTGCTTCAAAAGCGAAAACTCATTTCTGTGCTGAAACTTTGCAAAACCCAACGAATAACCGTGTGCCGTAAGAGCATGCATTTTATTCGAAAAAAAAGTAAGAGCATGCATTTTGGCACCTTTATGGTTTTTTTTTTCATTTTCTGACATGGGCGCGGTTAGGGGTGAAAGCGGGACGGGAAAATCCCGTCCCGACCGGCAACCGCGTCCAGATTTTCCGGACCGTTTTCGTATTAGCGGGAGATAAACGGAATGGGATGAAAACAGGATGGGAGGTTCGGTAACGGGATAGAAAACGGTGGAGCCATTCTCCCGCCCGTTTCTCCGGGATACCGTTTTGTAAGGATCGTGTGACCGAGAGGGGGAGTGAATCGGTGCACTCTAGAATCTATTTCCAACACTTACACCCAAACAACTCCTAGCAAGTAGTTCTAGTAGCAAGGTAAAACACACTAAGGAGTATCCTTAACCTATATAGCTAGTGCATATAGATAACACAATCACACCACACTAGCAACCTAGCACAAGATAGATATATAGCGGAAGACTTAAGCTAGACAAGGCAAGGAACAAGATAACTAGAGACAAGGCAACCAAGATACTAGGCACACTAAGTAGAGTCCTTAGAGCTATTAGATAGGCTATAACAAGTAAGCACACGAACAAGGCAATCAAGCAAACCTAGTGAAGCTAGTAGGTACCAAGGTAAACACACAAGCAAGATAAGAGCACAACTCAAGTACTACAAGCAATCATATGAAGTGCGATAAGTAAATGCGAGTAGTAAAGGAGAAGGGATAGAGAATGCTCATAATGTTTTCCCGTGGTCTCGGAAGGATGGCGCCTTCCCCTACTCCACGTTGGGTCACTCCCGCCGGAGTCTCGACCCCGTCCCTCCGCTCGATGGCGATCCCTCCTAGAGCACACTTCACCCTCCGAGTGAAGTCGCGGGCACGTCCCGCCGGGCTCGATCCCGGGTACTCTTCCGGAGGTAAGGCTCCGCACGTGATGCGTGCCAAAGGGCGCTCCACTAGTGATGCTTCTTTCGCACGGGAAGCTCCAAGACCGTGTACAAACTTGTGTTAGCTTCCACAATCTCCTTGGACAGCTCAACACCGACGCCTAACCGGTCTAGGCCTTGCCATAGACCAAGAGTAACAGCCCTAGATGACTCTCTCAAGCCCACACCAGCCTAGAGATCAAAGGATGCAACTTGCTACTCTCTCAAGCACTAGGATCACTCCAAATCCTTCTCAAGTGCTTCACACATCTCCCTCTTGGCTTCTTGGCAGCACCTCCCTCTTTTCTGGGTCCTAGAGCCACTCAAAGGGGCGAGCAACCAGCTATATATAGGCCACCAACCTCAAACTAGCCGTTGCCCAAAAGTGTCCAGAAACCAAGTCACCGTAAGTATCACCGTATGATACGGTGACTGTGACCACCGTATCATACGGTGACCTCCACGTCACCTGCCAGAGCATCTCCATCTCTGGACTTCCATCTTCAGGTATCACCGTATCATACGGTGACCACCACCGTATCATACGGTGGCTTCGTCTTCTTCAGCTTCCAGCAACTGCCAACTCTCTGGAAACCATACGGTGACCACCGCATCATACGGTGACCACCTCACCGTATCATACGGTGACTCCAACTTCTCTGCCAGGTCAACACCTCATCTGGACTTTTTCTTCTTGCAGTCACCGTATCATACGGTGACTGGCACCGTACCATACGGTGGCTCCTTGTCTTTTCTGCCAGAAACTTCTCCTTCTCTGGTCTTCATCTGCTGCAGTCACCGTATCATACGGTGACTGGCACCGTATCCTACGGTGGCTTCTCTTCTGCTGGAACTCGACCACTTCTTTGATCCTTGCTTCCAACATCTTCAAACTTGGTTCCTTCAAGCCTCTTCTGCCACCCTAGCCCCTGAGAGACTCACAATTGCATCCAATGATCTCTATAACTAGTGTGTACTAAGAGAACCACCTCGAACCCTCTTGATAGTCCGGTTTTTCCTATGGACTCAAGCCAACATCTAACCAAGCAACACCCGCTTGGATCTAGCATGTCCTTAGCCTTGATCCATATCTTCTCCGCGACTCCATCAAGTCCGTTCTTGTGTAGATGAAGGCAACCAATCATCCAATCATCCTTTTCATTCACCACCAACGGACGGAGCTTTCTTCATATGTGACCTAAAAATCTCACAAAGAGTGTTAGTCACATTCATGGTTCTCATCCTATCACCAAAACATTCATACCTTGGGGTTTCCCTAGCTCCAATGGTCATGAAGCTTACAATCTCCCCCTTTTTGGTGATGGATGACAACCATGATAAAAATGATCGAGAGGATAAAGAATGTAATGACAAAAGCCAAGATGAAACACAACTCGATCAAGACTCTAAACAACAAGTTTATGATAGAGGGATAGTTACCTTGTTGATTAGGTCGAGGCAAGTCATAGCTCAAAAGAAGTCACAAGTTAGAGCAAAAACTCATATCACTAGTGAATAAAAGCACATGGAGCTATGACAAGCAAGGGTTGCAAGGGGTTTACCTTCATACTTACTTTGTAGAATTCCGCTCCCCCTTGACAAGTGCACCAATCTCAAGATTGTGTGAAGATCGATCATCTTGATCACTTGATCTTCATTCGCGCACACTCCCCCTTCATACTTACTTTGTAGAATTCCGCTCCCCCTTGACAAGTGCACCAATCTCAAGATTGTGTGAAGATCGATCGTCTTAAACACTTGATCTTCTCTTGTACAAACTCCCCCTTGAGGTGACATCTTCCAACTCATTGTAAGTCCGAACTCTTCTTCCCCGTATTCTTCTCCGCTCGAACTCTTCTCCCCCCATATTCTTTCTCGATCATTAAGCCCAACTCTTCTCCCCCTCTGGCATCTATCACCCAAAAAGAAATTCTTCCAAGGGAGAAAAGGTTAGTGTAAATGTATGAGACGAGTGGGAAAATGAGTTACTTGATTTGGCGTGAAGCTCCCCCTTGATCCGTGATTCTCCATCTCCCAACAATTATCCCTACACACATTCTCAAAAGAATTTTGTCTTGAAGTACATAGGGGTTAGTTGATGATGATGGAAATGTATGAACCCTTAGACTTTGAGCCGCGCAAGTGGATTTAACCTTGGAGCTCAAAAATCATGGTTCAATGGGCATGAAGCTCATATAACATTGCTATAAATTCATCATAGGAGGTTATATACTCATATTGTGAATAAGCAACTCCCCCTAGATGGGTGCTCGGCGCCGAGACACTTATGCAAGGATGCATGATGCAAATGCAATGATAAGTGTACAATGCATGATGCTATAAGGGTAAAACAAGAGAAAGCTAAGAGCGAAGTTACCAACAACAAGTTTGAGCCCTCCATGAGCTTGATCACAACGAGCCATTCTTCAAAGCCTCGGGAGCCAAGTGCCACCAATCCCAAGCTTAACCCATGCTCATTGCTATCTCAAGAAGGTTAGTCGTCGGTCCTACAAAACAAGAAGAACACACAAAAACAACACAAACAAAGACAAGCAAAGTATATATACATATATACATATGTAAGCTCAAGGATATCAAGTGAAGTCGGAGAGGTCGAGAACATTAAGTTCTCCCCGGAGCTTACAAAAGGTCTTCTTGTCAAGTGGCTTGGTGAAGATGTCCGCCAATTGTTCATGAGTTCGAACACCAATCAATTCAATATCCTTCTTGGCCACATGATCTCGAATGAAGTGATGCTTGACTTCAATGTGCTTGGCATGGCCGTGATCACCCTTGTTGAGAGCCATATTGATAGCACTTTCGCTATCACAATAGAGAGGTACTTGCCCATAAGATAATCCATAGTCCAATAGGGTTTGCTTCATGTATAGGAGTTGAGCACAACAAGCACCGGCCGCCAAATATTCCGCCTCCGCCGTAGAGATAGCCACACAATTTTGTTTCTTGGAACTCCATGAGATGAGTGATTGTCCAAGAAATTGGCATCCACCGGAGGTACTCTTTCTACTCACTTTGCATCCGGCGAAATCCGAGTCCGCATAGCCAACAAGTCCAAAGTCCGAGCCTTTTGGATACCATAGGCCCATTGTAGGAGTGCTCTTGACATACCTAAGAATTCTTTTCACGGCACTCATATGGGACTCCTTGGGGTTAGCTTGATAACGAGCACAAAGGCACACACTAAACATGATATCCGGTCTAGATGCGGTAAGGTAAAGAAGTGAACCAATCATGGAGCGATAGAGTTTAGGATCCACCGGTATACCTTTTACATCCACATCAAGAGGGACACTTGTAGCCATAGGTGTGTCGTAGGACTTGGAGTCTTCCATGCCGAATCTCTTAAGAAGATCCCGAGTGTACTTCTCTTGGTAGATGAACGTGCCCTCCTTCATTTGCTTGACTTGAAAACCGAGGAAGACATGAAGTTCACCTATCATAGACATCTCAAACTCTTTCTTCATAAGAGCACGGAACTCATCATTATAGATTTCGTTAGTGGAGCCATAGATGATATCATCAACATAGATTTGACAAACAAAGAGATCATCACCAATATGCTTAGTAAAGAGGGTGTTGTCGATACTACCGATCTTGTAGCCCTTGGTGATGAGATGATCTCGAAGTCGTTCATACCATGCTCTTGGTGCTTGTTTGAGTCCGTAGAGAGCCTTCTTGAGCTTGTACACATGGTCCGGATGCTCGGGGTCCTCGAAGCCGGGAGGTTGCTCTACATAAACTTCTTCATTGATTAGTCCATTGAGAAATGCACTTTTCACATCCATTTGGTGAAGTTTAAAATCAAAATGAGAAGCATAAGCAAGAAGTGTTCTTATAGCCTCAAGACGAGCGACGGGGGCAAAGGTCTCGTCAAAGTCGACGCCTTCAACTTGAGAGTAGCCCTTCGCCACAAGTCTTGCCTTGTTCCTCACGATTGCTCCCTTCTCATCTTGCTTGTTCTTGAAGACCCACTTAGCGCCAATGACATTGGATCGCTTGGGCCGCTTCACCAACTTCCAAACATCATTCCTCTTGAAGTTGTTGAGCTCCTCTTGCATGGATAGCACCCACTTGTGGTCTTTCAAGGCTTCCTCGATCGTCTTCGGCTCTAGGGTAGAGACAAAAGAGAAGTTCTCAACAATGTTAGCTTCATTAACATAATTTGGCTTATATTGACTTCTCCTAGTCTTTAACCCTTGAGAAGGACTCCCAATGATGAGATCACGTGAATGATCTCGAGCAATGGGTTTGTGCTTCCTTGAAGGTTCTTGTCGAGGAGGAGGAGGAGCCGGCGAAGTGTCTTGCGCATCTCTTGCGGCTTGCTCCCTTGAGATGTGAGTGTCTTGTTGTCGAAGAGGTGAGCCCGAGCCATCATCTTGAGTTGAAGTAGATTGTGCTTGTTCTTGATTGCTCGGTGAAGCTTGGCTCGTAGATGCATGAGGTGGACTTGATGGCGCTTGTTGCGGTTCACTTGAAGTAGCTTGACTCGAAGATGCTTGTTGCGGTTCGCTTGATGGAGCTTGACTCGAAGATGCTTGTTGCGGATCACTTGAAGGTGCTTGATGTTGTTCTCTTGAGGGAGAGCTTGGATTCTCTTGAGATGTACTTGTAGAAGGTCCGCTTGATGAAGTCGTTGGAGGAGGTGTCGGAGGTTCATCTTCACGAGGAATAACTTCACCAATGGGCATGTTCTCCAAAGCTTCCTCCACGGGTTCATCACCTACAATATGAGAAGAAGGAGGGTCTTCTTGAGACCCGTGAGACTCATCAAATTGCACATCACAAGTTTCTTCAACAAAGCCGGTAGAGGTGTTGTAAACCCGATAAGCCTTGGCCGAGCCCGAGTAACCGACAAGAATGCCCACGTCGGTCCTCTTCTCGAACTTGCCAAGTCTTTCCCTCTTCTTGTAGATGTAGCACTTGCAACCAAACACTCGGAAGTAGGCAACATTCAGTCTTCTCCCAACAATCACTTCATATGGGGTCTTGTTTAGCAACTTGTGAGGATAGATCCGGTTGGAGGTGTAGCATGCCGTGTTGATAGCTTCCGCCCAAAACTTCTCCGGAGTGTTGTACTCATCAAGCATAGCACGAGCAAGAGTGATAAGTGTCTTGTTCTTCCTCTCAACAACACCATTTTGTTGAGGAGTGTATGTAGCCGAGAATTCATGCTTTATGCCAATCTCATCACAATAGTCTTCAATGATAGAGTTTTTGAACTCCGTCCCATTATCACTCCGAATCTTCTTGATGCGATGCCCATACTCATTTTGCACTCTTCTAGCAAACTTCTTGAATATCCCAATTGCTTGTGCCTTGTTCTCAAGAAAGAATACCCAAGTATATCTTGAGTAGTCGTCCACTACCACCAAGCAATAGAGATTCCCACCGATGCTCACATAAGTTGTAGGCCCGAAGAGATCAATGTGTAAGAGCTCGAGAGGTCTTGAAGTTGACAAGAAATTCTTGGATGGATGAGGTGAAGCCACTTGCTTTCCGGCTTGGCATGCACTACATAGCTTGTCCTTCTCAAAGGTGACATCCTTGACTCCTCTCACTAGCTTGTTCTTCATTACACGCTTGAGTTGACCCATACCAATGTGAGCAAGCCTCCGATGCCATAGCCAACCTAGAGCGGACTTAGTGAAGAGACAAGTGCTAGGGGCAACAATGTTAGTCTCAAAATCAACAACATATAGATTATTATGACGAAAGCCCTTGATAGTGAGACCCATAGCATCATTATGAAGAACCACCCCATTAGCATTAAAGTTACAAGAAAAGCCAAGATCACATATTTGAGCAACGGATAGAAGATTGAAGTTTAGGGACTCAACAAGCAATACATTAGAGATAGAGAGGTCATTTGAGATAGCCACCTTACCAAGACCTCTCACCTTGTGCTTGGAGTTGTCGCCAAATGTGACCTTGTCATGATCTTCATTTTCTTCCAAGTTGGTGAAGATGGATGAAGTACCGGTCATGTGTTGAGTGCACCCACTATCCAACACCCAATGTTTGCCACCAATCTTGTAGTTCACCTTGGAAGTAGCCATCAAGCAAAGAGGAGTGTTAGTATCATGAGAATCAATTGACATATCATTTACCTCTTGCTTGCTCTTGATGTAGGCCATAGGGACTCCATTTAGAAAATCCAAGTCCAATGCATCCAAGGCGTCAATCATTGCCTTGGTGACTCCATTGTGTCTCCACATGGTCCGATCAACACCCATGTGTACAACATGAGTTCCAAGATGAAGACCTTGAAACCTTCCCACATCTCCACTAACATTGAAGTACTCAAGAATGTTGTAGATTTGATTCTCATAGGATAGTGCCATCAAGATCATGTCCTTGAGAGTCATCCCACTAATATCATCATTGAGATCATTTAGAATGTGGACCTTCCTATTGTATGGTAGCATAGAGATCACCGTGTGAATAGCATGCTCATCACTAATCTTTTCTTCATCTTCAAAAGAGTTCACTCTAGCCACCAACACAAGAAGTCTCTTCCAACAATCAAGCCAAGACTCTCCATCTTCCCTATAGAACACATCATACATGTCGAAGAGGTGATAGTGAGGCCGATCGGCAAGATCCGGCTCATACAAGATGTAGTATTCTTCAAAGAGGGATGGCAAGACTTCTCTCTTCATGTGATATTCCTTGATAGGCTCCGGCTCATCATCACTATCACTTGAATAGTCATCATCACAATAGAAAACCGGAACTTTATCATCTTCTTCTTCTTCCTCATCATCACTTGGGGTCTTGAATGTGTTAGAGAGCAAAGAACGAGCCCTTCTTCTTGTGACAATCTCGATGACTTGCTCAATTGAATATGACTCAAGCTCAAAGCTCTCAAACTCAATGTGATCACCATACTTGTCCTTTGGAAGAGCATCAAGAAACCTCCTAAGACCTTGACCCTTGGTGAATATCCAAAGCTTGTTCTCATTTATCCTCTTGATGAGAGAATCCATCCGAAGAGCAAACTCAATAAGATCTTCATTCGGCTCCATAGAGATGTGGTCCAACTCATCACATAGCTTGAGATATCCATCCTCTTGATCCCGAGAAGAAGAACCTTCACCAGCACGAGATGATGATTGAGCTTGAGGTAGAGGTTGAGCTTCAATGTGTTGATCTTCACTTGCATGAGAGATATCCTTGCCCTTCTTGATATCCTCCTCAAGAGAGGAGAGAATAGCAACCACCTCATCATAGGGCATGTTCACGAACTCATCCACTCGAGCAAAAGCAAGAATACCAAACCGCGAGAGTGGTAGAGAGCGGATAAGCTTCTTCACAACATGCTTGTGCATAATAGATGGGTAGCCTCTTGTCATGAGTTTCCTAGCAAGAACATACAAGCGAGATGCAAAGTTAGTGATATCCTCATTATCATTCAAAGCAAGCTCATCATACTCATCACGCACATCATAGTAGGAAATGTCATTAAGCACACAATCATAAGGCTCAATCAAGGTAGAGGCGATGGAAGTGTTAGAAACATCATCATGAGTGGACTCCATTTTCCCACACGCAATCCCGGTCACGACTCAAGGCGGTAAAGCCCAAATAATGAGCACTTGGCTCTGATACCACTTGTAAGGATCGTGTGACCGAGAGGGGGGGGGTGAATCGGTGCACTCTAGAATCTATTTCCAACACTTACACCCAAACAACTCCTAGCAAGTAGTTCTAGTAGCAAGGTAAAACACACTAAGGAGTATCCTTAACCTATATAGCTAGTGCATATAGATAACACAATCACACCACACTAGCAACCTAGCACAAGATAGATATATAGCGGAAGACTTAAGCTAGGCAAGGCAAGGAACAAGATAACTAGAGACAAGGCAACCAAGATACTAGGCACACTAAGTAGAGTCCTTAGAGCTATTAGATAGGCTATAACAAGTAAGCACACGAGCAAGGCAATCAAGCAAACCTAGTGAAGCTAGTAGGTACCAAGGTAAACACACAAGCAAGATAAGAGCACAACTCAAGTACTACAAGCAATCATATGAAGTGCGATAAGTAAATGCGAGTAGTAAAGGAGAAGGGATAGAGAATGCTCATGATGTTTTCCCGTGGTCTCGGAAGGATGGCGCCTTCCCCTACTCCACGTTGGGTCACTCCCGCCGGAGTCTCGACCCCGTCCCTCCGCTCGATGGCGATCCCTCCTAGAGCACACTTCACCCTCCGAGTGAAGTCGCGGGCACGTCCCGCCGGGCTCGATCCCGGGTGCTCTTCCGGAGGTAAGGCTCCGCACGTGATGCGTGCCAAAGGGCGCTCCACTAGTGATGCTTCTTTCGCACGGGAAGCTCCAAGACCGTGTACAAACTTGTGTTAGCTTCCACAATCTCCTTGGACAGCTCAACACCGACGCCTAACCGGTCTAGGCCTTGCCATAGACCAAGAGTAACAGCCCTAGATGACTCTCTCAAGCCCACACCAGCCTAGAGATCAAAGGATGCAACTTGCTACTCTCTCAAGCACTAGGATCACTCCAAATCCTTCTCAAGTGCTTCACACATCTCCCTCTTGGCTTCTTGGCAGCACCTCCCCTCTTTTCTGGGTCCTAGAGCCACTCAAAGGGGCGAGCAACCAGCTATATATAGGCCACCAACCTCAAACTAGCCGTTGCCCAAAAGTGTCCAGAAACCAAGTCACCGTAAGTATCACCGTATGATACGGTGACTGTGACCACCGTATCATACGGTGACCTCCACGTCACCTGCCAGAGCATCTCCATCTCTGGACTTCCATCTTCAGGTATCACCGTATCATACGGTGACCACCACCGTATCATACGGTGGCTTCGTCTTCTTCAGCTTCCAGCAACTGCCAACTCTCTGGAAACCATACGGTGACCACCGCATCATACGGTGACCACCTCACCGTATCATACGGTGACTCCAACTTCTCTGCCAGGTCAACACCTCATCTGGACTTTTTCTTCTTGCAGTCACCGTATCATACGGTGACTGGCACCGTACCATACGGTGGCTCCTTGTCTTTTCTGCCAGAAACTTCTCCTTCTCTGGTCTTCATCTGCTGCAGTCACCGTATCATACGGTGACTGGCACCGTATCCTACGGTGGCTTCTCTTCTGCTGGAACTCGACCACTTCTTTGATCCTTGCTTCCAACATCTTCAAACTTGGTTCCTTCAAGCCTCTTCTGCCACCCTAGCCCCTGAGAGACTCACAATTGCATCCAATGATCTCTATAACTAGTGTGTACTAAGAGAACCACCTCGAACCCTCTTGATAGTCCGGTTTTTCCTATGGACTCAAGCCAACATCTAACCAAGCAACACCCGCTTGGATCTAGCATGTCCTTAGCCTTGATCCATATCTTCTCCGCGACTCCATCAAGTCCGTTCTTGTGTAGATGAAGGCAACCAATCATCCAATCATCCTTTTCATTCACCACCAACGGACGGAGCTTTCTTCATATGTGACCTAAAAATCTCACAAAGAGTGTTAGTCACATTCATGGTTCTCATCCTATCACCAAAACATTCATACCTTGGGGTTTCCCTAGCTCCAATGGTCATGAAGCTTACACGTTTTGATGCGGGATACTCCCGTTTTTGGCCCCGTTTTCACAAATACAGGAGACTTTTACCTCCACTATTACAAGCTCATGCAAGCGTCACACCTCCCCAACAGCCCACCCAGGTCATACTCATCACAGGTCATACTCATCACACACGCATCTCCTGAGCCGCCGCGGCAAGCCGCCTCCCGGCCTCAGCTCTCTCAAGCTTCTGATGTTGCACCTCCGATGCGTCTCCCTGCCTCCCTCCACAAGGCCCGCCTGGTGTTCGATGGAATGCAGAGGCCGATCAAGAACGGAGGTGTTTCACTGCCTTCTAGACAAGTTCCTTCCGGCTTTGTTTTCGTTAGCAATGCACAGCCTGTGTACATGTATACTGAGCTAGGGCTTGCGGAAGTAATGAGTTATTTGAGCATGCGTAAGAGGCAGGCAGTGAACTATACTTACTAATTTGTGCCCGGTGTGTACATGTTGTCATGCATGGATGTATGTATCTGTGCATGTCTATATATATTTGAAGACATGGAATTGTGAGTCGATGCTCCCGATTTGAATCACCGTTTTCCAACCGATACCAGCATATTTCCGTCCGATTAGACCGTTTTTGGGATACCCGATATTGTTCCGACCGTTCCCGTTTCCGACTTTCCCGTTTTCGTTTCTGTCCGGCGAAACAAATGTGAAAGTGAAAACGGTTGGGGTGTTTTCCCGACCGTTCCCGTCCGTTTTCACCCCTAGGCGCGTATTGCCACTCGGGAATCTTTCGATGCTTCTCAGTGTGTCCTGCAGCCCATCAGTCCATGGACTTCCGGCCTCAACCCACTGAAGCCCAAACACATGGACCGATTTGGACGACCCACGAACGCCGCCGCGGCCTTCCGACTTCTTCCTCCGCCGCCGCCTGCCTGCCCTCCTGCCCCGAGAGAGAGAGGTCAGAAAGAGGAGGAATGCCCGGCGGCCGAAAGCGCCCAGCTCCGTTCCTCGGTTTCTCCCGCTTCGCTCGCTCCCTCCTCTTCTTCGCCATCGCTGCCTCCTCCGCCCCCGGCTCTTCGAAACAGCGACCCCTCCCCGACGCTTCCGCCGCCCCCGAAACCCCTCCAGGTACGATTCTGCCCCTCCCGACACCGGTGGTAGCAGCACTGCCGAATCGCGCCGCCTAACTCCTCTTGTCCTCACCAGACGACATGACGCGGCCGCCGTCCAAGCGCGCCAAGCGGGCCGAGGTCTCCAGCGACAGCCACAGCAGCAGCGAAAGCGAGGAAGAGAGCTTCAGCAATAGCGACAGTGACGGCGAGGAGGAGGAGGACCAGACTTCGGAAGAGGTGAGCACCCTACCTGGCTGTTGGCGGTTGGCCTCCTCCTGCTAGTGATTTTTTCGCTTATGACATTTGTTTTGCTCTTCGGATTTGGACTGTGCCTCCTTTTAGCTCGAGACGGTGCAAGCGGACTTCGCCTTCTTCGACCCCAAGCCAAGCGACTTCCATGGCGTCAGGCTGCTGCTCAAGACGTACCTCGACTCCAAGCCCTGGGACCTCACGGGCTTCGTCGACCTCATCCTTGCGCAGACAACCGTGGGCACTGTCGTCAAGTTGGCCGAGGACGAGGAGGAGGAAGGGGAAGGAAATGGCAATGACAAGGCCAACACCAGTACCAATGACGATGAAGATCTGTTTGGTCTCGTTAGCGTGCTTAATTTGGGACGATATGCTGTAAGCACATCTACTCTTGTCAATAAATATAAGGTGCTGAACATTTGGTTACTTGCTGCTCATGCGGCCTCTCATTGAACTCGACTCCTTGCTGCTGATGATCTGCAGGAGCAACGCTGCATCAAGGATCTTAAGGAGTATCTGCTTTCTGTTTGCTCTGACAAGGATACCAAGAAGAAGCTCAAGCCTCTGCTGGAAGAGAATGCCTCTAGCGTTGGCCTGCTGGTGTGTCGCCGCTTTGTGAATTTCCCGTATGAACTAGTGCCTAAGCTCTATGACTCACTCTTTGACGAGGTCTCCTGGGCAACTGAAGATGAGGTGGGTTTTCTGTTCTTGAACAACTTCTTTTCTGTCCATTTTACTCGGATAATGAACATGCAACTCTTTCTGCACTGTTGAAGCCAACACAAGAACTCCGGGACTCATTCCGATTCAAGCAGTACCTGCTAGTCATCAGGATCATGGAGGTGAGAGTTATAAGTTGCTTCCTTTCATATTTCTTGCTAGACCGCCATCCATTGATCTTGCATAACTTGAAGTGGTACGTTTGTTGATTAGTGCCATAATTAAGATCCAAGATTAATGTCACCCTATAGAAGAACATGTCTTGCAGATTTTGTGCATTATTTAGTCATAACATGTTTTCCTTTGTTGCTGTGCGCAGAGGAAAACTCCTGCAAAGCACAAATCGAGAAACAGCAAAGATGAAGATGAACCTGTTATCTATCCAAAATTAGAGGATGAAATTTTTCGTGAGGTATTGAAGCATGCTGTTCAGATGTTTGTTTATATTCCTATCATTGTTGCTAACAAATCTTTCTTCGCAGCTGAGCTCATGGTCATTCACTTTTCCAATACGTACTGAACAGTCAACTCATCAGGAGGTTAGCTACTTTTATCTGCCTGATGCATTATGATATCTTGAAATGTGGTCCTATTCTTCATGTGTTACATATGTTACCCTTTATATCGCATAAGAATTCAAGTCAAGTAGGCACTTTTGTTTCATCGTATTGATTATGAGGCCGACGATTTGTAATCTGCCGTTTCCAGGGTCTGTACTTGCATTTTTTTTTTTTTTTTGAAAAACTTATGTTCATAACAGTTTATTGTAACTGGTAGTTTGATCCTGATCAGAGTTTCCTGGCTGCACATGCAGATGAAGAATTACAAAGAGATGGGCTTGGTGATGGCCATTAAAGCTGAAGCTATTCCGAAGTTCCGGAAGAAGCTGCAGGCCTTGGTATCAGAATAGTAGTCATTGTGGGCATAGGTGCCTAGTGTGGAATTTTGCTGCTGTCCACATGGTATTGGTTTTTCTTGTTGTGAGCACCCTAGGAAGTGCAATTGTGAGTGGCCACAAAATGCAACGGATATACTATCTTTTGCGTAGATGAATGAAGTTATGTTGATTTGCAAGTAGGAATTACTGTTGAACCTCCAATATTTCATATATTGATATGAAGATGTTTCAAGGTTACGTGATTTTTTTAAGATAGACTTTCCGTTTCTGTCCATCATGGAGTATTCTGTTTGATCCATCATCCATAATTGATTTTAACATCAGTTCTTTTTTGTTGTTTATACAAGTGATTTTATCAACAAAGCAATTCGATTGCACTTTGAGGATATCTGCTTTATGTTGAGATATGAGGCAGAAAAATAGGAGGCGTTTTCAATCAACGTTCACATCCCTTATGTCTAGATTAAACAACTATCAACTTACAATCTTTTTCTATAGTTAGTACATTTAATTTTTTTTTCTCTCTAGTTGATACATAACCCCACAAAATTAAATGAAACAAACCAATGATATAGACATTGATTGAAACCACAGCTTGTGTTTCAGTCTGACACAAGCAAATATACAGAAGAAAAGAAGTGGACAACGAGTGGATTTGAGAAAAGATGCTGTGCACTAAGCAAGTAGCTGGAGGCCACTGGACGACTAGTGCACCAAAGGCAATGGCAATGCGCACCCTCGATCATCTCACTTGACGTTGAAATTTCTGCATGTAATGCTTCTCTTGACAAAGCGTTCGCAATGAAATGCATAGCGTTTGCAAACAAATGACTGTACCTCTGAGAAGGCCACTTAGAACAGGCTAAGCCTGACATGACAGCATTGGAGCTCTGGCTTTGATCTATCGTCCAGGTCGCACGAAAGGTTCTGCTTCCATGAAATTTCAAGAAATATGCTCCACGAAACATGGGCACATAAATTTTCATCCAGCGAGAATGTAAGATGATCCAAAATAATTATTTATCATAATGAACCGTACGTGTCGTAAACTGGAGTTCAGCCCGACACGAGCAATCAAATTTCGAACTAAGGGATACACACTGGCATATTAATGCAGCTTTTGATCAACGGGTAGGCTTGGCATCCCAAGCAGATACTCCCTTATTCAAAGTACTGGATCAGCACATTTGATGGTATCCCTAGGCTGAAATTGATTTGCAACAGCAGTTTGCAAATATCCAGATGGAATGTAAACAACAGAAGTCAACATGTAACACATTCTTCTCAGAAGTATTAGCAGGGAGTAACATAAAAACGTTCCAGCGTGGAACAAAATCTCAAGAACACAGGTTCATTCATAGCCTCATGGAACCTTCAATCACAAGTTCTTGAATGCAGACTCATGATGCTGCTTCTGGGGTGTAAGCCTCGCCAACAAAGCCTTGTTTGAGAAGTGCTCAGCATCAACAAAGTAGAAGTTCCCATCAGCCTTAAAAGTGACGAATGGTCTGTTCGTTTCTGGAGGCCTAATATCTGCAAACTTGACTGTCTTTTTGAGGGGAGTAGCTAGCCATGACATCATCTCAGCCTCAAAGCTATCTGAACCTGGCCGCCACCTGAGCTTGTGAATGTATGGGCTTACGAACCAGTGCAAGGCAGCAGTAGTAGTGGCACTGAGGAAAATGACAGTAGATGCAACTGCCCCCTTGAGGATCACATTCATATCAGGGGAGGTCATGAATGTTATCACTGGCCCTAGCGACACGGAAAGACAGCAGGTAGACAGGGAGAGAAGCTTCACTTTCTTTATGGTTGATGATATTGGTCCTTCATAAACTAGGCTATCGTCTTTGTCATCCTCCTTGATCTGCTTTGGTTTGGGCCCAATGCTTATCTTTGTGCCACTGGCTTCAGTTTGTTTCACAGCAGCAGCTTGTGAAGCCCATCTTGTCTGACCATACAAGCATGCAACGAGACCAAAGTTGTCTTGCTTTGCAGGATAATTAGGCTTGCAAGTAGAAAAATGCCTCCATATAATACATTGAGGAACCTGGACATCTGCAGAAAAAGGAGGACGGGCACATTTCAGTATAGTGTATAGCGATGCCTACAACGTGCAAAATCATATTGAGAAATTCAGTCAGATGGTCAGTGAAGCTACAAATTATATCTCGAAAATAATATCAGAAAAGCAGAGACTTAACACAGTATATAATGGGAAACTGCAGCTTGCATATTGAACTGCCTATTAACAGAGCTACAAAATGCAATCACATAGAGCAAGTGAACCGCATAGCACAGCCAACCAACATTGATAGATAAATCCAAAGATTGTGTGGAGTCTAGAATAAACATAACTGAACTTTGCAAGATGGAAAGGAAAATTTAGGTCATATAGTAATCCTATGGTGGTGGAAGTGATCTTTTTTTATGGTTTATAGCATTCAGTCAGATGATCAGTAAAGCTACTCACTATGTCTCCAATCAGAAAAGTGGAGACTTAGCACACTATATAATGGGAAACTGTGACTTGCGTATCGAATTGCCTATATTAGTAAAGCTACAAATGCAATCACATGGAGCAAGCTGATCTCACAGCACAGTCAACAGACATTAGGAGATAATTCCAAAGATTTCAAACTAAGAGCAGGGATGTGAGGTAACACAACTGAACCTTGCAAAAAAGGAATGGGAAAATCGGTTATATACCACAGAAAGATCTTTTGGTGGTATAAAAGTGGTGATCTGTTCGATGGTTTTTAATCAATTTCACCAATTGAGATTTTCCCCAAAGGAGTGGCGAGTAACCGTGCGATGTTTCACTATGTATCCTAACAATTGTCAGTTAATCACGACTCAGACTTCGCATCCAATCTGTACGAAGATCAACAGCAGTAAAAGTACATAATTATCGGAAGAAATGAAACTAAAAGGCATATGTTTCACTATTCTAATCATATTTCATCGCGCTCATAGCTCAGACGTCACCATTTTTGGATCGAAAATTAACACACAAGGCAACCACGGGGAGATGAGAGTGATGGAGAGGCGGAGAGGAACCTGTAACTCGGGAGAAGGCGCGCGGAGGCGAGGCGGGTGCCACGGAGAAGTGGCGGACGAGGATCCCGCGGAGAGGGGCCGCGGATCGGAGCCTTGACGTCGCCATGGTCTCCGATCCGGGAGGGGGATTTGCTAGGGTTTTCGCGCGGCGTAGGGATGGAAAGCAGCTGGTGATGGTGCGATGAAGACGATGACTCGATGAGCCAAGCGGGCTGCCACTGGGCCTTACTCCAATGGGCCGAATGGGCTTCAAAATCGATCCCAACAATTTGAGTCGGATCGTGTCGATAGCAAGCGGTCTGAGCCCGACCTATCGCTCAGACTCGCACACGGATCTACCCAACCCGCCATCTCCCTCGCCGGGTCGCCGGAACCCTAGACGCCGCCGCCGCTGCAGGTACGATCCGCGTATCCTCTCTTTCTCACCCCTAGCATATACGGTTTCTCTATCCGTACCTCTTAACCTTGCCCCTAAACTTCTCAGGTTTTCTCCGGGGGCGCCGTTCCGGCCGAGCGGCCGGTATGAGTAGCAGCCGCAGAAACTTCCGCCGCCGCGCTGACGACGACGACGACCCAAACGGCGATGGGGCCAGCCGCCCGCCCGCCACCGCCTCGAAGACCCAAACCGTAACCGTGCCCAAGTCCAAGTCGCCGCCGAGACGCCAGGCAGCGAGCCGCCTCAGCTTCGCCGACGACGAGGACGAGGATGACGCCGAGGAGGGTCCCTTCGCGAATCGCCGACGCCCTACGGCTTCAGTGCGGCCGGCCCGCACGGTCTCGCCTGCCGCGGCGTCGCTCCATCGCCTCACACCCGCGAAGGAACGGATAAAGAGCTCTCCGGCCTCCGTCGCGGCTGTCTCGGCTCCGAAGCCGTCCAACTTCCAGTCACATGCGGGCGAGTACACCCCAGAGCGCCTTCGGGAGCTCCAGAAGAACGCCCGACCGCTCCCTGGGAGTCTCTTGCGTGCCCCAGGGCGGACTCCGACCACTGATCCTCGGTCTCAGAAGTTGGCTGGAGCCCCTGCCAGTGCAACTCCTGCTACAACTACCGCAGCTGCTACAGAACCAGTGGTTATTCTTAAAGGTCTGGTGAAACCCATGTCAGAGGCAAGCATTGGGCCAAGGAAATCATTGCAGAAGGTGGCGGGAGATGAATCTGAGGAAGAGGAGGAAGAAGATGACGAGGAGAAAGGGCCAGTTATACCAGACCGTGCAACCATTGAAGCCATCCGGGCAAAGCGGCAGCAGCTGCAGCAGCCGAGGCACGCCGCGCCGGATTACATCTCCCTTGATGGGGGTGGTGTGCTCAGCAGCCGGGATGCTGTTGGTGGCTCCAGTGATGAGGAGGACAATGAGTTGAGCGGTCGGATTGCAATGTTCACTGATAAGTCAAGTGATACGCTGAGGGGCACAAAAGGTGTATTTGGCGGGATCAATAACAGGGGTCCTGCTACCAGTTTCGGGGCTTTTAATGATGGTATCAGGGAGGTTGAGGATGATAAGGACGATGATGAAGATGAGGAAGAGAGGAAATGGGAGGAGGAGCAGTTCAGGAAGGGACTTGGTAGAAGAGTGGACGATGGTTCCTCTCAGAGATCAGCAAATGGCGCACCGGCTTCTGCACAAGCTCAGGTGCAGCCATCTGGATACACTGCAGGACCCCATTACCAGCCTTCCCTCAGCGGTATTGTGACTGGGGCATCTGTTTTTGCATCTGGGAGCGCAGAGTTCTTGTCCATTGCTCAACAAGCTGATGTTGCAAACAAAGCCCTGCAAGAGAATATCAGAAGACTTAAGGACACTCACAAGGTAACAGTGGGTGCTTTAGCCAAAACCGACACACATCTTAGCGAAGCTCTTTCAGAGATATCTAGCCTGGAGACCGGGTTGCAGAATGCAGAAAAGAAGTTCGTCTATATGCAGGAACTCCGCAACTATATTTCTGTGATGTGTGATTTCTTGAATGATAAGGCGTTTTATATAGAGGAGTTGGAGGAGCACATGCAAAAACTACATGAAAATAGAGCTTTGGCTATTTTCGAGAGGCGTGCAGCTGACCTGGCTGACGAGTCAGGAATGATCGAAGCTGCTGTAAATGCAGCAGTATCTATTCTTAGCAAAGGATCGAGCTCAGCTTACCTGTCTGCTGCATCAAATGCTGCACAGGCAGCGGCAGCTGCTGCTAGGGAAAATTCAAATCTCCCACCTGAGCTGGATGAATTCGGCAGAGACATCAACCTCCAGAAGCGTATGGATCGTAAACGCAGGGAAGAGCACAGGAGTCGAAGGAAAGCCCGGTCAGAATCCAAAAGATTGGCATCTGCAGGGAAGAATAGTAACACTGAGCAGATTGAAGGAGAGCTTAGCACTGATGAAAGTGACAGTGAGAATACTGCTTATGTCTCCAGCCGGGATGAGTTGCTCAAGACCGCGGACCTTGTTTTCAGTGATGCTGCAGAGGAATACTCGAGCCTCAGAATTGTCAAAGACAAGTTTGAAGGCTGGAAGATTCAGTACCCCTCTGCATACCGAGATGCTCATGTAGCTCTAAGTGCACCTGCTGTGTTTACCCCTTATGTTAGACTTGAGCTTCTGAAGTGGGATCCCCTCCATGAAACAACTGATTTCTTTGACATGGATTGGCACGAGGTTCTTTTTGATTACGGTGTGCAAAAGGATGGGAGTGAGACAGATGCGGATCCAGATGTGGACCTTCTTCCAGCCTTGGTAGAAAAGGTGGCTCTTCCTATTTTGCACCACCGAATTAAGCACTGTTGGGACGTAATGAGTACTCAAAGTACCAAAAATGCTGTAAATGCTGTTAAAATGGTTATCACTTATTTACCAACCTCTAATGAGGGTTTGCACCAACTATTGGCTTCTTTGAAGAGTCGTCTAGCCGATGCCATTGCTGATATTTCAGTGCCAGCCTGGGGATCAATGGTGACTAGGACTGTTCCAGGTGCCCCTCAGTATGCGGCATATAGATTTGGAGTTGCAACACGTCTGCTCAGGAATGTGTGTCTGTGGAAAGACGTCCTTGCTAAATCTGTTATCGAGAAGCTTGCTTTAGAAGAACTGCTGAGAGGGAAGCTTCTTCCTCATATGAAGAGTATTATTCTGGATGTTCATGACTCAATTACTAGGGCTGAGCGAATAGCTGCATCACTTTCAGGAATTTCATCTACTTATAGCCAAAAGCTGCAGCCATTTGTAGATCTGGTGGTTGAGTTAGGAAACAAGTTGGAAAAGAGACACACATCAGGCGTAAGTAAGGAGGAGACACATAGTCTGGCTCGCCGTCTGAAGGCTATATTTGTAGCACTGGATGAGTATGATAAAGCTAGGGCTATTTTGAAGACCTTTCAGCTCAGAGAAGCCCTTTAGCTCTTCCTTGATGTAGTATGAGAAATCCAGTTTTGACAGTGAAATGGTTCTAAATCTTCCCGTTTTATGGAACTGTTGTAACTTCTGTTTCTGTACATCTAATGATTCTGAGGTCCTGCTCCAGTCATGCATGATGCTATCAAAGAAAGTTTTATGTTACCTCTTTGATTCCAGCAAGTCTTACCCTTTTGTTTACCACCGATGATTAGTTACTGGTTGCAATAGCTCTCAGGTAAACAGTTCATAATATCTATCACTCTACCTGTCTTTGCCTGTTTATGTTTTGCCTCTTTCATTCTTTTGTAGCCAATGGATGGTCAATAAAATTTCAGTTCATGCTACCCCCTTCTGTTTGGTAACTGACAATATTAGGACAACATGTTAAGCATGTCATAAAAAAAAAGCACGAGTACTATTCTAAACGTGAACTCAATGTTTTGCTACAGTAACTATCTGAAATGAATGATCTGAAGTTCCAATGTTACACCATCTGAAAGGATTTTCGCCTTTCTGAATTTGAGCTGATCGTCATTTGCTGGTGTGCTGGCATTTTAATCTCTGGGCATACT
Organism: Eragrostis nindensis; assembly: GCA_012490785.1. Lineage (NCBI taxonomy): Eukaryota > Viridiplantae > Streptophyta > Magnoliopsida > Poales > Poaceae > Eragrostis > Eragrostis nindensis. The sequence continues at coordinate 137,500 of JAAXCT010000814.1, read as the reverse complement.
GGGAAATAAGAGTTGGTTGAGTGGGAAAATCATGTACTCCTACTCCTGATCGGTTTTGTACGATGTTGAACGAACATTGGCTGACCTGTTCGGCTGGTAATATTTCAGCTGTTCAGACCAGCCGATGAACTAGCAACCAGCTACCCAGCATACTAGCACTAGCAGTCAAACAACGGGTGTGTTCGTTGCATGGGGTCTAAACTTTAGAGAGTTTTTGTAACGAATATTGTAATTACAAATAAAGTTTAATGACAAAACTAATTTTAGGACTCCGCTCGAATTCGCGAGACGAATCTAATGAGAGTAATTAAAGTGTGATTAGAAGATAGTTACTGTAGCAAAACATAGATTAATTAGGCTCATTAGATTCGTCTCGTGATTTAGAAGAGAGGTCGTGACATAAGTTTTGTCATTAAATAAATAAAAATATTTTTAAATAGTAAAATTCTTTTTAATGTGACAGATCTAAACTGTAGAGGGAGATGCCAGGAACGCGCCCAACATCAGACCAGCCAGCGTCACACCAGCCGAACAGGCCCCATGAATCCATAGGTAAAGTACTCCGACCTTCTGAATCTGCTTCCGTTCACTCTCTGCTAGGAGTGGAGCACCGCTTCATCTGTCCATCTCTGCTGCCGTGTTCTTTTTACGCCCCCATGCTCACTGTTTCGACGTGAACAGCAGAGACAGTGTAGTTAATTGCAAGGTACAGGATGTCATCAATGCGCTTCTAGTAACTATTGTGGTCGCGTCTGCTGGGACGAACTTATTTTTTTTCGAAAAATAAACACACATTACTTTACAGGTATAATTCTTTTTCGTTTTGCGAAAAATCGAACATGTGAGTAAATTATAGGAAATCATATCTATTTACACCTGAAATAACAGAAAAACTACGACTTATAATTTCAAAAAGTCCTTGAACCTATTCGTCAGTCACGCACATGTATATCTATTTTGATGAAATGAGTGGCTGACAGACATGATAAGTTAAAAGACTGGTGCAAGCAACACATGCTAAGTTAAAAGATTGTAATTTTGTGTTGGTGCAAGGAGTGCTAGTTTTTTTGAGTGTACTTTTTTAGTGACATGCTTATGGCAGGCCACTCGCTGTTACCGTCAGTGATGATTGCCTCGTCGCTGTCTGCATGTACAGATAGTACCATGTATATGTTCGAGATCTACCGAAACAGAGATATCACCTCGTACGCAAAAATGGGCCGTAGTCACGCCCTTGGAATTCAAGTCGTGCCCTACCAAACTGCACCGTTAAAATTGGCAAATCAGGAATAAAATCATCAAATTAGACCACTAAATTAGCGGTTGTACGGTTCGATGTCATGACCTATCAGAAATTTGATCCAATGCCGCTCTTTTCAAAATTTATCAACATCAGTTTTAAAAAAGCTCAACAGTTTGACAAAATTTATCGCTTGAACGGATTAGCCGGAGTCGACAACTGAAGCCAAAATTTATCAACATCGTCAATTCGTCATCGTCACGAGAAGGCAGCCAGCCCCAGTGCCCCACGCACTCTCACCGCGTGGCGACAGTCGTGCGTTATTCTTTCGATGGACGTGTTTTTTTTTCTAGGTATAGATGTAGGGGGTTTGTGTGTGTTCGAGTGAGTCGTCTCCTTGAATGTACATGAACAGATACTACATTTATATTCAGACGTGAGAGGTTCAATAAAAAAATCGCGCCAAGGGCATCACCGTAATTTTATTCTCGTCTCCTTCCCCATTTAAAATCCTTCCTCCGTGCACATGGCCCGAGATCCCCACCCACATCACTCTTCACTACAGTCAATGGCGGCCGCCATGCCGCCGTCCAAGCCCTCGCCGCCGCACGAGGCTGCGGGCGCCGAGGCGCTCTCCACCTACCTCGGCGTTAGCTTCGCGCTCTTCCTCGCCACCCTCCCGGGCGGCGCCTCCGCCGCGCGCCACGTCGCGTCTCTGCAGTCGCGTGGCCGCCTCCTGGCGTCGCGCCTGCTCGCCGCCGAGGACAACCTCCGCCAGCTGCGTGCGCGCCGTCGCGAGGACGCTCGAGCCAACGCCCGCGCCGCCGAGATCTTCGCGGGTCACCGAGCCGCCTGGATGGAGGCAGAGCGCCGCCTCCTCGCGCGCGCCGCGGCTGCCGGGGACGAGGCCGCCTCCCTCCGCTCACGTCTCGCCGAGGCGGAGGCAGAGGCCGCCGCGCTCCGGGCCCGCGTCGAGCGGCTCGAGCGCGAGGCCGCCGAGCGGGACGAGCTGCTCACCGCGCTCCTCGCGGCGACGCGCTCCGGCGAGGACGCCGACCTCCGCGGCACCAAGGTGGAACAAGTCCCCGACGCGCCGGAGGAGGAGGAGGACGCAATGCCCGCGCCGGTGGATCCGGCCGAGCCGTGCAGTGCTGAGACGACCGACGCTGCGGCCCTGGCTGCGGCCGCGGCTCGCTACGCGCAGCAGCGGCACAAGCATGACGGCTTCGGCGACGAGTTCTACACTGCGGCGGCGGCTGCATCGGGAATGACGCCTTGGATGGAGCGGTCAAAAGGGTGGCAGGTGAGACCACAAAAAGCTGCCTTTTCTCCCCCTCCTTCACCTCGTGTGTTGCTAGTACTTGCTAACGTCCAGCCTCAAGACGCAGATAAATTGTTTGCTTTATTGCTTGATTGATGTTTGTAAATGAATACTCGTGCAACCTTTGGGACAAATTAAGTACAATGGCTCTACTACCAGTGAAAATTTGGAGTACGACCGCATAAATGGAAATAGTTCCACTTATAGATCGCATGATGATCTAGCGATAGTAGTCAGATAGTCGTGGGTTTATTTCATTTACTTGTGTCATGAACAGTGGCCAGTATCAATGGGGATTTGTGCAATGTTCGTTTTCTCCCCATCATCAAATTAGCTTTGCCTGATGCTAGATGAAGCATCCCTCCATAGAATTAGCTCACTCGATGTAAAATACAGCATCCTGCAGTGGCTCTGCGGACACATATTTCCGGTTGCAGAATAGAACGGGCAAACAACCACTTTGATAGCCTCTTCGACGATACAGAAATGATACTGTATGAATATCCGTGGGGTAACCCTGCCAGCAAGAAAGCTACCTGATTTTTTGTATGGTCCATTTGAAGACCAAGAATCACAGGCTTCCTGTTGCTGCTCATGCAAGCATGGCCCTAGAAGATGAGTGATTTACTGAAGTCTTTTTTGCTGGTAGTGATGTATACTGAAGTCACCACAAACTGGAGTAGTAATACTGTATATAATTTTTTTTGTGTTTTGTTTCTGTCTTCCTCTTGTCAAAACGTTTATTATCTTGTCCTTTTAATAAGAAAAAAAAATCTTGGGTGAACCACAACACAAACTGTTATTACCTAATTCTAGTGCGTTAGGACTAACTATCTGGTTAGGCTACTTTACATAATGTGTGGCTGGAATAAACTCCTGCAAAAAAGGGAGGGATCCCTCTCAATGTAATCTGGTTAGGCTACTTTATATTCGTATATTTGTCTGGACTCTGGATACAGCCTCTTTTTTGTCAAATACTCCCTCCATCCTTTGCTACTTGAAAGTGTCACTTCCTAGGTCACCTTCATTGCTTTGTGTGCTCAATATTGTTCTGTGACTGCTTAGTTCATGTGAATTCATTCGGTATCTTAGCTTCACATGAATTTTTATCCCAGTGGTATCTTAGTTCATGTGGCGTTTGGCAAATTGGAAATGAGAGGTGGGATAGGGATTGGGAAATGATCCTTGAGGGAATGAATGGTTGAGATTTAATATGATGGATAAATGAAGGGTATAGGTTTCCAACTAGCTTGGGATAAAAAGGCTTCTTGTTGTTGTTGATAACTGAAGGGTATAGATTTCCTACTCAATTTCCTTATTCCTAACCCACTCTCCATTTCCCAATTGCCAAACGGCACCTTAGTTCTTGTGAATGTACCTCCAGGCTGAAAGGCTCAAAATGAACTTCAAAAGAATTGAGGATTCTGCTTTTAACAAACCCCTTTTTCATGTATATCTCATAAGAACTGGACCAAGATGTTGGTACTATGAATTCAACTGTTTTCCGAGGTTCTTAATGATGTCTCTGGGTTGATGTTTTGTTGTCTTATATTGAACTTTGCAGTACAATCTTTTACACATCTTGGTTTTTCTTTTTCCCTCAACCATATTTCTCAATTAGGCAGTACCAGATAGCCAACCATTGGACCAAGTTTCTCAGCTCAAATAAAAAGATAACTCATGCTATTACAAGTTGATGATGCTGTCAGATCAAATGACTGTTCTGAATAGCTTTATCAAGAGCATGATTATCTGATAATTCATGGTCCTCCAATCACTGTCAACCTGTATTAAGCCTATTACAATGCTGTGTGTTATCCTGTAATTTGAAAATCTCTACATGCGTAACAGTATTGGACTCTTGGTACTGCATACTGTGATGTTTGTTTCTTGCTCGGTTATGTCAATGCAGTTCTCTTTGCTCAAGCACTCTGATGTGTAGGTGTGTAAAATTTTTCATGTTATTGATGAATGATACCTAAAACCAACCGTTGCGGAAACAATGGGAAAAATGTAAGGTCAAAATCTGCGGTTCAGTAAATTTCAAAAAACTGAATGGTTATTCAGGACCATTTTTGGTTCATTGTTATGTGCTTTGACTCATCTTGAACTTGCATCTTGTAGGACCTGAACTATGATGCGGCTGAGTCAACATACAACACGAAACATTCTGTACCAAGGTAAATAACTGATGCACATGGCTTATGCTTATAACAATGAAATAAATGCATTTTATCATTTGAGTTCTCTAAGCCGTTGTTATTTAACAGGAGAGAATCACCCTGGAAGGTTGATGTAGAATCATCAGGAGTTCCTGCGAAGCTTAGGTTGCTTGAGCAGGAATTAATTAACCTGGAAAAGGTTGTAAATGGAGATTTATCCAGGATTCCATTGGTGATGAGAAAACAAGTGAAAAGATACCAAACTCTTGCTGGGAAAATTGATGATCTTTGCAAACGAATGGTACACCTGCTCCTGAAATGGCATTTCCCTACTTAGCTCTGTTGAATAATCATAATTCGTTCTCCAGGATACAACAAAAGATGTTCATATGAGATCCATATTGTTGTTTGCGTTAATTATTGGTCCATACATGATTGGAATAATTGGGAATATATAGTCCAAAGGCACAGAGTTTCCTGCTTGTGTCAGATTAGTCTGTTATTGTGTTCTTTTTGTTCATAGTGCTAGGAGCTGTCTTTGCATGACCTATGGTCCTTGCATTTAAAATGGAAAATCTCTTCTGCCAAGCACATTTCTATTTTCTAGAAAAAAATAGTAAATTAATTTGTCCATATCGAAGAAAATGGTAGTTTAAGGGTGGTGGGTGTACACCGTGACCACCCAGGTTCAAGTCCTCTTTGACACAGATTTGGGTGCCTATTTCTTCTTAATTGAAAGCCATAGTTTCTCCTAGGTTTGTTGATTTTTTTTTATATATATAGAATTTGGCAGCTTCTTCTTTAGTAGAAATTTATGTTTCACTGAGTATTGCAAACTGACTTCAGCTCAGTTGGTTAGCGCCTCAAGTGGTGAGGCCACCCACCAGGGTTCATCCTGGTGTGCACCAATTTGTGGAATAAACAAAATCCCCTCGTTGGCAGCCTAAAATATAGTGGCGCCGACACCGACTTGGATGTCATGAATCCGGGCCGTGGGCTGGTTTGGGCTCTCCTACCTGGGGGTAGTTGCAGTAGTCACCAGCACGGTCAACGGTGTTCGACCCAAGTATATGTGCGGCCCTATAGGGCGATGCAAGGGTTCGGGGGTTTTCTCGACCGGAGAAGGTTGAGCTTCTCTATCAAAAGAAAACTGTGGGGGCGGTCTTACCCCCACTGGTCGAGGGTTTTTTTTTTCAAATGTTTCGCTGAGTATTCATATTTTTCTTGGTCATTGATGGTTCCTACTGCAAGTATATTTTTATTTCTCGAATTTTTTGCTGTCGTAAATTAGCGGTTCTGTTATAAGAAGTTTCCTATCGGTTCATAATAGTACGAGACCAGGAGCTGTCTTTCCACATATAGTGTCCTAGGATTTAACTATCACATCAGAAGAAAACTAATCTATATGTATTTTTGTAGCAAACAAGTGACCCTTGCGATTCAACACTCAGCTCGGAGTTCAGAACACAACGGCAAACAGAATTCTTGCTGGAAGCATTCCACCTTCAGCACCGAGCTACTGAAACAAGGCAGAAGCTCAGCGCGCTGCAAGCAGAGACCGCTAAAAGCAGCTTTGGTGATGAGCTAACAGCAGAAGCTAAAATGTGCACCAGAAGAGCACTAAGTTCAGTTAGGAACAACTTCAAAGAAATCCAGCGTAGCCTGGAGATTTGGCTAGCCAGAATTCTGGGAGACCTTGAGGGCATGCTGGCTAGGGATGGCGCTTCACGCATAAGGGAGTATTTTCTGTCTCCATACGCTTCGGCAGTTCGATGAGCGCTGGTGTTATTGAATGGTAATCTTCACCTAAACTATTTTAGACCCGATGAACGCCCTGCACAGCCATTGGCATACCCATGGCAGGTAAAGTATCGTATTCAAATCCATGCTTACTGGTCTTGGTGTTCTTGCAAGCTGTAACAAATTTGAAGAGAAGTGATCTAAGACCATATCAGATCTACTGGCAGAAATAGAAAATAAGGGTTGCCTACAGTGTCAAGTTTTGACACTGAATCTAATAGCGTTCTAGATCACTTCTCTTCATATTTACCAACAGTTCTGTCGAGAATTCCTAGAGGCACGGACACACCTTACATGAAATCTGCATGAACCACCGTGGGTGTTCAGTGTTTGTTTGCACATCCTATCTGCAGCTACTTCTATGACCAGCTGCCTCAAATCAGTTTGCACATAGACCCAGGCTTTATCTGCCTTTCATTGGTAGTAGTACAGCTGTAAGCCTATGATTCTGATTGACTAAACTGTATTCTTATTAGTTAATAATGGTTACTGATGGAGTATGTTGTTGAGCTAAAAATGCCGTCTCAATGTTTGGTTGTTCTGCTGTTCGATTTTCATTAGTTCTATGGTGCATAAACAGGGGACAAACAATCACTCACTTTCTTAGCCTGACATGAGATGTATGGCATCTTGGAAAAGAGGATTAGACATACTGATGAATGTCTAAAACATACACAAATCACAAGTTGCATGGGCAGGTACCATAAACATTTCATTTCCTGATTCCCCCTTATCTTTCCCACTTTCCCAGCTCCAACTAGAAACATACGCCCTATACTACATAGTTATACCCACCAGATTATATGCCCCTAGTCCCTTGCACAACAACACCAAAGCTGAACTTGAGTCTCAGATTTACCACTCTTTTCTTTCTAAAGGTACTGAGTCTGTATCCTCTCCTTGTTCTCCTCCCACCACAGCTTCGCATTCAGCTCTGCAAACCTCTCGCGGCTGCAGTGCATATGAGCATGATCAGTTAGAAATCATGGAGAAATTTCAGGACCTAATTGCTGACGGAATGGACAGTTCATCCGGTACGACGTACCTGAACCTGACGCGGCGCAGCTCCCTTGTGCCGTCGGCGAGCTCCCTGACGGTGATGTACACGCCGGGCTCGTCCTGTATGACCCACTCCGTCACCTCCAGCTCGCTGGCGTTGCTGATGGACACGTCGTCCCTCGAAGACGTGGTCGTCCTCGCCGCCTCCGGGGGAGGGCTCTTGCCACCGTTGTGGCGTTGCTGCTGCTGCTGGTGCCAGGCACGCTCGGAAGGGTTGGACGACGACGGCGGCGGCGGCGACATCGGGCGGAAGCTGTGCTGTCGCCCGGCGCCACCACTGCCACCGCCACCGCCGGGAGGAGGAGCCGGCCGCACGAAGGCTCCCCAGCCTATCCTGTCCGGGGTGAGGGCAGCCGGCGACGGGGTGGCGGCAGGGCTCTCTCTTGTCGAACCCACCTGGGACTGCGAGTAAAATGATTCCCTCTGCAAGCGGAAAAAAGCACTTGGGATTTTGTCATTTTGTCGGATCACATTTTGAGGCAACGGTAAAGCTCCAAGAATGGCGTCGTGATGACATGTTGCCATCAAAATTTTTAAAAAAAACATGGCAGAGGAGAATAGGTAGGATGGTGTCATGTCATCATCAACATTTTATGGGATACAGTAGAGAGTGACAGGTGAGAGAGACTGACCTCGCCGTCGTCGGAGCGCGGCGGGGTGGGGAGCACCTGGCGGCTGAAGCGGCGCACGTTATATAGCTCCATGATGCGCTCGTTGTTCTCGCCCCACCACTTCTGGGCCTGCCACTTGTCGTACATCTCGCGGCTGCATCCATCCAAAGATTGATCAGTCAGTGTCATCAGGTGATCGAATCAGATCAATGGGCGAGAGACCACCTGAAGCGGATGCGCTTGAGGTCGTTGCCGGCGCCGCCAGGGAGGGAGACGAAGGTGATCTGCACGCCCGGCTCCACCTGCGCCACCCACTCCCTCGCCTCGCCCTCCGCCCGGGCGGGGATGTCCCACGCCGCCGGCGTGGAGCTCGCGCTCGACGCGCCGGTGCCGCCCAGGTACGTGGCCGGCGGCACCGCCATGTCGTCCTGCACCACGCCCGGCCGGTAGTATCCGCTGCGGTACAGAGAGGTGGCCCGGCCCCTCGGTGGCGGCGAGCCGCCGCGCCGTTGGTGCGTGCCCTGACGGTTCGTGCCGGACAGCTTCAGCACCATGTCCTTCAGCTGCGCAGTGCACACGAACCAACCATTCCATCACAACCACTGGTAGCAGAGTTCTTGGTTACAGAAAGATGCATTACATGGCAACTAGCTAGGAAAGAACCGGTGATTTCCACGCATGTTTAGGGGTGAGAGACAACTCGATGAATCAAGATATAGTGGCAGTTGCATGACTGCATCTCTCAGTATACATCCCCAAGCTCTACGTATGGTTCATCAGTCAGTCAGTCTGGGCACCCAAGACAGCATCAGGGCGTCACAGATGTTAGAACCTTTGTGATGGTTAATTGGGAAGAGTTTTAAGAATCAAGGTGATTCTCCGCACTAGGATTCTATTCATAGTGATCACTTTATTTGGGTGCAGAGAAACCATCACCGTTTTCTGAAGAAGTAAAGTCGGTGTTTCTCCTGGCATTCAGGTAAAACTGACTGGTTTCCAGCAAGATTCAGTGTTTCTTCCAGGCTCATACAAAGCAGTTTTTGACATTTTAGCGCTACTGCTGCCTATCAACTGGCACCAATCTGCATTATCACCGAGGATTCTGGCTCTAGAAAACATTCAACACAATTCACCTACGTACATAATAACTATACGTAACCTATCATTTTTGCAGTTATCTGCATTAGCCACTACTAGGTCTAGGCTAGTCTATCTCTGACATTCAGCACCGCATTGCACATGAACCACTGTTGATGGCTCGTGTCAAATGTGAATGCTACACATATTACAGCTGTTAGCCTGTTACCACTTTAGGGGTTAGTCGGTGACATTTCAAAGATTGTGTTGCACTCTAGATCCACTATTTGACCAGCTCCTAATCTGTTAGTACGAACTAATCTTTCAACAGTTCAGACGGCAGAACGTCATGTTGCTCACATGAGAGGAGGAAAAATTGATCACAGTTCATACTTGTGGACTTGTGGTAAATCCTTAGTTTACCATGAAGCAATAAAATGCAGATATGTGGGTGGGGTCAGGGCCACCTAAAACAAGGATGGATTCTCTGACAATATTTACTTTTACTTTATTCACTTTTATGATACTAGAACATACTATAAACTTCTGAACCTGCTAACTGTTTTCTCACTTGCATGCTTCATCTACAGTTCCGTTCCCCCCCCCCCCCTTCCCTTTGATGATAGTACCAAGCATGCATCTTTTCAGGCCTGGCCTACTTTTCTAAAATTAATATAAATTGAAGATCCCAATACGGAGTACTTAGCTAGATTCTTGCCTTGCTTCAGGCCCTCTCCATCCATCCAGAGGATCTCTTTTGCATTTGCAGGTTTGCCCTGCTGCACCCCAATCTCTTCTTTTGAGAAAGCAAGAAGCCATGGTTCCTTGTATCAATCTCATCTGGACATATCTACGCACTTTACTACCCCAAAAGAGAAAGGAAATATAGAAATTGAAGATGTGTGTAAACATGGCCATAGGAAGCTGGGACTCAAAGAAAGCTTCTTTATCACAAAAGAACAAGGGGGTAGTCCATGGCCACACTTTGTAAGAAACACTAGACAATCACAAAATATGCTGCATAAATTGCTTTCCTTTGGATCGCTCCCCAAGGAACGGGAGGAAATGACACAAAGCGAAAGGTGATCACTGATCAGTCCACAAGGCAAGCCCCACAGCCTAGTTTTGACCATCTTGTCCAGTCCAGTTTGAACGTGCTATAATATATATTAGTGTGTCCAGTTGGAGCATGCTATCATGCATTAGTGTGGTTCACTTAATCTTCAGACCAACAGTTTACATCTATATCCTGTATCTTCAGATTTTAGCTTCAGTGCTGCATAGCCTGACTCTGCAGAATCTAAGAACTGTGTACGCTTTGAATTCCTAAACTGCTATAGAAACTGTAGGATATGGAATTGGGTTAGAACAGCTTATGCAAGCCTATGATTTGTAAAGCAGCGTATTTCCTTGGCAATCATGAATTGATTTGAGCACGGTCAGTTTCCCTTCAAATTAACTGAAGGCATGTAATTAAGCACTTTGAATTTTGAACAGGACTGATACTGTGTGGAACAACGGTCGTGAACAGGCAGGCAAATTAAAGGCTCGCGCGCTATGTCCTTTGAAGTTAAAGAAAGGCGGGCGATCAGATCAGATCAGATGAGATTCTTCCTGAAGCATGCATACTAGTAGCATTTTAGCATATATTAACAAAAAGAGGAGAGAAAGGAAAAGAAGGGAGAGGCTGTATGGTTCCAGTGGCAGGTAAGCTTTCCTGGCTTTATTTTGCCGAAAGAGAGCGCGATGTGTGTTCTTCTCTTTGGCTTTCTTTAATTTGCGGCAGAGCTAGGCTAGCATCCATCCCTGCTCTTTAGTTTCTTCGTTCGCCTTTGATCCGATTAAAGAAGAAGAAGAAGAGGAGGAGAAAGCAAAAGGGAAATTCTTTCTACTTGGGCGTTTGCCGTTGCTGAAGCTGTTCCATCCAAGGTAGCTAGGCTGACGAAAATGGTAGCTGTGGCCTCTGCCGATGCTACTGTACCGTACTCCAGACTCCATCGGATTGGGCTGGGGGGCCCTCGGGATCGACGCCCAACAGAAGAACAGTCTCATGCAGCAGACGGATGGAGGAGAAAGCAAAAGAAGAAGCTACTCCAGCCTAGCTAGTCTGCCATGATTCGGTCTGGACGCCGACACGCGGGCCACCATCCCGCCGCGCGTGCACGCGTCCGTCCATGGCCGCCGATCGATCCATGGGACCCCGGCCGGCCTGCCTCGGTAGTCGTGCTCAGGCTCTGATGAGAGGAGGATGTCATCCATGGCTGCGGGTGCGGCAGGCCCAGGCCCCGGGTCCAAAGGAGAAGACATGTCGCTGGTTTCGGGGGCGCTGCCAGTGAAAGCGACGCCACGCCCACGCTGCACTGATGACTGTCTTTGCTAATGCTAATCATCATCATACTAGTTTCAAAACCTAGCTAGCTTTAATCTCTATAGTAGTAATGTACTTGTTTACCTCCTCACTGTACTCACAGACGATTCAAATATTCGAAATGTGACGTCGTTTGATTTTGAGCGAGAGTAATTGAGAAATATATCATGTTCGGATCGAGCATGCATATGCATGAGAAAACAGGAAGTAGTATAAGTTACAGTATACTAGTTCTTTTCTACACTTTATGTATGTCTAACTAGATATGATATGATGAGCAGAAACCGGGTTGGTATGCACTACTGATGATGCACTTGTTTGAACTCAATGTCTCAGGTATATATGAAGCGTTGGTTCCATGTACTTGTGACGGTTGAATGAACTGATTCTACCTACAGTAAGAATGCATGCACTCTACACTGCACACATGGAAAAGGAGTCCCGCTCGTGTAATCCTAGGAATCTCGTGGGATGTTTGTCCGATACTACGAGCTACATTTGTGATCTACGGAGCTGTAGACAACTCCGGCTGGTGCAAGAAACAGAGCAATGATAGGAAAGAAGGAATTCAGAAACAACCAAGAGATTATATGCAAAGAAAGAAGACGAGGAATATTCTCTAGACAGGAGGAGCAGATGATAGATGATGGACGCACCTGGGAGGTTAGCGACTTGACGGGGTCTCTGCACGTCGGGGTGTCGCCGCCGCCGCCGCCTGCCGACCGCCCGGCGTCCTCGCGGCCAGCATCCTCTTTCACGCACGCGATGCAGGCCAGCATCTCCGGCAGATCCTTTCTCCCCCTCGCTAGCTCTTCCTGCTATCCTTCAATTCGATCGTCACTGCTACCTAGTCTTTGGTCTTCGGTCAGCTATTCAGTCGAGAGTTGAGAGTGATGGATGATCAAATGCTCTATATATAGCTGTCTTGCTGCTAGCCAGAGAGGAGCACTCGTTTGGATCTGTATATATATATAAGTATATATATATAAGAAAGAGTAGAAAGGATGGTGCTAGCGGTAAGGATGGCGTGCTTGCTTGGGCCTTGCTTGGTGTGTCCAGTGGGCTCACACCGGTAGTGCATCTCTCTCTATGCTGCTGCTGCTTTAGCAGAGAAAAGAGAAGCGGTGTCAAGCAAATGTAACTGTTGCGGTAAAAGCAAAGATGGCTGATGGCCCTGGTGCGTAGTACTCCCTCTGTTTATATTTACATGTCGTTTGACTTTTTTCATCTCAAGTTTGACTGCTCGTCTTATTCAAAAAATTTGTGCAACCATAGTTAAATTTAAGTCATTCTCGAAGAACTTATATTAATAAAGCAAGCCACAACAAAAAATATGATATTTTACATAATTTTTTGAATAAGACGAGCAGTCAAACTTGAGATGAAAAAAGTCAAACGACATGTAAATATGAACAGAGGGAGTATGTATGTACTCCATAGGCAGCAACCCTACTGCGATCCAAGGTCACTCTCTCTGCTTTTGTCTGTTTTCCAGCCACAGCAGCTACGCATGCACCTGTACTCGTATCCATTCCATTCTGGATTTCTTTCTGATGCTGCATGCTTGCTCCAGCGCGGCATATATGCGGCGATCGAGCAGCAGATCCATGGAGGCTCTCCTCCTGCTCCGGTCGGCATGCTCTGTCTGTACTGTTACTGTTGTGTTAGCATGCAGAGATGCAGCTGGTCCGGTCGGCCGCTAGCTGCAGTGAAACGGTGCAGGCCTGCCGCTAGCTGCAGTGCAACGGTGCAGGCCTGCTCTTCATTCTTTTGTCTCCCCATTCTTTCGTTCGTGTCTGTGGTACTACTAAGGACTCCAGTATGCATCATCGATCTCAGAGGGGAGCCCTACATGGAGCTAGGTTTCTGGTTGCATCAAGTATGAACCGGAATGCTGCTAAAAATGCTTCAGTGCTCTTAATATATATCCTTACAAAGTTTTGAGTCATCCAACTGAGGTCAAAGGAAACAAAAAATTACATATAAAATTGCTTGACTTCAAAAGCACAAAGTCTATTATATATAGAGAGTTGCAACCGTGACTGGCAAATAACTTGATCAACGCAACAAAATCTTCAATGGAGAGCTCACGGTCGGCTCACTCAATTGTCTCATTGTCAATTCCCCTAAAAACAACCTCCGTAAGAAAAGTATATTCACCTTTCAACATGAAACTGATTGTTTTTTTTTAAATTTAGTAGCATGACCCAGAGTGCTCTCTCTCTATATATATATGTGTCGTCGGAAGTCGTGTGCTGGAAGAATAAGATGTTCGGGCCACGAGAATGAACAATAATGCTGAGAGAAGATGAAGTGAGCGATGATCATGAGCAGCAGGCCGATCGTGCTGATTGGCACGCGCGTGCCAGTTGAAATTGGAGGGTTAATAAAGAGTGCATGCACTGCATGATGGCTATCACAACTTTGACGATCGATGGAGATGAGGCCACCACCACCCCATCGATCGATCATTTGGCACTATCATTTGGATGCACAAAAGAGATAGTAAAGTCAATTACGACTCGATCCAGTACTTATGGTTCATGCGCGCCAATAGTTACCTTGTTCGTTCCAAGTTCACATTTGCTCTGTACAACAACTGATTACGCCTAAGTAAGTAGTAGACATCAAGTGGAGTACTCATCAGATTGATGCAAGACGACGTGGAGTTCACGCCGCATGACTATCAAGCTACTAGTGCTCGATCACATTGTTTTAAATAAAACGAAGTTATCCTTTCTCATATATGAATTGGGTTTTGGAATCATGCTAACCTAGCTTCATGAGTAGGCACTGTTAATTAGCGTCGTGTATGGTCTGAACAATTAGGCCTCCTTTTACACGGCTTCTTCTGGCTTTGGCTCGTGTGAACAATGTTATATCAGAAAACGGCTTCGGTGAGCCGTGAAGCGACCGTCTTTTTGGCTCATATGAACAATTGGCATTTTCGTTTCTTTAGGTCTAAATTTAGAGAATCTTATCATTTAATTAGCCGCATCTGTGGATCCATATGCCGGCCGAAAGGTCAGGCCGGCTCAATGTAGGAGTAGTACCTTGGAATGTCAGGTGAGGTGGCGGCAAGCTACTGCCCGGCCGACTGGATCGACGGCCGGCCAATCTCCGGCAGGCACGCCGCGCAGCAAGTAGGCCAGTGCTAGCAGAACATCGGCCGGCACGACGCCCGACGTACGGCCTCGATCGCAGCTGGACAATGGAGGGCCCCGCCGGCAGTACCCTCTGCGTCCGACATAATAATGCTCAGGAATCTTAATCCGGCCGGCCGGCCGGCATAGGAGGCGCCATGATGTCCCTCGCTGCGCAGCTATCGCACGCACGAATGCCCAGCCCGGCGACCAGTTGATGATGATGATGATGAACACACGCACGACGCATCGATCATGCCTAGGGATCTTCCCACCCCAAATGCATGCCACATCTCCAATCCGGACGCGCGGGGACCAGCTAGCTACTCCATAGTACTCGTACGAGCAGGACGGCCTCGCTCGATCCGGGTGATATATCGAGCAAGACGAAGCCATATAGGAGATATGTCGTCGGTATCGCAGCTCTTTGCTTTGCTTTTCTTTGCAGCTCGCGGCGATCGATGATTGACTCCATCTGATTTGATTTCCCACGGCTTTGATCGAGTTGCTTTTTTTAAAAGGAACCAGTCGCTACAGGGGAGGTCCAATCTCGCGTGGTGGAAGAAGAAGAAGAAGAAGAAGATGGAAAAGAAGCGGATTCTTTAGACAGTGCGCAGCTATCTACTCCCGGTTAATGTACATGAGGTTCCAGCACGATTCCATCGTACGCCGCCGCGCGGCCTTCCATGCAGGATCTGTCTAGCTCGTTCAAACCTTCTCTCTGCTGCACCACTTCCAAATAGTGTGTACTCTGCAAAGCATGCAAGTTTGAAAGTTCAGAAAGCCCGCATGAGACATGAGGTGACAAACCACAAAATCCAGAAAGCCCAGATGAGTTTGAAAGCTCCACTACCTAGACATGGCACGCCATTTCGAGAGAGTCACATTTCTCTTCCTTTCGATCACAGAACATCCCTGTATTCAAAGCCTACACCAACTGTACGAACTGCACCAACAATATAATACTTCCCTCCGTTTGGAAATACTTGTCACCCGGAAAATCACTGTAGCAACTTTGACTATACGTCTTTTTCTCTAAAATATTTCTAGTTACTTCAAACTTTCATATTGTTTAATAGGTTTTGAGGCACATTACATTAGCATTATATACTTTCAAATATATCTAAATATTTTGTAGAAAAAAACGTAGAGTCAAATTTGCTACAATGATTTTTCGGGTGACAAGTATTTCCAAACAGAGGTAAGTAGTAGTAATAGCTCCAAACTTCGCTCGAGATTTGACTCGATATTGACCGTCTCTTTAATGTTACCACTCACTACTACTTCACCACTGGCGGAGCCAGGCGTCGGCCAGCCGGGGCCACGGCCCCTCCTTCCCCAACGCGATTTTTTCAGACAAATGATGTAGTTGAAGGCAATTAGGAGTAAATTAGTACTAGCGGCAAGCTCAAAACGAACAAACAAGTGCTGAACTCATTGATCTAGCGCACATAACAGCTCAACGACGATCACGCCCCTAACCTCTGTTTCTGTTTTAAGCATGCTACTACTAGGTTCAGGACTTAGAGGAGTTTAATTTTGTTGTGAAAGGATTTGTTAACTGACCGGCCCTCCTTGGGTTCATGTCTGGCTCCGCCACTGTACTTCACTATGGTTAATTTATGCTCCTGCTCCACCCTTTTTTTTTTTTAACTAAGCTCCTACTGCAATTTTTGGCCCTAGTCTTGGACCTCTTGGTCAAATCTTAGATCCACCACCCTTTTTTTAAAGGAAAAAGTCTGGTTTTGGTCCCTCAACTATCGTCAAAGTCCGGTTTTCGTCCCTCACCTACAAAACCGGGTGGAATAGGTCCCTCAACTCTTGAAACCGTTCGGTTTTCGTCCCTCGGCGGTTTCGACGGCGGTTTTCGCTGACGTGGCACGTGGGGCCCACCTGTCAGGGTGACACGCCATTTTTTCTTTTTTTCCTTTTTTTTCCTCCCTCCCTCCCTCTCTCTCCTCTCTCTCTCTGCGAGCGGCCGGGCGACGGCCTCGTGGGTGTGCGGGCGGCCTCGCGCGGGCGAGTAGCCGGCGGCCAGCGCGCGCGGTGGCAGGTGGCCTCGGCGAGCGGCCGGCGTGCGGCAGCCTCACACGGTGAGCGGCCGGCAGCTGGGAGCAGCGAGCGGGCGGCGAGCGGCGGCGGCGAGCGGGAGCGGGCGGCCTCGGCGGGCGAGCGAGCTACGATGGCCTCGGCTGGCTGATGCGGCGGTGGCCTCGGCGCGTGAGGAAGCCTCGGCGGGCGGGTGCGGCGGCGGACGGTCTCGGCGGCGGCGGCGGCGGCCTCGGCGAGCAGATGCGCGGGCGACGGCAGGCGGAGGCGACGGCGAGCTCGAGCGGGCTGGCGACGGCCAGATGCGCGGGCGACGGCAGCGGGGGCCACAGCGAGCGCGATGGGCTCGAGCGGGCGTCGCTCCGGCAAGCGGCCGGCTGCGGCCTCGATGGGCGAGCGCGAGCGGCGGTGGCGGCGGCGGCTCGCAGAGAGAGAGAGAGAGGAGAGAGAGAGAGGGAGGGAGGAGAAAAAAAGAAAAAATGACGTGTCACCCTGACAGGTGGGCCCCACGTGCCACGTCAGCGAAAACCGCCGTCGAAACCGCCGAGGGACGAAAACCGAACGGTTTCAAGAGTTGAGGGACCTATTCCACCCGGTTTTGTAGATGAGGGACGAAAACCGGACTTTGACGATAGTTGAGGGACCAAAACCAGACTTTTTCCTTTTTTAAAGAAACCTAGGTCCACCACTGGCCTCATCGAATTAGTCCAGTTGGACTAAGACGACCAATTTCGCTCAATTTTGAAAATGGGCCGTTCCTACTTGAGTCAAACCGATCCATCCACATAGGCAAACGCAGGCCCATTTAGCTAAGCTAATTGACGAGCTCTCAGCCGGCCTGGTAAGCCCATCAGAGCGCAACTAGCATTCTTCCAAAACCCTAACCCCGCGCCTCTCCAGCAGATTCATTCAGGCCCGGTCTCTCTCTCTGTGAAAAAAAAAAAGAACAAGCAGAGGAGAAACCATGGCGTCCGTCGCCGCGGCGCCGACCGGCGGGAAGCGCCCGGCCTCCGGCGGCCGTGAGGGGGACCGAATGGTGATCACCCCTCTGGGCGCCGGAAACGAGGTCGGCCGCTCCTGCGTCCACATGACCTTCAAAGGCCGCACCGTCCTCGTACGCGCCCCTTACCAAACCCTAGCTATGCTTCTCTCTTCTCTGCTCCCCTCTGTCGCTGATTGCTGCTCCTGTTGACAGTTCGACTGCGGCATCCACCCGGCCTACTCCGGCATGGCGGCGCTTCCCTACTTCGACGAGATCGATCCCTCCACCATAGACGTCCTTCTCGTCACCCAGTCAGTAATCGCCTCTTCCTCTCTCCTTTGAGCCGTTTCCCGTTCTCCTCTTGCTTATAGTTTGCGGAAATAACAAATTGCAGCTTTCACTTGGACCACGCCGCCTCGTTGCCCTACTTCCTGGAGAAGGTAATGCTTACTGGCGCGCTCCAACGGTGCTTTGACATTTTGGCGGTTCTAATTTCATTTGCTGTGATTTTCCCCGACAATGCCCTGAATTTGCTCTGGTTTGCAGACTACGTTCAAGGGCAAGGTGTATATGACCCACGCCACAAAAGCCATTTACAAGCTGCTGCTTCAGGATTATGTCAAAGTCAGCAAAGTTTCTGTGGACGATATGCTGTATGATGAGCAAGACATTCTTCGATCTCTTGACAAAATTGAGGTATCACCTAGTTGTCGGTGACTTTTCGTATCCCTGCTAGTAGATTACGATTGTACCATTTCCTATGAATAGTTGTTGTCGCGGTGATGACGTTGGATAGTGACCACTTGATGGACAAACTGTTAAATTCTAATTAGAATACACATATCTTTCAAGGGAGTAGATGTCTAGTGTGTATCTCATACTGCAATTTGGCTCTTGCACTTAACCTATTGAAATGCTTATGCCTTGAAACTATAGATAACAAAGAAATCATCACAACAGCACTGGCTATGATCACTCAAGCAGCCCGTAACATCTCCAAGTAACAGCAACTTTTTCATGTACATACAATTGAGAATTCTGCTCAGCATGGCTGGAAGACTTTATCCAGGGACTGCACGCGCTTTGTGATAATGTAAAAATTTTCATGCAGGTTATTGACTTTCACCAGACAGTGGAGGTTAATGGGATACGTTTCTGGTGCTATACTGCTGGCCATGTTCTTGGTGCTGCCATGTTCATGGTAGATATTGCTGGTGTGCGCATTCTTTACACTGGCGACTACTCCCGTGAGGAAGATCGCCACCTCCGTGCCGCTGAAACTCCACAGTTCACCCCTGACATCTGCATTATTGAGTCAACTTATGGTATACAACAACATCAACCTCGAGTTGTTCGTGAGAAACGTTTTACTGAGGTTGTTCACTCAACTGTTGCGCAAGGTGGCCGTGTTCTTATCCCAGCATTTGCTCTTGGCAGAGCCCAAGAACTGTTACTTATCCTGGATGAGTATTGGGCCAACCACCCAGAGCTCCATAAGATACCTATCTACTATGCCTCCCCCCTTGCCAAGAGGTGCATGGCTGTCTACCAGACATACATCAACTCCATGAATGATAGGATCAAGAACCAATATGCACAATCCAATCCCTTCCATTTCAAGCATATTGAGTCCTTGAATAGCATAGATAACTTTCATGATGTGGGGCCTTCGGTGGTGATGGCAAGTCCTGGTGGTCTTCAGAGTGGTCTCTCCAGGCAGCTTTTCGACAAGTGGTGCACAGATAAGAAGAATTCTTGTGTTATTCCAGGTTATGTTGTGGAGGGTACCCTCGCAAAGACCATTATCAACGAGCCAAGAGAAGTCACACTAGCCAACGGACTCACTGCTCCACTACATATGCAGGTCCACTATATCTCCTTTTCAGCTCACGCTGATTTCCCTCAGACAAGCACCTTTCTGGATGAACTTCGACCACCCAACATTATTCTTGTACATGGGGAAGCAAATGAGATGTCGAGGCTGAAACAAAGGCTTATTTCTCAGTTTGATGGAACAAATACAAAAGTTGTTTCCCCCAAGAATTGCCAGTCAGTAGAGATGTATTTCAGCTCAGAGAAGATGGCCAAGACTATCGGCAGAATGGCTGAACAGGTACCAGAACCTGGAGAGTCTGTTAATGGCTTACTGGTAAAGAAGGGATTCACGTATCAGATTATGGCTCCTGAGGATCTGCGGGTGTACACGCAGTTATCTACCGCGAACATTACTCAACGCATTGCCGTCCCATATTCCGGTTCTTTCGAAGTCATAAGGTACAGGCTGAAGCAAATATATGAGAGTGTAGAGTCATCAACGGAAGAGTCTGATGTTCCAGCATTGATTGTGCACGAAAGAGTGACAGTTCGCCTAGAATCAGAAAGCTATGTTACGCTGCAGTGGTCATCTGACCCCATCAGTGACATGGTGTCCGATTCTGTAGTGGCTGTGATCTTGAATATAAGCCGTGAAGGTCCAAAGGTTATTCCTGTTGAAGAAGTGGTGAAGACCAAGGAAGAGACTGAAAGGGTAGCTCAAAAGGTAGTGTATGCTCTTATGGCGTCACTCTTTGGTGATGTTAAAGTGGGAGAGGAAGGGAAGTTTATCATATCTGTTGATGGAGACGTGGCGCACTTGGATGGGCATAGTGGCGATGTTGAATGCGAAAATGCTACCTTGAAAGAAAGGATCAAGACTGCATTCCGTCGCATACAGGGTGCCGTGAGACCAATCCCACTTTCAGCTTCCTGATCTGTAGGCACTAATATTTTGCTTATCAGTGTCTATCTACATTTAGGGAACAGTTTCTGATCCGATGTATGTTTTTTCTTTACTGTATCTGTTCTCTGAGCCTGTGTACTGCCTCTGAAACATCAGTTGTAAAATTTTAAGAAGAGAATTGCTCACGTATGACTGGAATCATCTAGCAATGGCAGATGAATACTGGTCATACTTGCGTCGTACAACAGTCATATGCAGAGAATTAACCTTTATAGAAACAGTTATCTAGTACTTAAACTGTTTCATTTGTATTTTGGTTAATTGCTTTGTTTTCTTGCGCATTCCATTACTCTGTTTTTTCAGGCTTTGTTCCATGCAATTTATGAATTATTAGGAGGAGATTATTCAATTGGGAGGATCCTTATATATAATCACTCAAGTACATATGCGACTCAAAGCATCAATCTGTACGGTCTATGTACAATGTTAGGCCATCATCATACTGTAAATTTCTAGCCTTGGTGCAAAGCCTCAATACAGAGGAACCAAAAAGTATGTCAAATAATGACGCCAGGTAGGCATTGAGCATTCCAGGTGCAAACGAAATTATTAAGGACAAGGAGCTTCGGCCAACTTCTCGATCAATCCGCCGAGGAAGGATGGGCTGTGCGTCGTCTGCGGGTAGCGGATCGTGTTGGGGAAGGCGCGCAAGAAGCCGGGCTTGGCCGACAGCTGCTTGAGCTCGTCCTTGGTCAGCCGGGCCGAGAAGCCGGGGAAGATGGCGTCGTAGGACCACCGCAGCCTCGGCTCGCCGAGGGCGGTCTTCTCCGACGGCAGGAACGACTGGTGCCATGCCCTGAGAGCATCGCCGCCGCCGTAGAGCTTCAGGTTGGCGGCGCTCGGCCGCTCCAGCATCACGATGTAGGTCCGGTAGCCTGCCGCGTCTGCAGGCTCGATGTGTGGGTCCTCCTCCAGCTCCAGCGGCCTGCTGGTGGAAGCAGCAGCCACTCCGAGCACCATCATGAGCAACAAGCAGCAGCTTGCCTGCAACTGGTGGCTCGCCATCGCCATGAGAGAGGAGGCTGCTGGGGCCGGAAAGGTCCCTCCCCTTAATAATATTTTATAGACGAATGAGCGAGCGCACTAACCACAACACTAATGACGATATGGAAACTGTTGAGAGAATTTGATTTGTGCTTGCCTTCTTCTCGACGATCAATTCTCTCTATATATTAGTGACGCCCGGCCAGGCAGGCATTGAGCATTCCAGATCCGAACGAAATTAAGGAAGAGGAGCTGTGTCGCTGGCGGCTGTGACAGATTAATACTGGTCATACTTGCGCCGTACAACTTTTTAGTCATATGCAGAGAACTAATCTTTATAGAAACTGTTATTTAGTACCTCAGCTGTTTCTTTTTTTTTTTTTTGAGATGAGTACCTCAGCTGTTTCATTTGTATCCCTTGCAAAAGAAAAGCTGTTTCATTTGTATTTTGGTTACTTGCTCTGTTTTTCTTGCGCATTCCAGTACTCTGTTTTCTCAGGCGTTCTTCAATGCAATTTATTCAATTGGGAGGACTCTTATTAAGTACATATGCAACTCAACGCATCAGTATGTACGGTCTACATGTACAATGCTCGTTCATCATCTCATCATACTGTAAAGTTCACATACACACAAGCCTATCAACCTAGTACCTCACTCAGTACATAATGTACATTACCCTTGAATGAAATAATAATAATGGAACACAAACCTACAAATCACCTTGGTCGTACGAAATTCGTTAGAAAACTTACGCCTAGCTAGGAGGAGGACGAATGACCATGGCCACACGCGAGGCAAGCCAGCAGCTTTGACGCAAAGGTTCTAGTCTTGTTCTTCTCCGGCGGCGAAGATGGTTGCGGCTTGACGGTGGGGATGTAGCAGTCGTCCTCGCCGCACTTTTTGCAGCGGTCGCACTCGTCCAAGAAGACCTTGAAGGCATCGTTGCAGTACTTGGCGGCCTCCGCCACCGTCATTCCGTCGACCAGCTTGTGTGGGTAGGCGTCCTTGGTGTGGTCGCCGTTGAGCACCGCGGCGAGCTGGACCAACTCCTCCTGGAACTCGGACAGCGGCGTGGTGTGCTCCGCCGCGTCCGTGGACCGCAGCTTGACCGGCTCAGGCAGGGTACGTGGGCAGTCGGTGCGCGGCGTGTCGCGCGTGAGGACGGAGTCGAAGGTGCCCGCCCACGCGTCACGCTTGGTGAGGAAGCTCTCGAGGTTGAAGATCTTCTTGACGGTGGCCGGGATGGAGGAGTGCTCGAACTCCGACGTCGGGTACGGCCCGTCCGGCCGGTGCACCACCGTGCCCGGCTCGATCCAGGGTGAGATGAAGATCGCCGGGACGCGGACGCCGAGGCGGTCGAACTTGAAGAAGAAGGGCGCGGGGCTGACGATGTCGTCGGGGCTGGGCACGCCGACGGGTGTGGGGACGTGGTCGTAGAAGCCGCCGTGCTCGTCGTAGGTGACAACAAAGAGCGTCTCCTCCCACTGCGGGCTGGCGCGCAGCGCCTCGTAGACCTCCTTGACGAAGCGCTGGCCCTCGGCGACGTCGTGGGACGGGTGGTCGTCGTTCCCTGGGAGCACCTTGAGGTCGAAGTAGCGCTGCTCGACGACGACGTAGTTGGGCAGCTTGCCCTCCCGGCAATGGCGTTTGAAGGCGAGGTCGAACGGATGGAAATTGCCGACGTACTTTAGCTGGCGCAGGTTGCGGTAGAAGAGCGTGGAGGGCGGGTACTGGTAGTAGATGCCGAAGGAGCGGCCGGCGTCGTGGAGCGAGTCGAAGATCGTCTTTTGAGGCAGGCCGGCGACGAGGATCTTGGAGTCGTTGCTGACGAGGCCATGCGACGTGGCGGAGTGCACGAACAGCCGGTTGGGCTGCGTGGACGCCGGGTTGGACGCGAACCAGCGGTCGCACACGGCGAACTGCGCCACCAGCTCGCGGTACACGGGCACCGCGTCGGGCCGGAACCCGCTCATCACCGTCGACGCCATGCCGGGCCGCTCCTTCTCGGCCTGCTGCGCGAACCCGCTCATCGGCGGCGTGGGCACGCCGGGCGGGGTGATGGGCGTGGCGGACGCGTCCACGAACGCCGTGCCGTACACCTGCTCGTAGATGGCCTGCATCGAGTGCCCCGGGTCCGGGTCCACGTACGCGGACCCGTCGCTGAACCGGACGGCGCGGTCGCCCACGAAATTCGTCTCGTCGCCGGTCACGCCGTCGATCTCCGGGTTCAGCGACTTCATCCACCCCAGCATGTGGTCGAAGGAGCGGTTCTCCTGAACCAGCACCACCACAGTCTTGATCTTCCCCGCCATTTCTTTTCTTTTTTGCTCGATCTTTAATTTGCTCGATCCTCTGACTGCTTTTTTTTTTTGACACAGATAGGAAAGGCATAGGGATTAATTGTACGTAGTGCTCTTATATAAATTCTGCAACACAGGAAGGAATGAATTACAAGATGCGGCGGATATTCGTGGATAAGCTAGTCCAGCGTGCAAGCAAAAAACACGAGAGAAATTAAAAAGGGTACGTACGTGTTTGACGACAAGGACAGCAAGACAACTGCTTGCCTGTCAAGGGTTTAACAAGAGATGAGATTCCTTGTTTTGGTTTCTAACAATCAAATCCAGCTAGTATATATATTGATGTAATAAGCTGGGTGCTGCAAGCCTCGTCCGCCACGTTGAATGCATGACCTAGCTTGCCCTTTCTCTATCTTGATTGCATATATCCGAGTCGATCGAGCGATCGAGTGCACGCTTATAACCTCGAAATGGATTAAGAGCAACTATACTGCGTACGTACAATACCTCATGTAGTAATGTTGTTTCCTTGCGGGTCAGCTCGTGCGTTGAAAGAAATCAATGGCCGGCGCTTGCATTGGCACGGGCAGGCGACCAACCATGCATACAGCTGGCAGGCAAGATCGAGGAGGGAGGGAGACGCAACCGTGCGCCGGATCGGAATGGCGTGCGACCAATGCCAACCGCAGAGAAGCGGCAGGAGATTTCTCTTCTTTGGCCTGTGGATTTCTCTGTTTCTGGGTTGGTGGTTCCCTATCCCAGCTCTACGCCTCAGCCTCCTCCTCCTACGTGAAACAGAGCGAGCGAGACAGCAACCTCAACCACTGTGTCTTTCCCATTTCGTGCAGCAACAATAATGTCTCCAGTATCTTTCGAGCCATATACTCTATGCGTCCGGCAAATGTGTGCCTTTTAATTCTCTCTATCTACTCTATGCGTGCGTGTGTGTATTATCAATCCTGTATAGTATATCCTTCAGAGATCGAGCATCGTTTTTTAGATGAAGGGAAATTCTATTTTATCCAGCAAATGAAAATGTCCCGGCTTCTACATCACATGATGTATTTAGAGATCGAGCATCGTTATCGCTTGATTAAACCGTACGTACGTATTTTCCCGCTTTTCATTGAACAACCATTAGCCGATCGCCCGATTACGTACAGGGAACAACGAACATCATGTTTATGCAAATTAAGATCGCCACGGCATGCATCATGGTACGGTCGAGTTTCGAGCACCAACACGGCACAACAGAAGAGCTGAAGGAAATGGTAGTCCACAACTATCTGCGGAGTCGTTGATTTTTTTTTTTTTTTGGAGGTGCACGGAGTCGTTGAAAATGCACTGCTCGGAAGGGTACACGGGCCGGAGGCCGCTCATCGGGCCTGCTTCGCGAACCCGCTCGCTCATCGGCCTGCTCGTAGATGGCCCAATAATCGGTCCGGGTCCACGTACTCGGACCAGTGGTCGCTGACCCGAAACGGATGCACGAAGCTGGGTCTCGTCGCCCGTCACGCCATCGAGATGCAACAAGAGATGAGATTCCTTGTTTCGGTTTCTAACACTCAAATCTAGCTATGGATCGATGTAGTAATAAAGCTGGGTCCTGCAAGCATATATATATATATATATATATATATATATATATATATATATATATATGTATATATATAGTCCGCGGAGGAGTGGGCAGCGGAAAGGGTGACGTCAGAAAGACGATTTTGGCGATTCGGAGGCGATTGATGGTGTTTCAAGTGAGTTCGTTCCGTCGGGTGTAGATTGATAGAGTCTTCCTGTTGTAGAGTTGGTAGTGATCGATCTCATGTCCGGGTGTGGGTAGTTTTCTCGATCTGTTCTTACGGTTCTATCTCAAAAAGGGGACGAACAAACCTGGTTGACTCTGATCTGATCAGGAGTTAATAATCGGGGATTTGTGACGTTGTAATTTTGAGTAGATCGTGAGAGGGAAGAGATTTATCCACATCAGGAGACACAAGAGAAATTCGATCCTTGGTTCACGGTTGGTCGTAGTTTTTTTTGGGGGAAGGAGGTGAGGTGGAAAGGAAGATCACAGATCCCAAAAAGAAAGGAAAAGAGGTCGTAACAGGGGAGTATGGATTTGACGGTGGAGAATGGAATGGGCAAGCGTGGAACGGCTGGGATTCCTCAACTGTCTCCGTTCCTATCGTTGTTGTGGCATGACTGCGCACCAAAGAAGATAGGGTTCGCTGGAGGCTGGCGGCTCAACAAACCGCATCCCAGAAACTCTCTCTCTCTTGCGGCGGCGCAGGCGGATTGGTGGCCACGGGTTGGAGTGGGAGGAGAGGAGCTGAAGGAGGCAACAAGTGGAGACGGTAGATCATACGCAGAGGTAACAAGACAGATGGCTGGCGGTTTCTCAGCGCGAGGAGGCCCAGGGGGGAGGAGGCCAGATCCAGGTGGTCGCCGACCGCGTGGTGACTTCCAGAGCCAAGTTTGGAGGCCGCCAGGTATGCAGAACACACAGAATTTCGATGGCTATTTCAGTCAGGGTGGTGGTGTTGGGTTTGGTCAGGGGCACCCGCAAGCAGGCTTTGGGCAGGGGCAATTCCAGGTTGGATTTGGACAGGAGCAATTCTACCCAGGGTTCAATCAGAACTTCATGATTCCACAGGGCAATCCGACTTCTCCGCAACATCCTCCTGGTTTTCCTTATCCCCAAATGCACAATCAGAACCAAGTTTTTCCTGGACCGATGGTAGGGGAGGCCCACTGTGTCCCCTCCCCCTGGCCCAAAGGCCTGGCCTGCTATGAAGCCCATCAAGGCCCAAGACGATATATATTATGGGATAGGCCCATGTATGTTGGCCTCTGGCCCACTAGGGTTAGAGAATTCCACCTTGTAATAAGGAAATGACCATAGTGCCCTGGAGGA
Source organism: Eragrostis nindensis (assembly GCA_012490785.1). NCBI lineage: Eukaryota > Viridiplantae > Streptophyta > Magnoliopsida > Poales > Poaceae > Eragrostis > Eragrostis nindensis. Next base: position 110,708 of record JAAXCT010000814.1, on the reverse strand, counting down.
AGGGCAATATGGTACTTGTAATTCTAAGGTTGTAGGGGTGTATCAGCCTATAAATACCCCCCTACCACCCTCAAGGCAAGGCATTCAATACAAGCTCTTAATTACCTACCTCTCTTGGCTCTTGTTTGGTCCCTTCCTACTCCTTCCCAGGGGTCCCTCACTTGTGGTAGACCCTTGGAGGATCCCCCTTCTACTATTGTGGGCTTGTAACCACAACAGTTGGCGCCGTCCGTGGGGATCGAACAAGAAGCCACAACGAGATGACAAAGAGGGCTGAAAAATCAAAAACTGATCTTCCGGCAGGAGGCACCCGGAAGACCAGGTCCGCGGCTTCGGACGAAGGCGTCGACCCGTTGACGGTCATCCGCACCTTCCCCGTCGGCTCGACACTACCTTCGGCACCGACGCTGCCTTCGGCTTCGACCTCGGTGGTACCACCTTCGGAGACCAACAACACAACCAACGTCGACCTTCCGGCAGTGGACGAAGTGGCCGAAGGCGCCGAAGGTTCCTCCGAAGACGAGGAAAACATCGACACGGGCGAAATCGAACGCCGCGACGAAACGATGGAACCACCTCGCAGGAACGCCGAAGCCGAAGCGCGGAGCCAGAGGGGGCTCGCCGAAGCCGTGGCCGAGGAGCAGCGTCTGGCAGAACTCCAGGAGGCGTACAACCGCGAAGCTCGCGAAGCCGACGAACGGCTGCTAAGGCAGCGCGCCCTCGAGAACTTCGATCGAGACGAAGAAGCGTACCGCCTTCGAGCCGAAGCCGCTCGTCGACAGCAGGTTCACCTCCAAGCGCAGCTGAACACCCTCCGACGCACCGGTCGCCGGGAGGCCGAGACGCCGGAACACCGCCAAGAGCGCGACGAGAGGCACACCCACTCCAGCGGGAGCAAGCGTCCTGCAAGCTCCTCCGACACAAATCAGCCGCTCTCCGCGCGTCTACAATCAGTGGCGTGGCCCCGGAAGTTCATCTCGGCGAAGCTGCCAACCTTCGACGGCACCTCCGACCCCCGAGAGTTCTTCATCAGCTACGAGACCGCCATCGAGTCGGCAGGGGGCGACGACGACATCAAAGCCAAGGCCTTCGTCCTCGCTTCGAGCGGGATCGCCAAGACATGGTACACCAAGCTACCGGCGAACAGCATCTACTCATGGGAGCAGCTTCGGGACCAGCTCCAGATCTACTTCCAAGGCAATTACGCCGCGAAGGTCACGGCGGCAGACCTTCAGGCGTGCAAGCAGAAGGACGGCGAGTCACTGCAAGACTACACCCGGCGCTTCATCCACCTCAAGTGCCAGGTGGAGGGAGTACCAGACTCGATCATCATCGAAGCCGTCACCAAGGGCATGAGCCTGTGCCCGGCAAGGTCCGAGATCCGAAGGACTGAGCCGAAGACCTGCACTCACCTGCTGCAAATCCTGGAAGCACACGCACGCGCCGACGAAGACTTCCGGCGCGAGAAGGAGGCGCGAGCAAGCCAAAAGAAGAACGACCGGGGGAAGCGTCACAGCGACCGAAGCGACGACCCCCCGGATGATCGCCGAGGCCACCGCTCCCAGCGCCGAGAGGTCAACAACATCGACAACTCCCGAAGCCGGAGCCCGCAGAGGACGGACAATCGCTCCGGTGGCTCGCGGAACAACTCGCGGCACTCCGACAACGGTCGCCGATACAACAATCGAAGTTCTCGCGACCCATACTGCGAGGTGCATGGCGTCAATCAGGGCCACACGTCGAAGCAGTGCCCCCAAATCGCCGCCTTGCGTGAGGCGAGGGAGCGCCGCGACGCCGACGCCGCGCGAGGAGTCAACGTCATACATGGGGCTTCCGGAGCGGGCGAGGCCTTGCCCCCGCCTCCGGACCACCACCCAACCAGTCACAACATCATCCTGGCCATCACTGGGGGCTCCAGTCAGCCATACGCCTCGAAGAGGCAGCGTCGCGACTACGTGCGAAGGGTCAACCACGTGGCCGCTCACCCGCCATTGGCCCAGTGCCGCTGGTCGCACGTACCGATCACCTTCACTCAGGCCGACCTTCGCCCGATGGAGTACCCGCATAAGGACGCCTTCGTGATCAACGCCAACATGCGCGGGACGGAGGTCCGTCGTGTGCTTATTGATGGCGGCAGCTCCGCTGACGTCATCTTTATCGACGCCTTCAACCAACTGGGCATCCCCCGATCTGAGCTACGGGCCTCCGACAGCCCCCTCGTCGGCTTCGGGGGAGAGCCAATTCACGCCCTCGGGAGCGTGAAGATCGCAGTTTCCTTCTCCGGGCCCGCGGGACACCGCACCGAGCTGATCCCCTTCGACGTCGTCGACATGCCCTACGCCTATAACGCCATCTTCGGCAGGGGGCTCATCAACGCCTTCAACGCAGTCACCCACCACGGCTACCTCTGCATGAAGCTTCCGGCTCCGAATGGCGTCATCACTGTTTACGGTGATCAACTCGCCGCCCGTCGCATCGAGCATGGCCAAACGCCTGGCCAGAAGCAAGTGCACCCGCTCCGACGCGAGCCGAAACCCGAGACGGTCGAAGCGGCCACACCGACACCTCCGGCCGGAACTCCGAAGGCGCGCGTCGACGGCGAGGTCAAGAGCGTGGTCTTATCTCCAGACCGCCCCGACCAAGCCGTCCTCATTGGCGAGGGACTCCCGCAGGAACTGGAAGCAAGCATCATCGACCTCCTCCGGAACAACAAAGACGTCTTCGCGTGGTCCACCAGCGAGCTCTCCGGGGTAGACCGCAGCATCATCGAGCACACGCTCGACATCGACCCGAAGGTGACTCCGATCAAGCAAAGGAAGCGGGAGTGGTCGGAAGAAAAGAAGTTGGCGCTTCGGGCGGAGATCCAGAAGCTCAAGGATGCTCAAGTAATCCGAGAGGTGAACAAGTCCACCTGGCTCGCGAACCCGGTCCTCGTCAAGAAACACAACGGCCAGTGGAGGATGTGTATCGACTACACCACCCTCAATAAGGCATGCCCGAAGGACGACTTCCCCTTGGCTCGCATCGACGAGTTGGTCGACTCCACGGCGGGTGCGAGCTCATGAGCTTCCTCGACGCTTACTCCGGGTACCACCAAATATGGATGGCCCCCGAAGACGAAGAAAAGACGGCGTTCAAGACCGACGACGGGACCTACTGCTACGTCCGCATGCCCTTCGGCCTCAAGAACGCCGGAGCAACCTTCTCCAGGGCAATAAGAAGACCCTCGGGGACCAGCTCAACCGAAACGCCGCCGCCTACATCGACGACGTCGTCATCAAGAGCACCTCCGACACCGGCCACCTCGGCGACTTGGCCGAAACCTTCGCCAACCTGCGCAAGGTGGGCTTCAAGCTGAACCCGGCGAAATGCACCTTCGGCGTGCGCGCCGGCAAACTCCTCGGCTTCCTCGTCTCGAAGCGAGGCATCGACCCGAACCCGGAGAAGATCAAGGCTATCACCGACATGGAGCCGCCCAAGACCACCAAGGAGCTACAACGCTTCACCGGCAGGCTCGCAGCTCTCGGGAGGTTCATTTCCCGCGCCGCAGAGAAGTGCCTCCCCTTCTACCAATGCCTTCGGGGCTCCGGCCCGATGCGCTGGGGGGACGAGCAAGATAAAGCATTCGAAGAGATCAAGGCTTACCTGGTCAAGGCGACCACGCTTCGCCCTCCGCCTCCGAAGGCGCCACTTCTACTGTACGTGTCGGCCGCTCCGGCAGCAATCAGCGCGGTCCTCGTGCATGAAGTCCTTGTCGGCGATAAGATGGTGCAGCAGCCCATATACTACGTGTCGGAAGCCCTCTCCGGAGCACGCCTCAACTACAACGTCGTCACCAAGCTGGCGCTTGCCGTGCTGATGGCATCACGGAAGCTGCGCCGATACTTCGAAGGCCACGAGATCACGGTGCCCACCTCATTCCCACTGAAGGACGTCCTCGGCAACAGGAACGCGTCCGACACCATGGCCAAGTGGGCCATCGAGCTAGCAGCCTTCGACATCAAGTTCGTGGCTCGTAAAGCCATCAAGTCCGGTATCATCGCCGACTTCATCGCAGAATGGACACCCGCTACGATCCCGGAGACGATGCCTCAAGAGCCGCTCTGGACAGTACATGTTGATGGGGCTTGGGGCTCCTTCGGGGCAGGATGTGCTGCCGTCATCACCTCACCAAGCAACCAGAAGCTTCGGTACTCGGCTTCGCTCGCGTTTCCAACGACAAATAACGCAGCGGAATACGAGGGTGTCCTCCTCGGGCTCCGGCAGCTTCGAGCCCTCGGAGCCCGGAGGGTCACCGTCTACACCGACTCCCAGCTCATCGCCGAGCAAGTCTCGAAGGAGTACATGGCCCGAGACCCGGAGATGGCAAGCTACCTCAAGATCGTCCGGAGCATGGAGAAGCACTTCTCCGGTTTCGACGTGAAGAGCATCTCGAGGGTACACAATCAGGAGGCCGACGCCCTTGCAAAGGCAGCCGCAAATCAGCTCCCGGTGCCTCCCGACGCCTTCCACGAGGTGTTATCGGAAGCATCCTTCGCCCCGAAGAAGCCGGGGTCGGTCATGATCCTGAGTGGTGAAGACTGGCGCGCCCCGATCCGAGCACAGCTCGAAGGGCGCTACTGTGCCGATGATCCGGTCGAAGAAAAAAGGGTCAAGCTGCGCACCAGAAGCTACGTCATCTTCAACAACATGCTCTACAAGAAAGGTGTTTCGGAGCCACTCCTGCGCTGCCTTTCGTTCGACGAAGGCAAAGCGCTCCTCCGCGACATCCACGAAGGCCTGTGCTCATCGCACCTCGCACCTCGGGCCCTCGTCGCCAAGGAGTTCCGGCAAGGTTTCTACTGGCCCACTGCAGCCCGCGACGCCGAAGAACTCGTCCGCACCTGTCCCAGCTGCCAGTGGATGGGAAGGCAATCTCATCGCCCAGCCACCCCGCTCCAGCCAATCCCTCCGGTCTGGCCCCTCGCCCGATGGGGCATCGACATCGTCGGCCCCCTTCCCACCGCTCCCGGCAACCTCAAATGGGCGGTGGTGGCCTATGAGTACTTCTCCAAGTGGATCGAAGCCGAGCCCCTCGCCAAGATCACGGCGCGGTCCGTCCGCAAGTTCTTCTGGAAGAACATCGTCTGCCGCTTCGGTGTGCCGATGCGCATCACCGTCGACAATGGCTCCCAATTCGAGTCCCACCTCTTCAAAGAGTACTGCATCTCCATCGGCGTTCGGGAGTGCTTCGTCTCCGTCATCCACCCTCAAGCCAACGGAGCGGTGGAGAAAGCCAACGGCACCGTCTTCGATGGCATCAAAAAATGCCTCCTCGGCCTGCCGAAGGGCAAATGGGCCGAACAACTGCCCAATGTGCTGTGGTCGCTGCGCACGACAAAGTCAAGGCCGACGGGCTTCTCGCCATTCCGCCTCCTCTTCGGCGCCGAGGCGGTCACCCCGGAGGAGGTGCAAAACGGCTCCCTTCGCACCACTTCGCCGCCGGCCGACGACGAGGACGTGTCCAAGGACCTCCTCGAAGAAACAAGACTCCAAGCAGTCGCCAACCTGAAGCGATACATGGCTTCGGTGGAGAACTCGTACAACCAGAGGGTCAACCCCCGACACTTCATTCCGGGCGACCTCGTCCTGAAGCAAAATACCCACCCGACGTCTGTCGGCAAGCTTAACAGCAAGTGGGAAGGGCCTTTCATCATCTACAACTCAATTCGCCCGGGGGCATTTCACCTGATGGAGCTCGACGGGACACCGGTTCCGAGAACATGGAACGCCGATGCCCTTCGCCGATACTATGTCTAAGGACTTAGCATCCGCCGGCCTCCGAAGCCGCGTAGCCTGCGCGCTACAAGCTACCTGTACCTTATTTTCGGTGTGTTCTTCTTCCTTTCGGCAGTAGGGCGACGATGATCCCCTTAGCTGCATTCCCTGAGGGGCATGTAATCGGTACCATTGAATGAAATGAGACTCTTTCGGTGACCAATTACGAAGACACCCAGCCGGGAGCCGGAGGCACAACGCCGCAACAGGCTGAAGCTAGGCACACATAAGTCCTAGATTCCGAACCCTAAGGGGAAATCGATGCCGACACGATAAACCGAAAAACTCCCATCGGTAACCGTCGAAGGCGGGGCATTCGTTAAAGACCCGCAAAACGTGCACGAAACCAAACTAAGTCAATGGGGGGACGCCTCCGACTTATAAATTCCGTTCTACTCCCGACGAGCAAAGGGGGGACGACGCTCGAAACGAGCTCACTTCCTCGCCGGAAGTAGAGCGACGGAATACCTTCGAGGCTATCCTCGGCTTCGACGAATTTTCGTTCCACTCCCGACGAGCAAAGGGGGGACGACGCTCGAAACGAGCTCACTTCCTCGCCGAAAGTAGAGCGACGGAATACCTTCGAGGCTATCCTCGGCTTCGACGAATTTTCGTTCCACTCCCGACGAGCAAAGGGGGGACGACGCTCGAAACGAGCTCTCTTCCTCGCCGAAAGTAGAGCGACGGAATACCTTCGAGGCTATCCTCGGCTTCGACGAATTTTCGTTCCACTCCCGACGAGCAAAGGGGGACGACGCTCGAAACGAGCTCACTTCCTCGCCGAAAGTAGAGCGACGGAACACCTTCGAGGCTATCCTCCACTTCGACGAATTTTCGTTCCACTCCCGACGAGTAAAGGGGGGACGACGCTCGAAACGAGCTCACTTCCTCGCCGAAAGTGGTGCGACGGAGTACCTCCGAAGGTACCCCCGACAAACAAATTTTCGTTCCACAAAGAAGGGACGACGCCGACAATATTATCACACGCTCGAAAGAGCTTACATTTCAACATACGTCGAGCTAAACAGCTCGACATGAATTACAATACCGCTCAAGTCGGCACCTCGACACGGGGCCCGAAGGCCCCCCTTACAGTCCACTACCGGAGCGCATCCCTAATGACGCTTCGGCCCTAGCTATCTCCTCCCGGGCTCGCGCCAGAGTGCGCCGGAGCGAAGCGAAGTCTGCCGGAGTCGATGCAGAGACAACATCGGCCTGCAATTGCTCCAAGTCCACTTCGGCGGCAGCATCTTCGTCATCGCTCGACACATCAACCACCTCTACCTTCGGAGCAACAAGAAGAGGAGGGTTCAGCGCTAAGTCCAAACAATGCGCTTCGCGACGAACTCGCCTCTGAAGCAAAGCTTCGGAAGATACCTTCGGTACCTGCGCCATCAACCGTGCGTTTCGCAGGCGCAAATCCCGAAAGAAGTCCCCGAAGGACCCGCCCGGGTTACGCCGAATCCAACGACGCCACTGCGTGCCCTTTACATAGTAAGGGCGACCCTCCGGTGCTGGAATCAGAATGCTCTCCGGAACGACGTCAAGGCACATTAGGGTGCGATTGCCTCCGGCCTCGCTCGAAACCTATAAATCGCAGTAGAAACGCATAAACATCCTGGAGACCAAGTTCATTGCAAAGCCCGAAGGGCACCTAGTACAATCTATGTACACCAAAAAGCATGGCTCGAAGCCAGCGAAGAACTCACACCTGGGGGGGAGGCTGGGCCGATGAGTCAACCTCCGTGACATTGCCCCGGGCCGCCACCGAGCCTCCACCCCCGCTACCGACTAAGGTGCTAGCGCTCCCGGCCCCGGCTGGGATCTCGCCCGATGGAGGCGTCAGCACAGAGGAAGCGGCAGCCGGAGCCGGAGCGGGAACAGAGGTACTGCTTCCAGGCTTCGCCTTCCGGGATGCCGCAGCAGCGAGAGCAGACTGGCGGGCCAGTCTCTCACCCACCGGCAACCAGAAGTGCTGGCCGAGCCGGTTCCCGAAGTCCCGCACCTTCGAAGCCAGCTCCCGAAACCGGCTCCCATCACCCGCTGCCATCTCCGCCAGCTGTCGCGAAGCAGAAGCAGCAGCTGGAAGATGAGTGCAGCCCACTTGCTCGAGGGAGCCGAAGGCCGCAGTCCATGCGGTCTCGGCGCAGAAGGTGCCGAAGGCCTTCATGGCGCGGGAAGCCAGCTTCACGGAACGCACAAGGCGCCCGATGCTCCCTCCGAGGTCGTCGGCGGCATGCTTGACCGGCTGCACTTCGACGCCCAGCCCTTCGAGCAGGCCGTTGAAATCGCCAAGTGCCTGCCATGCCGAAGCAGCCTCCTCCTCCCTCTGCTTCCTGGCCGCGTCCAGCAGCGCCCGAGTGTCGGACAGCTCCTTATCGGTGGCCTCCTTCGCGCGCGCCAAGGCACTGTAGGAGGTCTTCAGCTCCTCCAGCTCCTTCCAGGCCTTCTTGGAGACGTTCTTCGCAGACGTCACGGCATCGGAGGATTCCTTGACCGCCGCCAAGGCCTTCTCCAGCTCCGACGCAAGAGCGTCGCGCCCCTGCTCCGCCGCCTTCAGGTTCCCTTTGGCGGTCTCGGCAGCCGCCTCCGCGACTTCGACACGCGCCCGGAGCCGCGCAATGTCGAAGCCCTCGAGCGACCCTTGCAGAAATCGTGCAAGCACCGCGGTCTGTCGAAACAAAGCACGTAAGCTACAAGAACCTAAGTCGAGCCAAAGCACAAGGAGCACAAACCTTCATCGCCAGCCCAGAGAGGGCCGCGGCAGCGTCCTCCGGAGCAACTCCCTCCATTGCCCCCTCCAGCTCATCGAGCCCGTTGAAGTCGTAGATCCCTCGAAGGACCTCGGCGGCCTCCGGACGATCTACGAAGTCGCGCCAGCCGAGGCGACACTCCGACTCCTTCGGCTCTCCCGCCTCCTCGATGGGAGACTTCCCGAAGTAGCCTTTCCCCGGCCATGACTGGGCATCGGGTCGGTCCTCCCCACCTCTCCTCCAGAAGGCTCCTCGGAAGTCTCTTCGGCGCAGCGGCCTTCCGCTAGAGCAACGGAGTTAGTGGGACTTCCACAACCAGCAAAGCAAGAGTGATGGGAAGAGAAAATGATACCGGGAGACCGAGGGACCGGCTCCATCGTTTCCTCGACGTCTGCCGCGAAGGATGGCATCCCGAAGAAGCCGACGTCTTCATCATCGGACTCCAGATTCACCACCTTCTCGGCAACGCGCGGAGCCGTGGCCGCGGCAATCCCCACGCGGGCAGCGTCGTCGGTCAACTCCTCCGGATCGGTGCCATATCCCAAGTCTGCGGCGACACTCGACGCCGCGGCTCGGGAACTCGATCCCTCGACGCGCGTCGCGGCGGGCCGCGACTTCTTCGGCGCCGGCCTGCTGGTATCCCCGGCAGCGCGCTTCGAGCCAACCTGGACAATGCTCACCGGAGCCAACGGCGCTTCGCTCTCGGCCTCCTCATCCTCCCTTCGCCGCCGGCAGGGACGGGGGCAGCGACGAGCACCTCTCGCTCCGGCAACGGCACCTCCGGGTACTTGATGGAGAACACCCGATTGATACGGGGACCCACAACAAGCTTCGCCCGACGCGCAGCCTCGTCTGCTAGGAAGGGGCCGAGGATCTCAGCGGCGCCGTCTTCCACATCCTTCAGCGTCTTAGCTGCACAAACCACATCGTCAAGTTTCGGCAACCAGCCGAAGGAAATGTCCACCGGAGCAAACGTACCTGGGAAACTCTCCGGCTTCAAGTGGACCTCCGGGTCTCCGCCCGGAACTTCCACCACGAACTTTTGCTCCCAGTTTCGGAGCAAAGGCCACACCCCCGCGGCGATGAACTCTTCGCAGAGGTCGCGCATCGAGAGTTTCCGCGCCACCGTCTCCAACAGCTTCACCCGGGACTCACCGGTCCCGTCCAACTGCACCGTCGGGTACCGATGGAAGAGCACCTCCGACATCGTCGACCGAAGGGGACACCCTTCCTCCACGCGGTAGTAGAACCACCCGGTTGTCCAGCGCCCCCAGTGCAGCTTGTACGCCTTCGCCGGAACGACGGCTTCGGGGCGGGGGACGAAGGAGATAACTCCCATGGATCCGACGAGGTCTTTCCCGTCCAGCTTCAACATCTTTTTCACGGCGTGCGCGTAGTGCGTCGCCGCGAAGGCCCCAGCATGCGGTCGAGCCCCTTCGAGCCAGAACGCCCACTCGAAGACGCTTAGCCGCACGTGTGCGTTAACTGTGAGCTGCTGGATCTCGAGGCCGAAGAGATCCAACACCTCGGCCACGAAGGGGGAGCAGGGCATCCGAAACCCGGCTTCGAAGAACCGCCGGTACAGAACGATGTACCCGTCCTTCGGACTAGGGGTCGTCTCCCCCTTCCTTGGCGCTTCGGCCCGGCTCCGCTCCAGGACCCATCGGCGGCCATCTCGTCCAGCGCCTTCGAGTCGATCGTGCTGCGGTCAACGAACGGCGACGCCGAGAAGCGGTCATCGATGCGAACGCGCTGCGAAGCGCCGGTCTTCCCCTTCCGAGCCATTTCCGAAGCCAGGGCGACTACTTGGAAGCAGCGAAACGCGCGGAAGCAAAAAGAACTCCGAAGCAAGCTAACTGAGCGGCTGCGGCGCGGCGTGAGGAATGACTGGCGGGGTGAAAACCTGGGGCGCCCGGGCGGTAAATATATAGCCCCTGGTGAATCGGTCCGACCGTCCGATGAAGGATCAACGGCCGCAGATCACGCCACGCGACCAGACCCGTCCCGTCATGCGAAACGGCGTCGCATCGCGATCCGCGCCGATTCAGTCCCAGTAAACGAGACGGCGTCGCTCCGCAATTCGCGCCGAGCGTTACACCTTCAACACGTGGCCGACCCCGGCGGCACCGCGCACCTTCGGCGACCGTGCCCTTCGGCCATCACGGCGATGCAGCCGGCAGCTATCTCCGCGCCTTCCGCGACAACTTCCGGCGATCATTCCCTTCGGCTATCACGGCGATGTAGCCGGCAGCTCTAAGCGCCATCGGCGGACAACCTTCGGCGAGTGGAACCTCCGGGCCCTCCGCGACAGTCTTCGGCGATCATCGTGCCGTCGACAACAGTCTTCGGAAGCAACACCTTCGGAAGCGACAATCTTCGGAAGCACAACCTTCGGAAGCGACACCTTCGGAAGCGACACCTTCGGAGGCCCCTTCGAAGTCCCGACCTCCGGAAGCAGTAAGACGTCCCTTCCGCAGCTGAAGCAGACCAGACCTTCGGAGCACCGAAAGAGGGGACGACGGGCGGACCTCCGGACGGACACAGTTTCGGCCCTACCGAAGGTGGATCTCGACTGTGTGGGGCTAGCTGTTGGGGGAGGCCCACTGTGTCCCCTCCCCCTGGCCCAAAGGCCTGGCCTGCTATGAAGCCCATCAAGGCCCAAGACGATATATATTATGGGATAGGCCCATGTATGTTGGCCTCTGGCCCACTAGGGTTAGAGAATTCCACCTTGTAATAAGGAAATGACCATAGTGCCCTGGAGGAAGGGCAATATGGTACTTGTAATTCTAAGGTTGTAGGGGTGTATCAGCCTATAAATACCCCCCTACCACCCTCAAGGCAAGGCATTCAATACAAGCTCTTAATTACCTACCTCTCTTGGCTCTTGTTTGGTCCCTTCCTACTCCTTCCCAGGGGTCCCTCACTTGTGGTAGACCCTTGGAGGATCCCCCTTCTACTATTGTGGGCTTGTAACCACAACACCTGGACCGATGGTAGGCCAGAATCAACAAGGAGGTCTCCAAAACAATGCTAGTGTCAGTAGATCAAACAGCAATCAGAGTATGCCAGGGGGGACTGCTAAGGTTGGACAAAGCAGTGGTTTAACACAAGAGGAAAAGAAAAAGGAGCTAGCAGCATCAGTTGGGAAGGGCACAGGAACTCATGCTTCTCAAGTAAAGATAGATGAAGAGAAGAAAGAGCCAGAGAAAAAGCAGGAGATTAAACAGCCTGAGGTGAAGAACCCTTTCTGCAATAGATGCTGCAAGGCTGGTCATGTGGTGAAGGATTGTATCACTCCCCTGTTCTGTATGGTCTGTGGGAAGGACAATCATATTACGGAGAGGTGTTCCATTACCAAGAAGCAACCTGCGGTGGCCAAATTGGTTGGATATGCTGCTCCAGAATTGGCCTTCTTCGTGGTCCAGAGCGGAAGGAAGATCAGAAACAAGAAAAGCAAACATGCAACAGCTATCATCAGGGTGAAGGCTGGAAACATTGATGCTAGAGGTCTTAGTGAAGCCTTGGCTGTGAACTTCCCTATTGATTGGGACTGGCAAGTTCGAGAGCATGGGCCTAACGTCTTCCTAGCCAAGTTTCCAAGTCTGGCCAAGATTGATGAAAGCCATCAGTACGACCAATTCAAGCTCAAAGATCGAGATGTATACATTTCAGTGGACAGGTGGTCCTCGGCTGCATTGGCCAAGTCAAAATTGTATACTGTATGGGTCAGAGCTACATGTGTACCTGAAGAGATGATGCACTTTGAAGGCATTTGTGAGATTGGGTCAAGTCTGGGGTCTGTTCAGAAAGTTGATCTAGAAAGCTTAGATGAATATGACATAGTGAGATTTCTAGTCGATGTGAAGGACCCTACCAAGATACCAAGTCACTTTGAATTTGCACAGAGACCTTATCTGTATGATGTGTTCTTCGAGGTAGAAGAGGTTGTGGTTGAAGGTGGCCCAATGCCAGGGTACACTCAAGTGACAGGTGGTGATCAGAACAAGGGATCTGATGGGAACAAGGACAAGACAGAGGAAGATAGGCAAAGCAAGAAGCTCAAAGGTGATGGTGGGCAGGATGCTCCCATGGAAGATAAGTCACCCTCTTTTCCCAGGACAACTACAACCAGGCCTGACCACACAGGCACTCAAAAGGGACAAATAGAGGGGGTGGCAGAAGAGAATAGTGGCATTGGGATGGAAAATGAGAAAGATGGTACCGAATTTCAAGCTGATAATGAGAAGGAGCTTGTGGATGAAGCCATGGAAGATAGTGGAGGGGCAGAAAAGAACATAGAGGAAGAATCTGAGTACTCCAACTCCATTCCTTTTCATGAAAGAGTGGGGGTGGATATCCTTGATGAAGAACATGATGAGATAGGCCTGGAGGGCAAAGGCGAGGGAGAAGTACAGAGTGGAGCTCAACCTAAGAAGAATAATGGGGGGAGAGGGCAGAAGCAGAGTCAAACCATTCCTCTGAGAAGAAGCACTAGAAATGAAGGGAATGAAGATGTGGACTCGTTGGAGAAAGCTGTGGAGAGAGTCAAGAGCAAGAATCTGGAGATACCAAAAGGTATGTACGGTAGTCCAGATTGTTCAGATAAGCGCTCTTTTGTCGATGTTCTTTTAAATAAGAATAATATCAATGGTAGTAGTAGTTCTTCTTTTTTAGAGGCAACTGATAATAGTGACATGATAGCAGTAATTAGTGACTTGAGTAGTACTTGTGAAGAAAATAGCACAGGAGCCACAGATGGTAATGGGCAATTCATAAAGGAAACCCAAAACCCTGTGTTTTCAGTATGCAATGCTAGTAATTCTATGTTAACTGATATTGCTAAGGATTTGCAAATCAATTTCAACACTGGGTCAGCAGAAAGTACTATAGATACCATTAAATTTTTAGAACAAGCTAGAGTGAATTTATATTTTTCCAGCATTAAGAATAAAAGAACAAGAATAGGGGATGAAAATTCAGTAGATGAGTTTGATGATAGTTTAATTCTAGAGTTGCTATCAGATGAGGAGACCCAAGAGATCAGAGTAGATGCTGCCTTAGGGTCCCCATCAAGTAAGGATCGTGTGACCGAGAGGGGGGGTGAATCGGGCACACCATGAACTAAAATTTTTTGCACTTCTAGCTATTCTTTCTAATTGCGAAAGTAAAGGATACATAACTAGAGAGTACATGTGCACTAAGTGATAGTGATCAAGCAAGGATAACCATGTGCTAGGACTTGTACATGCTAGGAGCAAGGCATACATGAGCATATAAGAACAACCTAGCATATGATACAAGATAAGCTCAACAAGTCCTACACAAGCTAGTGTATAAGGTAAAGGCACTCGAGCATTCTAGCAAGCATAAGGGTAACACAAACGGAAGCTCAAGCAAGTCCTATGCATGCTAGTGTATAAGATAAGATAGAACATAAACTAGCATGCATACAAGTAGCACATTGGAAAGCTCAAGCTAGTGATCATGACAAGATAGATACAACATAAAGCATAACAAGATCACTAGATGATATCAAGCAAGTGTATGAGCTATGAGCAAATAAGTACACATAAGGAAAGCGCATATCACTAGAGATAACATAGAGCTAGCACACGGAAACAATCATCAAGCAATCATATGATAAGCACAAGGTCTACTACATGCATATAAGATAAACAAGATAGTAAGTGCAAGTAGTAGAGAGTAAGAGTAAGAGATTGCTCATCGATTTTTCCCGTGGTCTCGGAAGGATGGCGCCTTCCCCTACTCCACGTTGGGTCACTCCCGCCGGAGTCTCGACCCCGTCCCTCCGCTCGATGGCGATCCCCTCTAGAGCACACTCCACCCTTTAAGCCGGTGATGTCCCCTAAGAGCACGCTTCACTCCTCGAGTGAAGTCACGGGCTTCACCCCGCCGCACACCGGCGATGCTCTCCTCCTTGGGACCATCCACCGCTCTTGAGTGCAGTCGCGGGCACGTCCCGCCGGGCTTCTCCCGGGTACTCCTCCGAAGGTAAGGCTCCGCACTTGATGCGTGCCAAAGGGCGCTCCACTAGTGATGCTTCTTTCGCACGGGAAGCTCCAAGACCGTGTACAAACTTGTGTCGGCTTCCACACTCTCTTTGGCAAGCTCAACACCGACGCCTAACCGGTCTAGGCCTTGCCATAGACCAAGGGTAACAAACCAAGACCGCCTCCCTATGACCACACTAGTCCTAGAGGTGGATGGATGCTCTCAACCCTCTCAAGCACTAAGCTTTCTTCTCCAAATCTTCTCCATGTGCTTCTCCTCTCTCTCAAGCACCAAGATTTCTCTCTAAAGCCTCTCCATGTGCTTCTCTTGCATCCTCTTGGCTCCCACTGTGTTTCCCCACTGATAACAATGGCCAAAGGCACCCCAAAGGGCCAAGCAACCGGCTATTTATAGCCCTCCACTCAAAAACTAGCCGTTGCCCCGAAAGTGTCCAGTCACAGTGAGGACCGTACAATTGACCGTACAATTGACCGTACAGTACTGTCAATTGTACTGTCTCCATTTCCTCAGCTTTTGCCTTCTCTGTCTGGAACTCCAATAGAGACCGTACCATACTGTCTCTAGGACCGTACCGTCCTGTCAATTGTACTGTCTCCATTTCACTGACCGTACAATTGACCGTACAGTACTGTCAATTGTACTGTCTCCATTTCCTCAGCTTCCAGAAACTTGCCTTCTCTGTCTGATCTTCTCCAATGAAGACCGTACCGTCCGGTCCCTAGGACCGTACCGTCCGGTCGATTGTCCGGTCTTCATTTCTTCCACTTCCAGAAACTTCATCTTCTCTGTCTGGATCTTCAGTGTAGACCGTACCATACGGTCTCCTTGACCGTACCGTCCGGTCTTCTCTGCTGAAGCTGAACTTGATCATTTCTTCGATTCTTGCTTCCAAACTTCATCCACTTGGCTCCTCTTCTCCTCTGCTGTCACCCTAGTGCCTGAGAGACTCTTTGAGCATCCACATACCTCTACCACTAGTGTGACCTAAGAGAAACGACTCGATCCCCTTGATAGTCCGGTGTTCCTATGGACTCAAGCCTACATCCACATCAAGCCAACACTTGCTTGGATCTAGTATGTCCTTAGCCTTGATCCATCTCCTCAACCGCGACCTCCATCAAGTCCTTGATCCTTGTCGTCATCCATTGTCGAGGCAACCAATCACCGGGATATATAGAATAGGTAGGCTCACTCCTTCAACGACGAAGCTTCTTCATTGTGACCTAAAGAATATGCATGAACATCTTTCCTACATCCAAAGATGTTAGTCACAATGATCTAGTTGTCACAAAGGACAACCCGATCGAAGCATCATATAAAGTGCATAGGATATAAGACAAGAATAACATCACATAATAGACAAGATCATCATGGCATACGATATAAGGCAAGACCAACATGATGATCAAGAGTATGTCAAGGTATAAGATTCATAGAGGAACACATGACATACTCACCTTGTCTCTTACCTCATGTGCGTAGTAGTCACCTCGTAGAGTAGTCCTCATGTTCACTTCTCCTCTTTACCATCTTCCTTGCAACTATTGAGGTGTTGGCACTCCAATAGTGTGTCACTACATCCATGAGACTAAACATCTTGCAAACTAGCAAACCTTGTTAGTCCCATTGACCATGTTGACATCAATTTCCAAAACCTATGAACCATGCTCTAGGTTCATTGATCTTACACCCCATCAAGTAAAAATGTGAAAGTAGGAAAGGGCAATTCACAGATTAGTGTGAAACCCAAAGTTAGAAGAGGTAGACCAAAGAAAAAATCATAATAATGTTAGGAGTCATTTGGAATTGCAGGGGTCTTGCAGACCCTGAAAAGTTGAATTTTATCAGAGAAATGATTGTTGAGAGAGGGGCCGACTTTATTGGCCTCCAGGAAACAAGGAAACAAGGTTTTTCTGCTGGATGGCTGAAAAAAGCGGCAGGAGGTAAGAATTTTGAATGGCATTGGTCACAATCAGAAGGCCAATCAGGGGGGATTTTGGTAGGGGTAAACTTAGATTCTTTTGATGTAAATGCTGTAGAAATAGAGAAACATTATGTTAGAATTTTAGTGAGAGATAAAAAGTTGGATTTTAAATGGAATCTTGTGGTGGTATATGGGGCAGCTCAGCTAGAGGGTAAAGGGAAATTCCTGACTGATCTGTCTCATGTATGCCAAAAACAAGATGTTCCTATCTTTGTAGGAGGGGATTTCAATATCATTAGATGGGATAAAGAAAAGAACAAACCAGGAGGGACTAGTAAATGGAGTTTTTTATTTAATGCTATCATTGAGCATAATAATCTAAAAGAGTTGGACCTGATTGGCAGGAAATATACCTGGTCCAATAATCAGGAAAATCCAACTTTTGAAAAGCTTGATAGAATTCTGATTAGTCCAAGCTGGGAATTACATTATCCTTTCACAACTGTCAAAGCTTTGGTGAGGAATGAATCAGACCACACGCCCCTAGTGATGGATACTGGTTCATCTCACAAAGGCCCAAAACCTTTCAAATTTGAATTATGTTGGTTTCAAAGAGAGGACTTTTTTGATTTAGTTGTAAATAATTGGAATCTGCCTGTCACTGATAGAAGCAGTATTGATATATGGCAGTGTAAGATTAGGAGGTTGAGAAAGTTCTTGAAAGGTTGGAACATAAGTGTAGAAGGTAGATATAAGAAACTTAAAAATGATCTGTTAGCCAAAATAGATGGTATAGATAGGAAAAGTGAAACTCAAGGTCTCAGTAGTGCAGATAGATGCACAAAGCTGGAGCTTGAATCACAGTTGAGAAAAATAGTGAAAGAGGAGGAAACCAAAATTTGGCAAAGAGCCAAAGAAAGGGATCTTCTAGAAGGAGATGCGAATACTAAGTATTTTCAAATTAAGGCAAGCAGTAGAAAGAGAAAAAGTAAGATTTTGTACCTTGACCAAGAGGAGGGTAAGATAGAAGGGGATACTGAACTTAGGGACTATATCACTGACTTTTATAAAAAGTTGTTTGGCCCAGAGGAAAGAAATAATATATCTATGGAGTTTCCTGAACAGAGAAAGGTTACAGAAGAGGATAATGCAATCCTCACTGAACCCTTTTGTTTTGAGGAATTGCATAAGGTAGTGTTTGGGATGGAGCATAATAAGGCTCCTGGGCCTGATGGCTTTCCTATTGAGTTTTACCAAGTTTTCTGGGAAGTAGTTAAGTATGATCTTATGAAGTTAGTGATAGATTTTCATAAAGGAGAGTTACCAATTAAAAGATTGAATTATGGAGACATATCTTTGCTACCTAAGACAAAGGATGCAGATATCATCCAAAAATTCAGACCAATTTGTCTACTCAATGTTAGCTATAAAATCATCACCAAGCTGCTAACAAATAGGTTAACCTTGGTTATAGATAAATTAATAGCCAGGAACCAAACAGCTTTTATTAAAAACAGATTTATTATGGAAGGGGTGTTGGTTTTACATGAGACTTTACATGAAGTCAAGAGGAAGCGACAGGATGGTTTTCTTTTTAAAATTGACTTTGAAAAAGCTTATGACAAGGTCAACTGGGACTTCTTGTTCCAGGTTCTCAATAGTAAAGGTTTTAATACTAAATGGTGTGATTGGATTATGTCTGTAGTCAGAGGTGGACGGGTGGCAGTTAGAGTCAATGATCAATTAGGGCCGTACTTTACCACTCATAAAGGGCTGAGACAGGGTGATCCTCTGTCCCCCTTATTATTTAATTTGGTAGCTGATGCCTTAACAATTTTGACTGAAAGGGCTCAAAGCCATGGTCATGTGAGAGGACTAATCCCACATCTAGTAGAGGGAGGAGTGTCGATTCTGCAATATGCAGACGACACAATTTTCCTCTCTCAGAATGATCTTAATTGTGCTAGGAATCTAAAATTTATTCTTTGTCTTTTTGAGCAATTGTCTGGTTTAAAAATTAATTTTCATAAGAGTGAGGTTTTTTGTCTGGGGGATGCAGAGAATAATAGGGAGCAGTTGGAGGAAATCTTTACTTGCAAAAGCGGCAACCTGCCACTGCAATACTTAGGCCTCCCAGTGAATGCTACAAGATTGAAGAATGCTGATTGGAAAACAGCAGAGACCAAGATGGAGAATAAAACAGGATGTTGGCAAGGCAATTTTGCCTCGATAGGTGGGTGTTGACATTTGTTAAGTCACACCAAATAAATCATCTCTGACAGTGATGTCAGAAATAATCTAAAGATGTGTCTTAGTGTCGATTAGGTAAATCCGCAAGCGCACGGAGAATACCGTTGTAGCATTTCACCAATGGATTACTCCAATGGCTGTCATTTATAGTTCTCCCAAGGGAAGGCGGCGGTATGAGATAGCATGTTCATAATCATATAACTTATAATATACCAAGGTCTAAACAGGGGTAAGGATACGGTGTATGGATAGGGTGACACACAGAGCAATCCAATCTAACATCAGTACAGAGCCTAGGTTAAGCGGGGTTAAGAGGAGGTCGAGCTGGGCCCCTATGTACTCCTTGTATTCCTGTCTATGGGTCATACAAACCTAAGTTCTATGTTAACCTGGAACAGAGAGGATGAAGCACAGCAGGGCTGTCACCACCTACTGGCAACCCTCTACGAGGACATGTGACACTAGGGCTGTCACCACCTACTGCCAGTCCTATGCCTGTTCATAGAGTCAACCAAACACTCAAAGCTATTTACCAATCTAAGCACCACGCTTACATTGCTAAACAATACTCTCCACTCCCATGGGACTCTGACCCATCGGATCATCAAGTCGGGAGCAAGAGTACACCTAACCTTGACCCGACGGATCAACAGATCAAGTGCTAAACCATGCATAACTCTGACCCTACGGATCATCAAGTCAAGAGGTAAGACATGCGTAACTTTAACCCTACGGATTAACAAGTTACATACTATGGCGCAAAAAACCCTAACCCTACGGATTAACAAGTCAAGGGCCAAAGCATGTCCAACCTCACTATGCATAGAACGAGTGTAAAGGCATGGATGAACTAGTATAAGTATGTGAAGCATATATGAACCAAACATGACTAGACAATAACCACATAGAAGGTACATGGCTATCATACTAGTGCAATCATAAGGCATAAGGAATAAAGGAGTAAATGCTATAGATAAATGATACAAGTCTTACAAGAGGGGAATGGAGAAGGTCCACCCCCAAACTCTCCAAGACTAGGTCAAGGACCTCTAGTCAGCCCTCTACTCCCCTCTACTCTACTCTGGCCTGGAGGCTAAGCCTAATGCTAGAGAATGAATCCCTCTTGGTGTGTGTGTTGAAAGGAGGGGGGGTACCCCTTTATTTATAGCCTTGGTAGGTCGGTTTGGGGGTCCTCCACCGCCTTTGGGCATTGATTGCTGGCTGAACCGACCTTGGTATGACGGTGGAAAACTGCCATAAAAAGATGAGCCTTAGAGGCTAAGGAACTGGGTCGGCCGACCTGCCTTTGCCGCCTCTTGCTTTCCTTCTTCTCTGGCATATCCTCTGACATATCCTTGATTTGATTCTAGATGCTATCCTCTGAGATATTCTTTATATGATTCTGATATGATCCTTGGATATGATTCTGATATGGATCCTCCGGAATATTCTTGATATGGATTGGGTTGATTTGGTGGGTCCATATATCTTTGCCATTATTGAGGATCTCCAGGAGAGGATATTTCTTCATATCTCCTTGATATTGGGCTTTTGGGGAGATATCTTTATTCTGGGAAAATCGGTGTTTCCAGAGTAGACCTTTTATGCTTCATTTTCCCCGTTTTCCTATGAAATGCAGCTGCACTCACAAATTCACCAAGACTTGTGGAAATCATTAGTTTCAAGACCTAAGTCTACCTTTGGTGTTTGATTTGAGGGCAAAAGGTGCAGCTAGTTGACGGTTTATTTTGGGTCTAAGAGCCGTCAACAACTCCCCCACACTTAGCCTTTGCTCGTCCTCGAGTAAA
This sequence comes from Eragrostis nindensis, assembly GCA_012490785.1. Lineage (NCBI taxonomy): Eukaryota > Viridiplantae > Streptophyta > Magnoliopsida > Poales > Poaceae > Eragrostis > Eragrostis nindensis. Next base: position 90,120 of record JAAXCT010000814.1, on the reverse strand, counting down.
GAATGAAGGACTAAGGTGCAACATAACTTCCTTGGTATGATGCTAGCATACAAGTTATTCCAAGTCATACCTGCACCTGTGAACTTTGATGTGTCTACCATGTCATCTTGGGCGGTTGAGGAATGGAACGGTCTTGATTCAAGTCGTCATCTCCTCTGTTGAGTAACTTGGGTTTTTAAAATATTTTCAAATTAAAAACATAGCTTGTACTCCTCAAATGATAACTCTCAGATCGCTCAATGTGTATGATTCCTCACCAAGGCTTTTGGCATGCCTCTTTTCATCCTACATCTACAAATGGCTTTATGTGGAGCTTGGTAGGGAATGAAAAGGAGCATACTTGCATCACTTATATTGCTAAGTCAAAGAGTGGATCCAAGGAGAAAACAAGTCATACAAACTGATCAAGAGTGTGCACGTGTGTGGATATGTGTATGAAAAATGGAATGAGATGGGTACTCCTTGATGTGGCGATGTCTCTCTCTTGATTGATTTTCAATAAAGAACATGGCTATCACTTCTTTTGTCTTTCTTTTTTTTTTCCGATCATGCTCATCATGTTTGAGCATTTCTTTCTTTTATTCATGCCCATGCATAAGAGCATTCTTTCTTTCTTCTCAAATTTTTTCTTCTTTTTTTTTTTCTTTTCGATAGCCATGTCTCTTTTGCACGAGTATATGGAGAGAGACATCAACAGCAAGTGATGGAGTATTTATTTTGGTGGATGGGTGGATGGAAATGGCGTTGCTAACTTCCAGTGTAGAAGTTTAGCATGCTCTGTGGTGGTGGTGTATGTGTACGTGATCTTGATCATGAAAGTATGACAAGCATCTCACAAGGGTCACAACAATTTGACAAAGCTCAAAGCAATAACAAGCAGCATTTTGTAGAGGTTTTCAATGTGATCATCATATTTGGCTCTGGTGGGAAAATAAGATCATTGAGGAGTGCAAAGCTATGGATTTTAAATTTTGCAAGATAAATTCCCAAGCACTCAGTACAGAAGAAGCAAGATTCCTCTCATCTAACCATATCACATTCGCCAACAACTTAGATAAACACGGGGTCCTAAGAGATTGGTGTTCACAAGCAACAGGTGTATGATGCGAGGAATAAAGAGTATGCAGGCCAACCAAAGGAAGTATGTTTGTTGCGGGTTCATTTTATCTTTGAGTTAAATTTTAGTAAATAACCATCAAAGATTGTTTTAACTCATGAATTAGGGAGTAGGGGATAGGATGTGCAAACCATCGCCATAGATGAAGTGGAGACCAACAGTGACCATAGAAGACCAAACCGAAGGTTCGATCGAACTTTCTTTTCTTATGCCTGATGGCTCCACTCCTTAGCCTGTTTGAACGGTGCGATGTTGTGCATCATGTTGGTGGGAGATCTCGAGTGTGTGCTTGATGAAGAACGAGAGATCTCCCCCACACTTGTCCTTGTACCTAGACCTTTTTATTCAAAACAAACAAAAGGATATGGAAATAAAAAGGACTCTACCGGGGTTAAAGACCGGCGAGCCTAAGTTTATTGCATTTGGAAAAAGCAAACTCAAGGCGCATTGTATGTTTGGAACGGGAAATAAAAGCGCCTAGTTTATTCATTTTTTTAATCTCTTTATTTGACCTTAGATTCTTTCTCGATTTTTTTTAAATTTTATTTTATTTTATTTTATTTTATCATGCATGACGAAAGCGAAAAGATACAAGTTGTGATTCAAGTTACCTTAGTGGGGGAGGGAACCTCCCCCACACTTGTTCTTTGCTCACAGCCCTGGATTTGGGTGGAATCCCATGCAATGGAAGTTGGTCATGAGATTGACTGGGCTTTGTTGCAGCGTGCTGGCGAATTGGTCTTTGGTGGATTGCTGCCATCGAGTGTCACAACGAACCTCTAGCCTCATATGGTTCTAGGGGTTGGTCCCAACCAAGTGCATACCCAGTTGTTTCCTTCCCCCTACATATTCATAGGCTAGGGGCTGCGGTTGTGGCACGACCATGGCTGCACCCTTGGCCTTCTATTTTATCATCCCTGCCAAAAGCACTACTCCTGCAAGCAATCCCAATCCGACTTGGAGAGGGATAGTTACCTCTCGGACCATATACAAATAAAGTCCCGGTTAGGTGACGGGATTTTATTTGTATAGCCGAGGAAGAGAAACACAAGTGGATCTGGACCAAGTTTGAGTGTAACCATGGCAAGATAATCCTTGTTGATAAAAGCTCGGGGCTTAGTGATGTATGAAACGTAAGCATGGTCTAAAGCCCCGACTCTTGAAGCGATAAAATCAATCAACGAGGTGCACTCAACATGGTTCACTCAAACGATCCTACTCACTTGGGAGGTTCTAACCATTGCACATGCATAGCACAGGAGAGGTTTTGGTATTGTAAACCATGGCATAAGGGATTCAAAGCTCATCCTCATAGCTAGGTCAAATGATCACCTCGAGGAAAACAAGTCATAGCAAGCCATTCATGCATCAAGAGCAAGATAGGATATGACACTTTGCCAAAGAGCATGCTTGCGAAGATCAGGAGTTGTAGAAAAGCTCAAGCAAGCAATGCTTATGGAAACCGAGTAGCAGACTAAGATTGTTTCATGAAAGCAGGTGATACTCATTCTGGAAGAACGGAAGAGTAAAACCATTGTCTACTACTAGCAGGGTGCATAAAAACTGTATGGCAAGTAGGAGGGAACCTTCCTTACCCACACAGGCAAAACAAGCTCACCCTATGGCTTCTTATTATTGGCAAAGTTGATATTCATACCTGTCTTGTGCAGCAATTCCGAGTCACGTGCTCATGTGTGAGCATAGACACGGTTCCATAAGTGTTGTAGGCTTGCATTTCCTCATCGCACACCAAGATGGGTTGGTGTCGAAGAGGAGTCTCGACGTGTTGTTTTGATTGTGGTCCACCTCCGTGGGATCTTCTTGAAGCTCTTCATGCCAACCTTCTCAAGCTAGGCATGAGCTCGATGGAGAGGTACGGATATGTGTCACGTCGAGAGTGACTTGGTTTTGAGCTTGTCGCCTTCTTCAACACATGTTTGAGCTACTTGTTGGCCCCTTTTCATAGCTGCACACAAGAGCAAGAACACAAGAGCAAACTCGAGAACGGGTTACGTTAGTGTGAACAAAAATGGATCTCCTGTTGGTTGCTCTTGCAAAGATTTATTTTATCACAACTCAACAAAGCAAATAAAATCAAAGAAGAAAAGGGAAAAGTCTTTTGTTTTGAATTCGAGACAAAATGCCAAAGGGTTTGTCTCAAATTTATTTCTTTTTGAGAATGGTTTTTAAAGAAGAAAAAGAAGATTTGGAGGAAGTCCAATGTGAAAGAGAGTTATTTTGGAAACCTCCAAAAACTAAATGGAAGAAACAAAAAGAAGTTGAAAATATTTTCCTGAACTTGAGACACATTCCAATGAAAATTTTGGAGAAACGTGTGAGCAAGATTTTGTTGTGAGGGTGCTTGAGTGAAAAAAATGAAATTGAAAAGTCCAAGCACCCTTGCTCCAAATGTAAAGAAATAAAGTTCAATTTGATCCACAACTCCCTATTGGCTATGGAAAAAAAAGTCAATGGGAGTTGTGCCAAAATTCCAACAAAATTTTGCTCAAAACATTTTCCAACAAAAGGTTGTCTTAAATTCATTTTCCAAATTTATTTTAAAAGAAATAAAGTGTTTTCTTTTCAATTTATAAAGGTTTGAAAACTCCCAAACAAAATTTTGGAAAGATTCAAACATGCAAGAATGCAAGTGAAAAATCAAATATGCAGGGATGTATTTTTGTGGAAAAAGCAAATATGCATGGGAGGAAGAGGTCAAAAATGCAAAATGCATGATGATGGGAAATGCAAATGTGCATGCGAGGAAGCATGAGATAACTACCAATTTACCTTTGGCAAGGGCTCACCAATTTTGAGTCCAATGAGCGGGACTTCCAATGTTCAATTTGGCGACGTGATGCCTGATCCCGGAGATGAGGATGCAGACGATTTCTCGTGTTGGGATTGTGCCAGTCTTTTCATGGCACTTGTGCGAAGCCTCTGTTGGCGGTCGTTAAACCATGTTTTGACCGCCACCCTACCGGTAAATAAATACATAACACCAAGATTTTGTGCATAGTAGTTAGGAATAATACTACTCCACAGGTTTTGGTGAATATTTGGATGCAGGAGTGAATAATGGAGAAAAGTGGGCCCAGCCAGGGAAATTCCCTGGCCGGCCGGCCCCACCATAGGCCGGCCGGCCCCACCTGGTGGCCGCAGGCCCCAGGCTTCCTCCAGTGGGCTGGAAACTGGTCCACAACGTATAATTTCAAGGCCTAACCCAGCGGATTTGCGCCGACTTACCAGAGGTGGGCCATTTGGGCCTTAACTTGGCCCCTACTTCAATCCTGCCGACCCCACGAACAAACCGACCTTCAGACCGCCTTCAGGAGTGCATCTGGAGCGTTGAGGCAGAAGGCGGTGGCCAACCGCCACAGGGGACGGCCGGCCGGCCACCCCCCTAGGCCGGCCGGCCGACTTTGGCGGCGCCGCCTCTCCAAAGTCGGCAGGCTTGCTTCCACCGCCTTCACAAGCTATAAAAGGGACCCCTCGGCCTCCGAATCAATTCGCACCATCACACTTCATCCAAGTGTTCATTAGTTTAGTTGAGTAGTAGCTTTGGGAGTTAGAGTAGAGTAGAGTAGAGTGAGAGCTCTCTCGGGCTTCCGGAGTCTTCTCGGAGTTCGGTATAGTTCTTTGTATCTTGCTCTTGAGATATTATTTTATTTAATATAATTATATTTAGTTTTATCTTTATTTATTTATTTTAGTAATTCTTTTCTATTTAGTTTATTTATTCGTTAAGTAAGTGCTCGTAGAAGTCTTGTTGTGGGATTGTGATTGTTGGAATAGCGAGTACGAGAGAGTGCCGTCGTCGGAGATGACGTCGTGTGAAATCTGTGCTTGTTCATTCTTAGATAGGACTGCTCCGTTGATCAAGAGTAGCTCCTCTAGGCGGGTTGTAAGCGTGGCGCTTAGATCTTGGCCTATGCACGTTTGGCACCCAACCCCACGGAGGATGGTAGCCGCGAGTGTATGTGACAGCTGCACCGGTCTCTGTAATCCACCACGTCCGGGTTGGACTCAGCAGGGTCTTAATTATAGCGGATGGATCCCCAGGGTGAACTAGCATCATCGGTTGCCCTGGCACTTCCGTGCCCCGAAACGACATGACTTGTATGTGTATGAGCTTAGCTAGAGTAAATAACCTTTGTAGACTTGACTGCTAGAAAAGTAAATAATAGATAAACATACAGGTAGCCTTAACTCTATCTCGTTGCTCTCCCAAATGTATACTACGTTTTTATTTTATTACCTTGGATTTGAGGATGTGTGTGCCACCCATATATATCATGCCTATCTTACCCCCGTCTCAAGTATAGTTGATACATTATTTCTTTCTCCAAATTATCCAATGCATAGCTATTATTCAGCTTTCTTTTGCTCTACTTCCCTGCGGAAATATAAATACGATAACCCTGGAATACTCCAAGGTGAAATGCTACAATGGTGATCCGTGCGCTTGCGGAATTAATGAATTTAATTTTAACGCATAAGAACCGCCAACAAGCATTTCTGGCGCCGTTGCCGGGGAAGTAGCAGCTAGGAACTGAATAAATGCATTGAAGTTTGTGAGAAGAGTAATTATCACTTACTTTTGCGGGCTTACCCTTGTCCTGGTTTTTCTTCTTGTGAAAATTTGAAACAGGACTGTGCATGACTGGTTTCGACCTACCAGAAAACTTCCACTCAGATCCAGAGCAGTTCTTGAGGAAAGTTCGAGCCAAGCTCACCAAACAGATCCGCAAGAACGCTCTGGCTCTCGAATCGTCTCCTCCACCGGTTGTCAGGGCCTCCTCAACGAACAACACCATGGCCGACCCCGTTGTTGAGAAGACGATCAATGACTTCTCCGCGCCAACTATGGAGAACATCCGCGTGGGACCCAACCCGCGCGTCACCAACAAGGACTACGAGCTCAAGCCAGCCTTGATCAACATGATCTTGGCCAGTCCTTTCTGTGGGAAGCCGTCGGAGGATGCAAATGCTCACCTCCAAAGGTTCCTGATGACGTGCAACACTTTCGTCATAAAGGATGCACCTCAGGACGCCATCCGACTGCAGCTTTTCCCATTCTCTCTGTTGGGGAAGGCTCTCCAGTGGTTCTACGCGAACCAAGAGTCCCTCGACACATGGACGGCATGCTCCAATGCCTTCCTCGCCAAGTTCTTCCCGCCGGGCAAGACGACTGCCCTGTGGAACAAGATATCGGGCTTCCAACAGCTCGCAGATGAGTCGACCGCGGAAGCCTGGGACAGGATGCAGGAGTACGTTCTCTCATGCCCACACCATGGCATGGAGGAATGGCTCCTCATACGGAGTTTCTACCACGGTTTGAGGCCGTCCGCTCGAGAGCACCTCGACGCCGCAGCAGGCGGCTCCTTCTTCTCCCTTAGCGTGAAGAACGCTAAGAAGTTGATTGAGAAGGTGGCGGCCAACCAGACTCATGGTGAACGCCAAGCGGCGAGCACCAAGACCCGTGGAGTACACCAAGTGGAGACGATGGACATGCTCGCCATCAAGCTCGATCAGCTACTCCGCAAGGTGGAGTCTCCACAGGACCTGCAAGTTGCGGATTCCCGCATGACATGTGAGGAATGCGGCAGCGTTGGGCATATGGGCATCAATTGCCCAAATGTGAGAGAGGAATGCAATTTCCTCAACAATGGTAATGGGTACCGCTCCCAGAACAACTACGGCTGGAACTCCAGGCCCGACCTCTCCTTCAACAAGAATCAGGGAGGTAACAATGGTAATCTTTCCCGTTATGAGCCCTCTATCAAGGATCTAGTTCTCGGCCAGGTCAATCAATGACAGCATTAGTAAGAAATTTCTTACTACGGACAAGGCTTTAGAGAGCATAGATGCCAAGCTAGAGTCTTTCAGCACTGCTCTGCAGAATCAGCTAAGCCATAACAAGATGCTAGAAACACAAATAGCGCAAATAGCTTCAGCTGTGCAGTCTCCTCGTGCGGGTAAACTTCCTGGGCAACCGGAAGTTAATCCCAAGGAGAGTGTGAATGCAATAACCATCAGGTGTGAAGAGAGCGACTTGGATGCCGCACTCCCCAAGGATGTGATCAGAAAAGATCCCGGATGGCCAACCATTCCGTGTTTGGTCAACGACCGTTGTTTCGCTCGGGCACTATGTGACTTAGGGGCGAGCGTGAGCATCATGCCGAAGGCGATGTACGATGGGTTAAACCATCCATTATCCCCAACGACCATGAAGCTCCAGCTTGCAGACGGATCACTGCGCCTGCCCTTGGGGATTGTCGAAGAAGTTCCCGTACAGATCAGAAATCTCTTCGTCCCCGTTGACTTTGTTGTGCTGGATATGGAGGTGGATGACAAGGCTCCTCTCATCCTTGGGAGGCCGTTCTTGAGCACCACAAACGCCAACATCGACGTGGGGGCAGGAGAGATCAACTTGGACTTCAACGGCAAGGAAGAAACGTTCAGCTTCAAGCCTAAGGTTGAGCAATGCAAGCAAGTACGGGTCATATATGGAAAGGACCCAAGGAGAGTGGAGAAGATTGAGATTACTCCACCCATGCCACAGCCAGACAAGCTCATTGCATACATGAGAGACTATCTGGAAAGAGAGAATGCAAGAAGGCTAGCAAAATATTGGAGGACTCCAAGGAGGATGCCTCAGCCGCCAAAACCATCTCAAGCCCCTCTTACTCCTCCGCAAGAAGGAGTAGGCGAGTCACAATCGCCCAAGAAGAGGAGAGCGAGGCGCTCAAGAAAGAAGAAGGCAGCTACGGCATCAACCGATGAGAGTACAACAAAGGCGCCTATTGAAGAAAAGGTCGCCGCCACCAACACAAAGAAGACAACCAAGGTGTGGCGAAGAAAGAATGAACCTCTACCTCGCAAGATTCTCCAGCGAGCGAGGTCCAAACAAGTTGAAAAAGACATGGAGAACGTCTAGCTCAAAGACGTAAAAATGAGAGCCCTCCGATTGGGGAGGCCATCCCAATCGTTATCCTAGCTAGGCCTAGCACTTGTTTTTCTTTTCATAAATCATAAAAACAAAATAAAAATTTGAAAAAATTTAAAAACAACAAAAATAATAGGATTCCCGGTGATGCCCATTAGGGGCTAGCTACTTGTATCATCCTCACTCTTTTTTGCAGATCAAGAAGGAGGAGGAAGAGCCTGAATCAAGCTTAAGTCTTACAAAGACTCAAGCTTGGGGAGGGCACCACCAGGTAAGGAGTTCAATACAAGCTCGAGTCTTGCAAAGACTCAAGCTTGGGGAGGACCCCAGGTAAGTATTCCTAACTTTCTTAATAAATAAATGAACTCCCTGTTTCGAATAAATGCTAGAATCTTGGTGTTATGCTACGCTTAAGGGAAATGATGATCGAGTTACAAATTAGCTTCCCATGTGTCGCATAGATGCAACCTCTACTCCTGACATATGTGTTATTTTTACTTGAGCATGATCACATCATGAGTCTTGCTTATTTCCGTGGGTTGCATTTGTTACACCAAGTCTGAGCATTGTGGATTGTGATATGGCATGATTAGGACTTGTTGCAATTTCTTAGTATGGTTTCATCCAGAGATGTTTTTCTCGAATTGCTGCAAGTACCTAAAACCCTTCTGTTTTGGCACACTTCTCTTAGTGTGAGGATTTATTTACCTACCAGAGCCATATCATAATATTCGAAACAGCCCCACTCATAGACATTTGTTTATGCATTGAGTTTTGTTAAGGTTTGATGTACTCTTGAAACTAAGCACTCCTAATTTTGGTCATAATTCCTTCGCGTGTGTTTTCGAAAATTTCTCTCCACCAAATAAAAGGGGAATGTTTGGATAAATCAACCAAACATTTTTCAGAGTTTGCAAAACTTTTGGTCCATCCAAAATGCTCAAGAATATTTCAAAATGTTTCATTGAACCATTCAAAATTTATGGCCCCTTGCACCATGGAGTAGTTAAAAAAAAAAAAAAAAACCTCCATGGTCGCATGACAAAAGTCAATGGCTATATGGTTCTTATCATAAACATCTTGAGCAAAATAAAGGACCAATGTTTTTCAAAACCCCCTTCCATAAGTGTGAGTTCATTTTCTCCCCCTCCATCACATCATTTCCTACGACCAAAATAAATGGAGTTGCTATGTTGATTGAGACTCATTCTTTAGCTTTACAATATATGCATGACAATTGTGCATTCCTTACCAAGCTCCACATACAAAGCCTCATTTGGTAGAAGGTAGGATGAGTGAAGCTTGTAGGAATAGAACTCACATTGGTAGGTAAGAGAAGTGCCTACCAAAACGAAGGAGAATTTTTGCACCTTACCTTGCAGCACATAAAAACTCTGGATGCATACCTGCTAGAATTGTGTACTTGCCCGAAAATGCCGTTCTAGTCTTCAATGCTGCGTGACAAGGTGTGACATATAAGCCCCACGATTTTTGCAACACTAATGAATATTTTGTGCTCTCGTAAACTTACCACTGTTTAGGGAGTATGTTGTTGCATCTTTATTACCCATGGGGCGCTTCTTTGTAACTCCTGATCCGCCGGTACCCTGAGTTGAGTTTGCTCGGGACGAGCAAAGTTTAAGCTTGGGGAGGTTGTTGGCGGTCGTTAAACCATGTTTTGACCGCCACCCTACCGGTAAATAAATACATAACACCAAGATTTTGTGCATAGTAGTTAGGAATAATACTACTCCACAGGTTTTGGTGAATATTTGGATGCAGGAGTGAATAATGGAGAAAAGTGGGCCCAGCCAGGGAAATTCCCTGGCCGGCCGGCCCCACCATAGGCCGGCCGGCCCCACCTGGTGGCCGCAGGCCCCAGGCTTCCTCCAGTGGGCTGGAAACTGGTCCACAACGTATAATTCAAGGCCCAACCCAGCGGATTTGCGCCGACTTACCAGAGGTGGGCCATTTGGGCCTTAACTTGGCCCCTACTTCAATCCTGCCGACCCCACGAACAAACCGACCTTCAGACCGCCTTCAGGAGTGCATCTGGAGCGTTGAGGCAGAAGGCGGTGGCCAACCGCCACAGGGACGGCCGGCCGGCCACCCCCCTAGGCCGGCCGGCCGACTTTGGCGGCGCCGCCTCTCCAAAGTCGGCAGGCTTGCTTCCACCGCCTTCACAAGCTATAAAAGGGACCCCTCGGCCTCCGAATCAATTCGCACCATCACACTTCATCCAAGTGTTCATTAGTTTAGTTGAGTAGTAGCTTTGGGAGTTAGAGTAGAGTAGAGTAGAGTGAGAGCTCTCTCGGGCTTCCGGAGTCTTCTCGGAGTTCGGTATAGTTCTTTGTATCTTGCTCTTGAGATATTATTTTATTTAATATAATTATATTTAGTTTTATCTTTATTTATTTATTTTAGTAATTCTTTTCTATTTAGTTTATTTATTCGTTAAGTAAGTGCTCGTAGAAGTCTTGTTGTGGGATTCGTGATTGTTGGAATAGCGAGTACGAGAGAGTGCCGTCGTCGGAGATGACGTCGTGTGAAATCTGTGCTTGTTCATTCTTAGATAGGACTGCTCCGTTGATCAAGAGTAGCTCCTCTAGGCGGGTTGTAAGCGTGGCGCTTAGATCTTGGCCTATGCACGTTTGGCACCCAACCCCACGGAGATGGTAGCCGCGAGTGTATGTGACAGCTGCACCGGTCTCTGTAATCCACCACGTCCGGGTTGGACTCAGCAGGGTCTTAATTATAGCGGATGGATCCCCAGGGTGAACTAGCATCATCGGTTGCCCTGGCACTTCCGTGCCCCGAAACGACATGACTTGTATGTGTATGAGCTTAGCTAGAGTAAATAACCTTTGTAGACTTGACTGCTAGAAAAGTAAATAATAGATAAACATACAGGTAGCCTTAACTCTATCTCGTTGCTCTCCCAAATGTATACTACGTTTTTATTTTATTACCTTGGATTTGAGGATGTGTGTGCCACCCATATATATCATGCCTATCTTACCCCCGTCTCAAGTATAGTTGATACATTATTTCTTTCTCCAAATTATCCAATGCATAGCTATTATTCAGCTTTCTTTTGCTCTACTTCCCTGCGGAAATATAAATACGATAACCCTGGAATACTCCAAGGTGAAATGCTACAATGGTGATCCGTGCGCTTGCGGAATTAATGAATTTAATTTTAACGCATAAGAACCGCCAACAGCCTCCTTCCTTATGCTTCCCTTCTGTGGTGATGTTGGATGGCTTCTCTTCCTGCTGAGGGTGTGGTCTCCACCCTTCACCGATAGCTACCTTCTCCACTAATTTTGTTGCTTGTGCGGCGGTAAGTGAGAAGATGGTTCCTTTGGCACGAGAATCAAGATAATCACGAGATGTTGGTGTCAATCCGTGGTAGAAGTTGATCAATACTGTCCAATCATCCATTCCATGGTCAGGACATGCTGTCATATATTCTTGAAGATTCTCCCAAGCTTTAGGAATGGATTCTTCTTGTGCTTCCCAGAAGTTTGAAGTTTTTCCATGAAGGGCATAAACTTTCCTTTCTGGGAAGTATTTCTCGAGGAACGCTGCAGAGCAATCATTCCAGGTAGATGCAATACTTGAGTTGGCATCGAACGCTGCAGAGCAATCATTCCAGGAATTTTGCCTCGATAGGTGGGTGTTGACATTTGTTAAGTCACACCAAATAAATCATCTCTGACAGTGATGTCAGAAATAATCTAAAGATGTGTCTTAGTGTCGATTAGGTAAATCCGCAAGCGCACGGAGAATACCGTTGTAGCATTTCACCAATGGATTACTCCAATGGCTGTCATTTATAGTTCTCCCAAGGGAAGGCGGCGGTATGAGATAGCATGTTCATAATCATATAACTTATAATATACCAAGGTCTAAACAGGGGTAAGGATACGGTGTATGGATAGGGTGACACACAGAGCAATCCAATCTAACATCAGTACATAGCCTAGGTTAAGCGGGTTAAGAGGAGGTCGAGCTGGGCCCCTATGTACTCCTTGTATTCCTGTCTATGGGTCATACATGCATCACATACAAACCTAAGTTCTATGTTAACCTGGAACAGAGAGGATGAAGCACAGCAGGGCTGTCACCACCTACTGGCAACCCTCTACGAGGACATGTGACACTAGGGCTGTCACCACCTACTGCCAGTCCTATGCCTGTTCATAGAGTCAACCAAACACTCAAAGCTATTTACCAATCTAAGCACCACGCTTACATTGCTAAACAATACTCTCCACTCCTATGGGACTCTGACCCTTCGGATCATCAAGTCGGGAGCAAGAGTACACCTAACCTTGACCCGACGGATCAACAGATCAAGTGCTAAACCATGCATAACTCTGACCCTACGGATCATCAAGTCAAGAGGTAAGACATGCGTAACTTTAACCCTACGGATTAACAAGTTACATACTATGGCGCAAAGAACCCTAACCCTACGGATTAACAAGTCAAGGGCCAAAGCATGTCCAACCTCACTATGCATAGAACGAGTGTAAAGGCATGGATGAACTAGTATAAGTATGTGAAGCATATATGAACCAAACATGACTAGACAATAACCACATAGAAGGTACATGGCTATCATACTAGTGCAATCATAAGGCATAAGGAATAAAGGAGTAAATGCTATAGATAAATGATACAAGTCTTACAAGAGGGGAATGGAGAAGGTCCACCCCCAAACTCTCCAAGACTAGGTCAAGGACCTCTAGTCAGCCCTCTACTCCCCTCTACTCTACTCTGGCCTGGAGGCTAAGCCTAATGCTAGAGAATGAATCCCTCTTGGTGTGTGTGTTGAAAGGAGGGGGGTACCCCTTTATTTATAGCCTTGTAAGGTCGGTTTGGGGGTCCTCCACCGCCTTTGGGCATTGATTGCTGGCTGAACCGACCTTGGTATGACGGTGGAAAACTGCCATAAAAAGATGAGCCTTAGAGGCTAAGGAACTGGGTCGGCCGACCTGCCCTGTGGGGTCGGCCGACCTGCCTTTGCCTCCTCTTGCTTTCCTTCTTCTCTGGCATATCCTCTGGCATATCCTTGATTTGATTCTAGATGCTATCCTCTGAGATATTCTTTATATGATTCTGATATGATCCTTGGATATGATTCTGATATGGATCCTCCGGAATATTCTTGATATGGATTGGGTTGATTTGGTGGGTCCATATATCTTTGCCATTATTGAGGATCTCCAGGAGAGGATATTTCTTCATATCTCCTTGATATTGGGCTTTGGGGAGATATCTTTATTATGGGAAAATCGGTGTTTCCAGAGTAGACCTTTTATGCTTCATTTTCCCCGTTTTTCTATGAAATGCAGCTGCACTCACAAATTCACCAAGACTTGTGGAAATCATTAGTTTCAAGACCTAAGTCTACCTTTGGTGTTTGATTTGAGGGCAAAAGGTGCAGCTAGTTGACGGTTTATTTTGGGTCTAAGAGCCGTCAACAGTGGGCGTCTTATTTTGTTGAAAACTAGTTTAACAAATGTGCCTCTTTTTATGATTTCATTTTACCGTCTGCCAGTAGGGGTTAAGAAAAAAATGGACTTTTTTAGAGCAAGATTACTTTGGCAATCAGATCAAGGGATCAAAAAATATCACTTAGTTAGCTGGCCGGATGTCTGTATGTCTATGGACCAAGGTGGGCTAGGAGTGCTAGATTTGGATTGCTTGAATATTAGCCTTTTAGGGAAATGGTTGTGGAAATTAGAAAATGAGGAAGGTATGTGGCAAGAGCTGTTAAGAAATAAATACTTGAAAAAGGAGACCCTAAGGCATGTCAAAGCCAAACAGGGTGACTCCCATTTCTGGTTAGGCATCTTAGAAAATAAAGACAAGTTTCTAGGATTGTGCGAGAAACAGATTGGCAATGGTGAGAGAACAAGTTTTTGGTGTGATAAATGGCTAGGCGAGCAAACACTAGAGGATTTGTTCCCTAGACTTTATAACCTGACTTTTAGCAAGACAATAACTGTAGCTTCTGTACTAAATGATGGATGGGGAACAATTAGATTTAGGAGGCTTCTTTGGGGGGAAACTCTAACACAATGGCAACAGTTACAGTCAATGTGTGTAGGGGTTTCCCTGAATGATGAAGAAGATAAATTGAAATGGATGATTACTGCAAGTAAAATGTTCTCTGTACACTCCTTTTATGTAGCACAAAAGTACCAGCAAATTAAATTCCCTCATCGTTTCATCTGGAAAGTGAAAATACCGCTGAAGATCAAAGTGTTTTTGTGGTTACTAATTAAAGATAGGGTCCTCACGAAAGACAATTTAGGCAAAAGAGGATGGAGAGGAGATAAATGGTGTGGCTTCTGTGGTGCAACAGAAACAGTCACGCATTTATTCTTTAAATGTCCTATTGCTAAGTTTCTGTGGAACATTATCTCGTGGACTTTTAACTTGCAATACACTCCCACTGATATTGAGGATGCTATGAATGGATGGCTACAAAGAAATGGCAAAGGAGAAAGCAAGAGGCTCATGACAGTGGGGGTGGCAGCAGTTTGTTGGAGCATTTGGAAAACAAGAAATAACTTGTGCTTTAGAAATAACTGTCCAGCCGACCCAACGGCTGTAGTTTTTGCTGTATGTGCTTGGCTTGACTATTGGGCGTTATTGCAGAAAAGCGAGGAGCAGGAACTATTACGGCGAGGAGCTGACAGGCTGAGGGCGGTGGCCAGGGACTTCTACGGACGCGCGAGAAGCTGGGCGCCAATGAGGAGTGCACTGGAAGGAGGATGATTTTCTGGAAAAGGAGTATTGCATGGTAGGAGGAAAAGCTTCTGTTAGTTTGCTGAGGGACCTCTTGTAGGGGAGTTGTTATAGTTTCAGAAGTTTATGTTAGATGGTGCTGTCCTTTTGGCCAAGAGCACGTAGTGGTGCTGGCATCTAGTGAGATTATGGCTGAGGGAAGGTCTTCAGCATAATCCCTTTTTATGTAAGAATTGATACCTCTGTAGCTGGAACGGTTTTTTTAATGAAAACCGAGGGTCAGCCCTCTTCTCAAAAAAAAATATATATATATATAGTCCGCCACGTTGAGTGCTTGACCTTCCCCTTTCTCAATCTGCATCTATAATTGCATCGAGCCATCGAGATGCAAGTATACCCGGCCCCATGCATGCAGTTATGTTGTTTCCTTGCGGGTCTTGTGCGTTGAAATCACGCTTGGCACGGGCAGGCAAACCAACGTAACCATACAAGCAACAATTAAGAGACGCCGGCAGGAATGCCAACCGCTGCGGCAAGATTGTGCCCTTTCTGTTGGTGGTTCGCTTCACAGCTCTACACATCGATCCGCGCCTCAAATAGCAACCTCGACACATCTGCACAGGCCAGCTAGAGCCATTCTCTCACTGCTTTCCCATTGTCCATTTTCTAAGAAGAAAAAAAAAGTGATTTCGGTTTGGCGCCCGTGGTCGGTCCAGATTCCAGAACAATCTTGAAGCAAATCTGATAAATTAAAGCTTCGATCTTTTATCGATCCTCTCCTCGTCGTGCCCATTATATAGCTTGCCGGAGGATGATCCTCCGTTGCCATTCACTCGATCTGGATCAACCAACTTAATTCCAAGCAGCAGAGATCGTGCATGACAACTGCGCCGGCCCTTCTGCTGCTTGGTTCTGCTGTATACTTACTACGTGGTAGTACTACGAGTTACAACTGCGCCGGCCCTTCTGTTGTATACTTATTTGTGTATCACACACACACACACACACATAAATATTTGGACCTTAATTTTTTTTTTGAGCGATCGACGGGGGGGGGGGGGGTGGGGAGTGATCAAGGATGTTCTGTTGACTTGGTGCACGGAGCTGTGGACCAGTGAGACATGTGTATGCGTTGTCTGTGAGCATGGATGTGTGGGTGAGTGAGTTGCTTGTGACTGGTTTAGGTGGTGGGGCCCTGCAGCTGACGTGGCGGTGGAGACGGGGTCAAAAGGTACCACGTCAGCTCCGCTAGGCCATGCATGGCGCTTTCGGACCTGGTCATCACAGAACAGAGCCAGAGCTCCGGTGGCTGGAACGGGGATCGGCGGAGCCTTGGGTGGATGATCGATGTCGTCGGCGGCGGGCGATATTCGGAGCAGCCGGAGTTGGTGTACGTTTGAGTAGGGCGGTCGATCAGCCGGAGTTGGTGTAATCAAGCAGGAGGCCAGGAGGAGGGGGTTGTGCTAGATGTATCGCTAGCTGGCGGCTCTCCTCTCTGTCGCCTCTGATCTGATCTGCTGCATCTTCAGACCAATGACGGCATCAAAATCCCAGGCCGCGGCAGCAAATTAGCTATCTCTTGTCCCTCTGGATCAACGGGGACGCCATGGACCATGACGCCTGGCGTCGGTGCTACGATCGAGTCTGTTTCCCTGCCCAAGAAAAGACCATATATACAATAGTAGAAACCAAGTAGGAGTAGCTAGCTAGACAGTGCTTAATTAAACGAGAGTCGGCTGTATGTATTGCAAGGAGTGTAAGTGTGTAACCAGACATACAAACCAACCGACTAGTACTTACTAAACCCAATTAACCACCATACTGAATGTACCATCGATCCAACATTACATAGCTAGCTAGTAGGTTATTATTAGACATAAGGAACTAGCGAAGAGAACCAGGCCACTCGATCTCCCAGCATGCATATGCCACGATCTAGAACCGCCGGGGCTTAATTAGTCCAGCTTCCACGGCGTGGACGGCTGAGAGGCGGCCAGGCCGACGACGGCGAGCATGGGGCTCGTGACCGTGTGCTGGTCTGATGTCCATGTCACGGTGCCCTGGTACACAGCGCCTTGTTTCGGGGAGCTGCCGACGCTGCTCACCGTGACTTTGTACGACGCCGCCTGCCCGGTGTAGGTGAAGGTGAGCTGGCTTGGGTCGACGGTGACGCGCACCTGCTCCGTAGGCATGACGACCTTGGCCGTGTACGTCTCCGGCGTCCCCGGAGGAGCGACGTTCGTCAGCGTCCTCACCACGGTGAACCCCTGCGGTTGCAGCGGGAGCGTGATGCTGGGGTAGTTGAGGTCGGACGGGTGCGTAGTGGCGGTGACCCCTAGCTCGGAGCACCGCAGCGATGCATTGCGCGCAATGGCACGCAGTGCGGCCTCGCCGAGCACGGAGCAGACGTGGATGGCGTACTGCCCCTCGTCTAGCTCGTACACGAGCCCGGGGTCCATGGCCCTTGAAACGTTCATGTGCCCAGCTCCCATCATGTACGCGGTGGCCGTTTTTAGCTGCTCGTCCTGGATACGCTCCCCTTGGTTGTCGAAGACGTCGGCCGTTGTCATGAGGGCAGACCTGCGTGCACAGGGATCATAGATAGAAACCAAAAACGATCAGTACTAGTATCAATTGCTGTATGTATGTAGGAGATCGAGTAGGTAATGTATAGCTGCTGCATGCATGCATAGTTTTCTTACTTGATTGCGGCGGGACTCCAAGTCGGATGCAGCCTCTTCAACAGGATGGCCGCGCCGCTTACATGCGGCACTGCCATCGACGTGCCCGACATGAAGCCGAAGTCCTGAGCATTGGATTCGGACCGCGGCATCCCTGCCAGGATATTGACCCCTGGGGCCAACAGGTCCGGCTTCAGGATGGCGGGGGAGTAACGGCTGGGGCCACGGGACGAGAAGAAGGCCACCGCGGGGGCCTTGGTAGATTCCAGAACGGTGCCGGGGGTGAAGTCGACGGCCGCCATGGCCGAAGATGATGATGATGCGTAGGCCTTCAAGAGCGCGCCGTCGTCGTAGGGCACCTGAAGAATCGGACGGCCGCCCAAGTCCAGCAACTGTCCGGTATTTCCACACACCTGTGGGTCAACCATGACGATCGCCCACGCGCCCTTGAGGAGCAACGCATCCAGGGTCGCCCGCTTCATGTTATCACCGGCCTGGCAGATGACGACCCGGCCTGGAACACGCTTCTGCATCTCGTCTTCTGGGTACACGCAGCTGGCGCGCTCCCCGTCGTCGCTGTACAGCATCTCTTTCTTCATGTCTGGTCGAGTTCCCCACCAGTACTGCAGCCACAGCCTGCTGGCGAGCGACTGGCCATACACCAGGTTGTCCCCAGGGAGATCATCGGTGTAAACCCTGACCATCAAGGTCCGGTCCACGTTGCCGGCGCCCACCGTCATAAGCCAAGGCGCGTCGTTGTGGACGGTCGATGGACTTGGGCCGTCGTTGCCGGCGGTGGCGACGACGAGCACGCCGGCCCGCATGGCGGCGAAGGACGCCACGGTCTTCGGGTCGTGGTCGTAGCTCGTCTGGGAGCGTGCGCCGATAGACACCGAGATGATGTCCACCCCGTCGTCCACCGCCGCGATGATGGCGGACAAGATGGATTCGTCGGGGCAGCCCACTACGCCGCACGCCTTGTAGACGGCGACGTGCGCCAGCGGCGCCATGCCGGACGCGTTGCCGCTGGCGAGTTGGTTGAAGTTGGCGCCGCGGACGAAGTTGCCGGCGGCGATGGTGGTCACGTGGGTGCCGTGCCCGTCGGCTTCGTCCACCGGTGGCCCGGAGCCGAACAAGTCCTTGGCCCCGATCAGCTTCCTGTTGCAGTACATGTCCTCGTGGCAGGAGCCCTTCCATCGCGGCGGCGGATCGATGCCCTCGAATCCAGCGTCCTCCATCGACGGATGACGGTTGGCGATGCCGCCGTCGATGACGCCGATTATCATCCCACGGCCGCCGAATCCGGGCCAGTCGTCGGGCGAATCCCCCATTTGGTAGGGGAGGCCGAGGAACGCAGGCGACCGCGTGGTCTGCCGGTAGCGGATGACGTTCGGGAAGGCCCGGACGAAACCCGGCTTGGCGGAGACCCGCTCCAGCTCCTCCTCCGTCAAGCGCGCGGAGAAGCCATGGAGGAGAGTCCGGTACGAGCGCCGCAGCCTCCGCTCGCCGAGCGACGTCGTCTCCGACGGCAGGAAGGACTGGTGCCAAGCTCTGTGAGCATCGGCGTCCATGTCTTGGCCTCCTGGGGGTGGCTCCAGCAGGACGATGTACGTCCTGTGCCCGGCCTCGTCGGCCGGCTCGAGACGCGCCTCCCTCCTACCATCTTCGTCCTCCAGCACGGCGGTGGTGGTGGTGGTGGTGGTGGTGGACGACGACGGCGAATCGCTGCTGATCACCGCCTCCTGCAGGGGCAGGAGCAGGAGCAGCAGCACCAGCGCCGCGATGCATGGTACTATCCTGTGGTGGCTCGCCATGCTGCTGCTGCGAGATGAGAGACGGGGCGTTGCTAGCTAGCTGCCTAGCTAGCTCCCTTTATTTATAGACGATTTCTGATTGATGAGCCAGCACCGGCTGGGTTGGACGCGGCCAACTCGATCGATCGAATCTGGTCCGCTCAAGGCGTTGTCTCGATCGGGATTAACAACGATTCGAAAATTGCCGGCCGCGTCACATGCATGGCTCAATCGATCAGCTGCACAACTTTTGACGCAACCGTGAGCCAAGTATCCTGGCCTGCACGTTCTCGAAAAAAAGTAGAGTATCCTGGCCTGCACGCACGGATCGATCGATCGTCGCACTCCACTAGCGGCACTGAAAACGTATCTCTGTTTCTCTAGTACTATATCATATGCTTCTCGATCATCTCAGTCATTAAGCAAGGAACGCACGTACGTGTGGCCCGCCCGATACGTGCCTTGCCGTGGGATCACCAAACTCAGCTGGTGGACGCGCCATGCATGTCCGATCGATCCGGAGCATCCATGATATATGCATCGATCTTACCCGATCCATGCATGTCCGATCGATCCGGAGCATCCATGATATATGCATGGATCGGGTCTCGATCGGCTATGTCCGGCCGCGCCGCGAACCCACCACGATGCATCGGTCGAGCACGTCGCCGATCGAACCGGACCACCAGGTTGCAGGTCTCGTCGATCTCCGGCCGGCCGGGTAATTCACCGCCATTTCCGTCGACCACAAGGAAATGTCAATTCTCTCAAGAGTAGAGCACATCACATGCATGGGATCGAGTGATGCTGCGTTTGGCAATGGCCGGCTTTGTTGTGGCAACAACTTATTTGCAGCCAAACAAACGTAAACAGCATTTCATCAATACGCGGAGATGCTGCGTTTCATTGGCAATACGCCTTCGATCTGGCAAGTCGTGTCACATGGACCTGCTTGCCAGTAGCAATTAAGCTTTTTTTTTTTGCGAGGCCCGTAGCAATTAAGCTGATTGCAACCAGACCAGGGTTGACTGGAATATATACTGCATGCATGGATTTTGCCTTGCCGTGAGTCCATCACCCACCAAACTCATCCGGTCGATCCAATCAAGGAAGTACTGAACCACCACCACAGCCGTACCCGTCGCGTCTTGCCATTTCTGTGCATGCAATTTCTATATATCTTCTTGTTGGGTAGCAGCTATATAATTTGTGCTCATTAGGTATCATTAAGCAGTTCGGCAATTGTGGCAGAAACATTTTTTTTAGGCAAACAAAACGTAAAGAGTATTTCACCACGATACACTGCAAGATGATTACTCTTTCCCTACAGTACTCATCAAATGGCCTATAGTTTTGAATCCTCCTAGTGTTTTTCTTATGAGTGGCCGACAGTTTCCTTATACAAAATAGTGTATTTCCCCACAGTTTACCACTTTACCAACAACATAATTCCCTACAACCTCATTGTCTACAGTTATTTTTTTTCTACTTACTAATTACACTAAACACTGGCGCCCACTTGCTTGAAACTGTTGGGAAATATTCAAAATCTTGTAGTGATAACAAGCGAAAGTGTTGTGAGTCCTATGAATGAGATCGCTCGGTGTCGATAACCAAATTAGTTTCCATGCATGCATAGTGCAACGGTACATATGTACACCGGACGGCCTGTACCAGCAGTTACACCATGGAAACTACTTTGGTTATCTAGCTACCTAAATAAACTGTTTCACATAGAATAACATGTTCCTGCTCTAAAAAATGCGTTAATGTGTATGTAAACAAATGTCCGCCAAGTAAAACCGGATGTTCTATCGGTAAAATATATTGTTACATTGAGACCGGACAGTTAGAAGAAAAGAAGTAAAAAAAAATACAAAAGTTGGACGTAGGCCCACACTTCACATTGAAACCGGATGGGTCCGCTGTCCAACTTGGCGGACATTGGGCCGGACGTACGCAGGGGAGCCCAACTAAAATTGCTAGCCTTACCTAAACGACGAAGCCGATGAAATGGGCCTAAGATACAGCCATACGAGCCCAACTCTAGAACGGAACTCCCCAAACCCTAAACGCCGCTCTCGCATCTCCCACGAGACGAGAGTATCCCCGCCGCCGTCTCTCTCTCCCGCGATCCCTAGACGGACCCGAGCTCCCTCCCCTCCCCTCCTCACCTGCAGCAAGCCCATCCGGCGCGGACGTAAACTCAGGTCAGGCGACGGCGGATCTGGCAAGGGGCGGATCTTGGGGGTGAAGGTACGTATCAAAATTGCCAGAGATCTTATTTGATTTGCGTTTGTCTTCTCAATCAATTCTCGCTAGCTAGATGTATGTAATAACACAACGTTGCAGATCCAATCGTACGGAAGGAAGGACAAGGAGCTTCGTCGTCCCGGCGGCCATGGCACTTCCTGCCATGAAGGTGTCTCTTAGCGTGGTGGTAGTGGTGGTGGTCGTCCTCCTCTTCTCTGCTGCATCATTCTCGGTGCATGGACGCAGCAGGAGCTACGGAAAAATCCAAAGTGACGACAGAAAATACCATACCGATTTCTGGAGCTACGGCAGCCTCCAAATCAACGACAGAAAATACCATACCTATTTCGTGTCGCTTCGGGAGCACCCCAAGGGCGAGGCCATGGATGACAAGGATGCTCGGCGTCGCTGGTACGAGTCGTTTCTTCCAAGCACCCTCACCGACTCCGGCGAGCGCCGTCTCCTCCACTGCTACCCGTTTGACGTCAACGGCTTCCTCGCAATCCTTACCAGAGACGAGGCTGCGGCCTTGGCCAGCAAGCCAGGACTTCGGAAAATATTGTCGGATAATGGAGAAAAGTTTCACTATTCCACAGCGAGTTGCGGCTTTCAGACAACAACCATCACCAAGAGGAGCTTCGATCGTTCCAGACCGGCATTCTGAGTTTATGTCACTTATTTGTTGGCGTGTGCTGGCATTTTAATCTCTGTCCGGGCATCAACAGTGGGAAAATAAAAGCTGATTGTTAATTATTTGTTGGTGTTTGATCTCTGGGCATGGTTGGGGAATATGATGTACGGCAGCGAGTTGCCCTAACTAGTTGAGACAGACAGACAGCAAGGTTGCCATCAGCAGATCGAAGACTAGGAGCTAGCTACGATATGGAGCCTGTTCGGCTACTCATTTCGCAGCCAGTTTCTTTGCAGCAGCTACAGTGTTTCAGTTATTTCTTCAGCAGCCGTTACAGTGTTCGTAGTTATTTCTTCAGCAGCCGCTACAGTGTTATCAGCCTGCCGAACAGGCTGATGGCGTTCGATGGAGATCATAACCTATATTTTCTTTCAAAAGATCATAACCTGCCATTTACTAAAATTTAAACGCACATTTATATGCAATATAAATTTGAAAAATAATCCCCAACATATTGTAGATCAGGTTGGTGTTGCCTAGGAACAGTCCCACAACAAAATTCAGTTCAAAAAAAAATCAATTTATTTTCAGAGATCAAATAATCACTATTAGTTTGTGTAATTTGCTCTTCTCGATGTATGATGATTTTCGAAGACCGTGAGGGATGGCCGTCAAAAGATGAAGCCGTACGTTATTCCATCGTACAGTACGTAACGTAGTAAGAAAGCAAGCGGCGTTGAGGCAGTTGGAACCGAAGCAGGCTCCCGGCAAGGCAAACAATCGCAGCAGCCAATGGGTGGATGATCAGGCGTCGTCGTCGTCGAGTTTCCACGCGGTGGACGGCTTCGAGGCGGGCAGGCCGACGACGGCGAGCATGGGGCTTCGGACGACGTGGCCGCGGTCTGAGGACCAGGTGATTGAGCCCTGGAACACGATTCCCTGCTGGATGGGCGTGTCCGAGTGAGTCGCGGCGACGCTTAGAGTGTAGGTTATCTTTTGCCCCTGAGAGGTGAAATAGAGCTCTTCGGGATCCACGTCGACGAACACCTGCGAGGGCATGTCCACCTTGGCGGTGTAGAGCTCCGGCAGCCCGTCGGCGACCAGGTTGGTGAGCGTCCTCTGCACATGGGTGTAGTTGGGCTCCTGCTGCAGGTTGACGACGACGCTCGGGTAATTGAGCTGGTTTTCGGTCAGAGCTTGGTAGTCGGAGCACTTGGTGGCGTTGCGGGTGACGGCCCGCACGGCCTCCTCGCCGAGGGCGGTGCACAGGTAGCGCGTGTACTGCTCTTGGTCGAGGTCGAACGCCAGCCAAGGGTCCGCGGCCCGGGACACGTTGACGTGGCCGGCGCCCGTCGCGTAGAGGCTGGCCTGCTGCTCCCGGTGCTCGTCCAGGATGCGGTGCCCGCCGTTGTCGTCCAAGTCGGCCGTCGTCATCAGCGCGGACCTGGACGATCGATCGATTATATTCAGGTTAATTGATGCATGCATGCATGCTGATCCGTACGACGAGAATGCATGGATACCTGATTACTGCGGGACTCCAGGTGGGATGCTGCTTCTTCAACAGGGCGACGAGGCCGCTCACATGCGGCGTCGCCATTGACGTGCCCGACATGAAAGCAAAGTCACGGCCGGGCGGCGCGTAGGGCACGCCGGCGAGAATGTTGAGCCCGGGAGCCAGCACGTCGGGCTTGAGGATGCCGGGGCTGAGCCTGCTGGGCCCACGGCCCGAGAAGTGGGCCATCGTGGGGGCCGGGGAGAAGGGCGCCTCCGTGCCGGCGCCGAAGTCGATGGAGCACTCGGGCAGCGGGCCCGACGCGTAGTCCTCGAGACGCTGGCCCTGCTCGAAGGCCACCTCCACCACGGCACGCTCCGGGCCGTAGTCCACCAGCGGAATGGAGTGCCCAAACACTTTTGGCGCGATCAGCACGACGGCCGAGGCGTTAGAAGAACCCATGACCGCGTTGACGAGCGCGACTGTGACGTCGGGCCTGAGGCCGCCGGTGTCGCAGATGACGACTCGGTCGCGTAACAGGGGCCTCTCCTCGGTCGGGTAGAAGCAGTAGCGTCGATACTCTCCGCGGAAGAGCAGATCATGCTTCTGCTGCTGCTGCATTGGTGGTGCGAGCCTCTTCCTGTCGACGAGAGACTCTCCGCGCACGACGTCGTCTTGACCGTGGGCTCCGTCAATGTGCACGGCGGCCGTGAAGGAGCGGTCCACCGTGCCGGCGCCCACCGTCAGGATCCACGGCGCCAGGTTCTGCACGGTGGACGCCGCCGGGCCATTGTTGCCGGCGGCGGCCACGACGTGGACGCCGGCCCGCACGGCGGAGAAGGTGGCGATGGCGATGGCATCGTGGTCGTACGTGTGCGTGCCGTCCATGGCCACGGACAGGTTGATGACGTCGACCCCCGTCCCTGACCGCCTCGTCGATGGCCCCCACCACGACTTGCCCGGGGCTGCTGGTTTGGAACGACCCGCCGCACGCCTTGTAGATGGCCAGGTGCGCGTACGGAGCCACGCCCGAGGCGTTGCCGCTGGCGACGCCGTTGAGGGAGACTCCGGCGACGAAGTTCCCGGCCGCGGTGGTCGCCGTGTGGGTGCCGTGCCAGTTCCTCCCGTCGAAAGGCGGGTACCCGGGTTCGTAAAAGTTCTTGGCGCCGATGAGCTTGCTGTTGCACCGCATCTCCCGATAGCACGAGCCTCTCCAGCTTTCCGGTGGAGAAACACCATCGTCGTGCAAGGACGGGTGCTGGTCGTCGATGCCGTCGTCCACGACGCCGATGATCATCCCCCGGCCGCCGGCGCCGGGCCACTTGTCGGGGGACTCCCCCATCTTGTTGGGAAGGCCCAGGAACGCGTCGTCTGCGGGTAGTAGATCACGTTGGGGAAGGACCGGATGAATCCGGGCTTGGCCGACACTTGCTTCAGCTCCTCCCCCGTCAGCCGCGCCGAGAACCCGTCGAAGACTGTATGGTACGACCACTGTAGGCGCGGCTCGCCGAGGGTCGTCGTCTCCGACGGCAGGAAAGACCGGTGCCACGCTCTTCTGTGTGCATCGGCATCCTCCATCTCTTTCTCTTCTTGCCCAGCTGCAGGTGGCGGCTCCACCATGACGATGTATGTTCTGTAGCCGCCTGCATCGGCAGCCTCGACGTGCGGCTCTCTTGCTTCTCCGACCATGCCGCCGCTCATCACCGCCTCCAGAAGCAACAGCAGCGCGATGCACAAGCAGCATGCTGCAGCCTGGGTCGCTGCCATGGACGACGACGGACGGAGATACATAGTGGGCGCGCGGTGGCCAAGGATGAATATACCTGGCCTTTATACTTCAGCTGCACGATCGAGTATATTTGCTGCCTGCTCGGCCAAGTGTCCAATTTGTATTTGGAGGAGGCGTGGATCTTGCCGTGTAAATTTGACTATATGTAAAATGGTTAAATCCTTGAATTCTGTTTGAGTTTGAGTTGCACGTTTGTTGTTGATTAGAGCAGTTTACCAATAATTATTCGCATCGCCTAATTCTCAAGCCTCTAAAAATGACCATTTAAGAGGGAGGTAACGTTAACTAAAACTCGATTGATGGTAATTTCACTAAATTTAATTGTAGAGATCTCCAGAAACAGAGGTGAACATATATGCAGAAACACATAGTA
This sequence comes from Eragrostis nindensis, assembly GCA_012490785.1. Classification (NCBI taxonomy): domain Eukaryota; kingdom Viridiplantae; phylum Streptophyta; class Magnoliopsida; order Poales; family Poaceae; genus Eragrostis; species Eragrostis nindensis. The sequence goes on along the minus strand of JAAXCT010000814.1, from coordinate 64,274 downwards.
ATAAGGCCCACGTCATACGAAACCTTTTTGCCATACATTCAGTTTGTTCCGTATCGCTTTCAAGAGCCATTCGGCGGCATTTTTCCACGAAGAGAACGTCACCATTTCGATCGATCACGGAGGACGGAATGGGAGGGCACCGGTCGATGATGCCTTTCATTCAATGGCTTTGTTGTCGTTACGCCTCTCATCTCTGACGACGCCCGTCCTTGTGGAGACCCATGTTCGTGTACCCTCAAAGTCTGTTAAATCTCTCTGCTGATTCTGAAGTTATAGCACGAACTCCGACCAGCAAAGCTAGCACCTAGCAAATATTAATGTGCACAGCATACGGCGATGTATTGCTATTGCTCGCACCGTAGCAAACCGTGGCAACAGCGTTGATTATTTGCACCATGACATCGATCAGACATTGCCAAGTACTAGTGACCAAGTGGTTGCATCAAATAAGATCTCTCATGAATGCAAAAAGGCAAAAAGGAAAAAAAAAGGTTTGAATACCAATTTACGCGCAAGTCTCCTGCAAGTCCATCCCTTTTTAAAAAAAAAAAAACAAAGTAAATTGTTCATGATGAATCAATCAAAATGGTAAGTACATTTAGGAGGCGTACAAGCTCCTGTAAATGTTGAAAGCCGCATATACAAATGCATACCTTGTGTCATTTACATGCACCACACCCTGCTTTGTGCACGTAAAAAGAACAGGTTTTTAGTAGTTTTACAAGCTAGAAGAACACGCGCGTACACATGCGACCTATAACACATTTACAAGTACTATACATTAGTTAAAAAAAAGAATAGCATCCCCCATTTTTATTTGTATACATACACACCATCTCTCGATTGTCATATCGGAACAATCAAATTACCAATGCAATAATCTTGTTTTGCCTGTCCCCAAAATGGTGACACGAGAATAAGAAATGAACAATGTAATTAGGTATAAGTGCAATGCATGAAATGGTTGCGGTCATCAATAAGTGCAATCAATGTAGGAGAGCACGTACCAGAGGCTGGTCGCGGACGTGTTCCCCCACCGGTGCAGCGTCGTCATCCTGGCCGGCTCGACGTCGTGGGCCGTGAGGCCCAGGCTCTTTTTGATGACCGCCGTCCCGCCGGGGTGCAGGCAGAAGTGGTCCACGCTCGTCTTGAAGTTGATCTTGGGGCCCGAGGCGGGCACCTGCTGCTTGCGGCGGAGGAGCAGGCGGGCCGCGAAGCGCGCGAGCTCGCCGGCGGGGAGGATGCGCGGGGCCAGGCGCTGCAGGTTGTCGGTGAATGCGCGCACAGCGGCCTTGGGCAGCGCCTTGCTGAGGCTGACGCCGAGGCGGCCGTCGGCGTCCTCGCGGTGCACGGCGGCGGTGTGCGCGTCGTCGTGCGCGGCGATGTTGGTGCGCGCACCAGGCAGCGCAGCTCCATCTTGGCGCGCCACCGGAACGCCGGGTCGTTGGTGAGCAGCGCGGCGGCGCCGCTGGAGCGGAAGAGGCAGTTGCCCAGCATCATGGACTTGTCCGAGGTCACCACCAGCGCCATCGTTGTCCTCGGGCGCCGCGCGAGCATGACGTTCCGGGCGAGGTCGACGGCCCCGGCGCTGCACCCGGAGAGGTTGTATGCGACCACGTCCTCCCGCATCCCGAACCGCCGCACGATCCGGGACGCGAGAGCGAGGGCGACGGGGAGAAGGAAGCCACGTTGAGGACCACGACGTCGACGTCGCGCGGCGCCACGCCCGTCGCGTGGGTGGGGCTCTCCTCGCGGCCTTCCAGCACGTTGCGCGGGCAGTAGGTGTGCTCGCCGATGCCGGAGTTGACGATCACCTTGAGGAGGAAACGATACTCGCCGAGGCCCAGCCGCTTGTTGCGCTCGATCACGGCGCCCGCCGTCGCCGGCCGTCGTCACCTTCCGGTCGTCGGACGGCTTGTGGCACGCGTAGTCCAGGAGGTAGCAACGCGAACGCCGGCGACGCGACACGGCCATCCACGCCACGCACGCCGCCGCGTGCGCCAGCAGCAGCGCCGTCAGCAGGGGAAGCAGCTCCATGTTGGATCTACTACTAGCTAATTGGGCTGGGACTGGGAGCAGAGCACACACTATGGATGCAACTGACGGAGCAGACGCTGGGTGGGTGCCTCGGCTAGCTTGGTTATATACAGGAGGAGAGGAGTGAACTAAGTGAAGTGCATACGCCGCCGTGGGTATGAGATGTGTGGCGGTTGGTGTGAGCTTGTCTAGCTGGGTAAGGTCATCCTCTATTGCGGTTTGCAAAGGTGGAGACGATGGTGAGGTGTCCATCAGTCTCACGGAGATAAGAGGCGGCAAATTGAAGAAAGGTCTCATTGTGCAAGGAATTGAAATTAGAGCCAAGAATCGAAGCTAGGAAGCTTCTGAAAATCGGCTTTGCTTAACTGCAGTAAACAAACAGCTAGGGAACCAGCGCAGTTCTTGTGTGTTGCCAATGCTCTGGAGTTGTACACTACTTCAGGTTTTTCTTCAATGAAAAAAAAAATGCAGCATGTACAAATTACGGTCCTACTAGATCAGTGTAATGGTTGATGACTGACAACGTTTGGTTCCTAGATCAGTGTAATGGACCTAATGGTTGATGACTTGGTTCATAAAATGGTGGACAGAAAATATATAATACATTAAATTGAGGACCTGATTACTTGCAGAGGATTTGATGACAGTCGTCGCTAGTAACCTTGAGGGAAGGGGAATCAGATTGCATCCTCGACATCCCTATCTGAGGTAATTAAGCCTAAACCCTGAAGTGCATCTTGATTTTTGTCATGTCCCATCTATGTTTCATTCATCAATTCCATTTCATGTAAACCAGTTAAGTAAAACAGCTGATGGCATAAAAAGTTGTGACTGATAAAGGAGAGGAGCTCGTTGCAGATGTTGTTCTATTTGCTACAGGTATTTGTTTCCCTTTTCCAAACTTACCTTCTATAGTTCCGTTGTTCCTCTTAAACCTTCTATTCATATTTATGAGACCAAATTTGGGACATCATGATCTTCCTTGGTGCTATATTTGTTCTTAAACCCCCAAAAAACTTGCAAAACTCTAATATTTAATACTATAACCAAAATGAAAAGCTTATAGCTATGCTTGAGAATAACTGGCGATATACTTTTTTGCTTATGCGCCATATATTTCAGATTGTATAACTCCATTACGTGGAATGTAGTACTTTTCGTAAATTAGATGTCTTACTTGAGTTTTATGTTGCTTTGATTGGCACATTATATAATATACCCATGCCTATTATTTAACTGAGTGCAGGTCGCACGCCGAACTCCCAGAAGCTGAATTTGGAATCTGTTGGTGTCGACGTCGATCAAATTGGGGCCATCAAGGTTCTTTTTTTCTTTCTTGATTAGTTGTTTTTTCCATTTTTCCTGTGAGATTTATTACCTGTGAAAATTGGCTTCTTGTAGTTCTGTTATATCACCTGTGATCCTGTTATATCGTGTTGTGTGCTTTAATTTTTCACCAAGTTCTGGATTGTGTACTTCTTAGCAACTCGTGTTGGTAGAGCTGGGGTTGAGTCGCTCGGTCAACTAGTTGAATGAAACAGAGGGGGCGACGCGGGGGGCGACCCGCCTAGGGTTTCCCCACCGCCGCCGCCGCCGCCGGCGGCCGCCTCGGCCCCCTCCGCCCGCCAGCTCCTCCTCCACGCTTCTCCCCTCCACCTCCCCCTCCCTCTCCAGCCGTTCCTCTCTTCCTCTCTCTCGCAGCCAGCGCATCCCCGCGTCTTGGTCGACACCTTGGTCGTCGTCGCCATCCCCTCCGGTTTCGATGATGGCCGGAGCCGGGAGCTTGGTCGCCCGTGCGGCTGGGTCGCCGCCGTCTCTTCCTCTTGCCGGCGGATCCAACAGCAGCTGAGGAAGGGAGCTCGGGCGAGCTGGCATCGTCATTCAGATCCAATCGCCGCTTCCCCGTCCTTCCATGGTCCCGGTCGCCGTCGCCAACAAGCTTAGGTCGCCGGCGTCCCCTGCTCAGGTCGCTGAATCCATCGGGTGCCCTGGACGGAGCGCCGGGTGTGGCGGTGCCTTCCCCAACCAGATTCAGTCGCCGCCGCCTCACAACTCCATTTCGTTCGCCGTCGCCGCTGTGGTTGGGTCACGGTCGTGTGAGGGTACTCCTCCAACCTCGTCGCGCAGTTCCCCTACTCTCCAGGAGCAATTGGAAATTGCCCTGGATGTGGTTGCTCGCTTGGATTTGCTGGGGATCCACCGGATTTGCTGCAAATCAAGGAAGAGGACAGAGCCTGCCGGCGGATCTGCCGCAAATCGAGCCGGGGACTGCGGTGGGGGGAGCGGGGCGATTTTTTTTGGTGGGGGGCTTGAGCCACGCGCGAGACAGGGAACGAACGCCAGGGGAGGGATTTCGCTGGTGCGTTGCAGGTCCCACCTATCGGCGCCGTCTTCTTTTTTTTTCTTTCGGCGCCGTCTTCAGGCTCCGAGTTGGCGAGTTGGGACGACGACCGTCCAACACAAGCCACGAACTGCCTTTTTTATGTGTAGTAAAGAAATACGTGCAATGCACGTTCTAGAAAACTCAATGTGATTATTTTGATGTTTTATGTGTTTAGGTTGATGATAATTCTTGCATTTCTGTTCCAAACATATGGGCTGTGGGTGATGTAACAAACCGGATCAATCTAACCCCTGTTGCATTGATGGAGGCTACTTGTTTTGCTGTACGTGATTACACTAGCTTATAGTCTGTTGAAAAAAAATTCTTGCTTTGTCTGAGAAAATCAGCAAATTTTACCTTTTCTTAACATCTTTAACTGCAGAAAACAGCATTTGGTGGCCAGCCAACTAAGCCGGATCACAGAGATGTCCCGTGTAAGCTGGATCACAGAGATGTCCCGTGTGCTGTTTTCTCGTGAGTCAATCTTGATTTCTTTCTGTTGGATGGTACTGCATCGCTCTCTTGGTAGCAAATTGCATGGGTTACGTGTATGCATTTCACAATCTCAACACAACCTTTGTAGCGTTTTGTTTTTCAGTATTGTTCCTGCGGTTTTGATTCTTGTCTCTGCTACTGTAATTATTTTGCTTCCTTTGGGACTTTAAAGGATAACAACAAGTTAATCTTATTGCACCATTTTTAATCTTTTTGTTCTATTCTTTAAATCCATGTTGTGGAAATAAACTGTAACTGATGACTTAGTGAGGAGAATTAATGCATATCAGGTATATGACACCGTAGACTTTTGCGTTGAATTTTGACCAACAAATAGATTTAAATAATTACTTTTTGAACGTGAAATGAATATCATTAGATTCATCATCAAAAGCACTTTAAGTTTATCTTATACACTTAGCTATTTACACAAATATTTATAGATAAAAATAACCAAAGTAATGAAAAAAAATCAACAGTGTTATATATTAAAAAATGGAGGGAGTATTTCTCTGCCTTTGTAACCATCAATGCTTTTATAACACGGGACTCTATTATGTTCTACTAGGATCGAGTACCGCATGGAAGTTGATTCATTTTTCTTCCGTCTTTGATTGCTTGGTGCCTGATGGTCGAGTCTGCTACGTGGTCTGCCATGTATTTTCAAGATGTAGAGGCGCGTTATTGTTCCATAACCTCATGCCGTAATTAGAAAAGTAATAACAAATATGGAATTCACCGCATGCAGGACATGCCCATGCTGCCGAGCTTCTTTCTTCCTGTCCGCTCTCTCTCCATCGCACACGACAGCCGGCAGCTGGCAGCAAGCCACGGCCACGCGGCCATAACTCATCGCCACTTTTCGTCAAGCCCAGCATGAAAAGCACCTGCCCGCTCGTCTGCTCTGGCTCACCTGCGGAGGCCACTGCCTCAGCATCTTCACTCTCTCTCACTCTCCACAAGCCATCCTCGCTCACATGTCCGCTCGGCGCAGCACCACTCAACCACCGTCCCAGGCCGTGTGCTCAATGCAGTGCGCGCGCTAAGCTCCATGCGCGCTTCGCCGCCTGCCTTGGTGCGCGAGGCAGTCACTTCGGATGGCCGCCGCTATTTAGGCATGTTCTTCTCTCCGTCCGAGCTACCTCCTCCTTCCCGTCCGGACCAGATGCACCTGAAATTATTCAGGTAAGACATGTTCTTTTCTATTTTCAAAGTTGCAGGTTTTTTTTTTCTTTGCACTCTTCATACCTGTGAACTAACAAGTAAGCTTTTGCATAATTCAGGGCATTGCTATTGCGCTTAAATGTGGAGCCACCAAAGCAACCTTCGACAGCACTGTATGTGTTAAGACTGTAAATTGATATCTAACAGTAAAACAACTGTAATAACTTTGCTTACAACGTTTAACTGTTGGCTTTTCAGGTTGGAATTCACCCTTCTGCTGCTGAAGAGTTTGTGACAATGCGAACCTTAACCAGGCGTATGAGTCCTGCATCCAAGCCAAAGATGTAAGCTTGAGGTATCGGTGTTTTGGACCACACGTATATGCAGAACGTTACTCCACATGCAGACTGGTTTCATCTGGTAATTTAACACCAGGCATTTGTATTTGAACGGTTCGTGTTTGATAGGGAAAAATAAGACTTCTGCGTCACAGCCTGCACAAAAATAATGAGAATGTGAAGTTTGCTCATCCATGTAGTAAGCTCAGATGGTTGCCGATTGGCCTGTCCTCTTTGACAATTGACAAAAGCTGCTTCAGTTTGTCGCTCGCTGTGGTCAGGCCACATTCAACTCCTGCATCTGCATAGTATTGGGTGTTATTTGTTTCGTGAAGCTATACCAGCTCGAGATCAAGAATATTCTGTTCTGGTTCTCACGATGTGGGCAAGAGCCGTTGAAGTAAAGCAGCATATGGTCCTTTAATCAATGGTCCTTTGCACGCTTGATCTGCTTGCGGGCCAGCGTCATACATACTTACTCTGTTGGGAGATGGTTTGCACTCGAATCTGCTTGCGTGAGATTTTGTGCTGCTCTCAATTCGACCTCTTGTGCTTGCGTGTTTGCACGCCGTGGAGCCATGGTTTGTCTTCTCGAACATCTGGTGTGCCATTGTGCCAATCTTGCGCCTCGTGTACGTCTGTACCTACGCCATGCCTCTACACACTACTGTAAATTTCAAAAGCGGTCTTTACGCCACTGAACAAGACATGCGGACGTTTTTGATCGTCCCCTGAATGTCCGGTTGGAAGCTATTCGTGTTTCGTACCCTTAGCATTGCAGTTAGTATCGAGCAGTACAATCTTTTTGGGATGCTTGATCATAATAATAAAATCTATTTGGAAAATTATTTACATGTGAGGGTACGTCAAAATCCAAGCACAATCTTGAGTAAAATCCTCGACAATCTAACACTACGGGCTGGGATCCCTCGAGGGTGTATTGTACAGTTTCTAGCAATTCAGGTTGAAAGACAGCTTCCCATCGCTACTGCAGTGGCTATTATATCTTGAAGTGCTTGTATCCATAATCTGAGCTTGTCATGCCCTCTTCCCAGTCACCCATTTTCTTGCCGCCAAATATCACTTGTTTGATACCCAAGTGCCTGCAGGTGCAGTCAAATCCATATCAACAGCAAGAGTGAGTATATACTGTATAAATCTGAAAATCAACGAATAATCATTATTCTTGCCTAGAACCAGAAATCTGGAATAGCAATAAAATAGTGCCGATAAGTTGTCCTACACTATACCACACCACTATACTATGTCCCAGGGGTTATAAAGCCAGCACTGAAGGAAGACGCCGTGAACAAGGGTCAAAAAGAGTTGAGTTATCACAATTTGGGTTTAACTACATCTGGTTAAGGAGTTTCAGGTGCCATTTGATCTCCACAGTTGGGTTGGTTATCACATGATCAGTAACCACTTCCAAGCTAAGACTACTATTATGATTTACTCAAGCAGTGAAAGATTCCTTTCGGAGGTACTTTCTTAAAAGCATCCATGAAAGAAGCCATCTTGGGTGCCCCAAAAGACGGTTTCGAAGGCGCTTTATGAGCAAGAGACGCTGAAGGAGCCGGATTAACAGAAGCTGTTTTGGAAGAAGCAACCACCTTCGCAGCAACATTTCTCGAAGGGGTAGTTTCAGAATCATCAGATCTAACTTTCCTCCTTTTGGAAGGAATGTCAACAGCCTTTTGAGAACCCCCCATTCTAAAGAAAAACGAAAGGAATGGATCGATCACCCGTTGTGAAAAGGTACGAAAGCAAAGCAAAAAGCGAAGCTATCACAGATTGAAAGAGCAAAGGAAGGCGTGAGTTAAAAGGAGCATATCAGTTCATATGTATAGAAGCGAGAAGCTCATGGGGAGCACAAAACAAATGACAACCAAGGAAAAACTGACGCGTGGAAGGATCCAGCAGAGAAGATTCGGTGTTTACATAAGAAAAACTGTTTCCAATCGACATTCCATTATCAATATGTCAACAGTTGAGGGCTAATGTTGGACATAACACCGAAGCCTACAGGATCAGCAAAGGAACTAACGAAGGGTTTACCAGGTCAAGCGAAGGGTACCAGACTTGTAGCGAAGGGTTCTATAGGACCATGTAAGATAACACTAAGGCCGGGCCTATAAATAGGACCCGACCCCCCGTGTAAGAGACAGAGATCATCGGGCCACGAGCCTCATAATCATTTGTCCGATTCCGAAACTGGTCGCTCGCTCTCCTCCTTCGTCCAGCACCGCGGACGAAAGGAAGGCTTCGCACAACCGACTTCAACAACTTCCGAGGGCTGCACCTTCGCCAACCCCTTCGTCCAGCAACGCGGACAGTTAGAGGGCTTCGGCAAGGGTCAACCTCGTCATCACACTTCGTTGAGGGCTTCGCTCCCCCAACACTCTGTTTTTCTTTGTTTGCGAAAGAAAGTAGACAAATATACTGGACAGACCAAGCAAGCAGTGCGCATCATATCTTAGCTTTAGAAACTGAAATATAAGCACTAGCATCACTCAATGGCTGTGACGACAAAGGCGAAGCCATCACGATTATTCTGGGAGGCACTCGCACAACCGATCAGGCAAATATTCAGAGTACTATAACAATTCGTATACCGTTAGTAATCATTCAACCCCTAATAGCAGAGGCGCACAAAACCGAATACACACAAAACAGAGCACTGAAACTGTATGTCAAACAGAAACAGACATCAATATTCAGAAAAGTTTCAGAGAACCAGCATGGTCTCCACGATACTAAATCCAGAAAAACTAAACTCGATCAACCTTCACTGTGCTGAGCATATATCCAGCAAATCTTGTTGGCACAAAAACAATGTTGACCATTAATTTAATCAGTTGACCATTAAAACTGAACTGGACAGACCAAGCAAGCATCATATCATAGCTTTAAAACAAGAGTCCATTCTCTGAAGAAACATACATAGGTAAACTGAATCAACTCACGTTGGTTGACCTTGTCATTTCAGAATGCTCATTGTTTATACTCCAGAAATAATCATAACTAAAATAAACGACGAATTGGATGTCTATGACAGGTTCACATCCAACAATATACTGAAGAACAAAACCTAATCCAGGAATAGATTTAGAATGGGGATTTGAACGGGTACCAAGCAAAATCAAGTACACCCCCTAATCATTTCAAACGGTAATTGAATAATCAGACAAAGAATTCATAATCTCACTTCAAACCCTCACATAACAGAACCAAAGCAACGGGAATGCACACCAAATTTCCCCCCACGAACGAGCAATAAACTACACTGAAGCGGAGTGGCGCGGAAGGCGCTATGCGCACTGCGTGGAATGATGAAGCTGCAGGCGCTGGTGCGCGGACACCTGGTGCGGCGGCAGGCCAGCCGCACCCTGCGCTGGTCGCCGCACAGAATCCCCACCGAAATTTGCAGCCATGAGCAAACAACAAAATACTGAGGCAAAACGAGAGGTAGTGTAGGAGGAAGAGGCATCAAACCTAAGCAGGTTGAACGAATGCCGCCGGTAAATCGCCGGCGCCGACGAGGTCGCCGCCGCCGCCCGTGCCACCGTTGAGCTGACCACCCACACAGCCTCGAGCCTCTCCGCCTCTCACAAGACAAAAAATTCGAAAATGCCGGGGAATATTAGTGGGACCCACCACAAAATCGGTCGCTTTCCACGCGTCCCTGTCTTAACGGGTAACGGGTAAAAAAACCCAACAACAAAAAAAGTGTCCGCGAGTTGGGCCGGAGATTTACAAGAACTGAACCAAAAGCTCACTTTCCCAACAGATTCGGCCCAAAAACAAACACAAACCTGGAATCCAATCAAAACTAGAAACAAAGCGCGACGTTGTCGCGCCACCTCATGTACTATGCAGCTTTCTTTTGTAACACTCATGGCTTGACCAGCAAGTTGCAAAGAATAATACATACAGTTTTTATATGATGAAGGTTTGATGAAAATATTGTACTTTACAGTAAGTACATTTAAAGTTTACAACATTGCATACATTGAAATATCAATGTCATTGGCTTCACATTGAGAATTTCATGGTGAGGCATTTTTCATACATGGGTCCAGTCTAAATCTGAAGAAAGTAGAGTTTGCTATTTATTTATTTTTTTAAAAAAAAACAGCTTTGTCTTCTTGAAGCCATGGAATTATGAATAGCGATCACGGTTTTATGTGTAAATTGCAAAAATGTTTTAGCTCTTCACCATTTTCTGAAGCATGAACACCACATTTTACACCAGCTAGCAACCTGAAAGGTGGTTCTAGATGTACCGTACAACCCATACCATTTTCTTTGACAAAGTCACTTTGTTCAATGACCTTGGTAGCTCTTCCTTTCACTCTATTATCTTTCACTAAATCCAAAAAAAAAAAAAGCGTAGAAAGAGGTTGACAACCTCCCTTGTCACACTTGTCTGTTCTGTGGTATTGTCAAAGATAGTGCCATCGATCTCATTATAGTGTTCCAGTGGAGGGTCCTTGTGATCCTACCAAATTAAAGTAAGTTCAAGCACATGCACCAATTTATGTCATATAGAGTAAAATTTTCACAAAAGAGGCAGCTAATAAATTGGCATATTTAGTACTTAATGCTAGTTTTCTTTAGAATTAAACATAAAACTTACTATGTGACCAAAGAGATCCACTAAAAGCAGAGTAGCTAGGACTAATGTTCAGTTTCAGTGGATAGGATAAGCAGGTAACAAATTGCAAAAATAATTCAAAATGATATTATGCTACACTTCCGGCCGCAAAGTTGCATTGAAGTTGTCTTAAGTTATACACGGCAAGCTTCCAGACCAAAGCTGTGAAGTTATATGCAAAATTGCAGTTAATGACAACATGTTGACAGTTAAATGCAGTAAGCTTGAGTACTGATCAGCTAAAGTAATATCGGCGTGAATGCAAAATATGAGCAAAAATGACAAAAAAAAAGGGTTACTGTGCACACTTACTGCTGTTTGACTTTTGTTTGTGTCCTATTCTCCCAAATGTCCATGGAAAAAATTTTTTAAAAAAAGGTTACTGCTATTTGACTTATAGAATGAGAGTATAACCAGTTATACAGTAAAATTTGCTTCAGACCTGCAACAGTTAATTAAGCGTATGAATTAAACTACTGGTGCTGACCTGGACATACCTGTCTTGGAATGAGCATATGGTGTACAAATAACCGATACACAATATAAAACAGCATCAGGCAATCCGTTGCCTGTTGTGTCCAGATGAAGCAGAGACGATCTAAGCTACTGCAGCAGGCAACGTTGGATAAATTTACAGTGTATACTCAATGGATTAAGACAAACGCTGTTCTGATATGCAGTTACTCAAAACTCAGAACTGGAACTGTTCACTTGTCATATTTACACCGATATCAGTATACACTTCTATGAAGTCCTTCAAAGGAAGCCCTTACTGGATGGCTCCAGAGGTGAGGCTACTCAAGTTGAAATTTCTAGTTCATTCTTACCTACTCACTGATTAAACTGAAATCAACCAAAGCTAACTTTGTCATCCCAAAATTTTTAGGTTATTATGAATACTAATGGCTACAGCCTTTCCATGAACATTTTGGGAACCTTGGCTGCACCATTCTCGAGATGGCTAGTGCAAAGCCACTTTGGAGTCATTATCAAGGGGTGAGTTACTCAGTTATTTGATTTTATTTTACGTGGTTATGACGCCTGTTGTTTTCATGATTCTGTGCTGAGCTTTTCATTGGTTTGACAGGTGGCTGCAATATTTAAAATTGGGAACAGCAAACAGCTTCCTTGCTGAGGCAAAAAGCTTCCCAGATCATCTTTCTTCTGAGGCAAAAAGCTTCTTGAAACTCTGTTTGCAACGTGATCCTGCAGCCTGTCCTACAGCTGCTAAGTTGATGGATCATCCTTTTGTCAAGGATCAGGTTACAGTTAGGAGTTCTAGGTCTAGCATGATAAGGGATATATCTATTCATTACTTGTGTTCCTTGCTCTCAGTTTCGTTGGTTGGTTCTACGAATATTGCTCACTGGTATATGGTTTTGAAATGCAGATAGCATGGACTGTGATGGTATTTCCTAGGGGCAACCGAAGCAATAGCAGTTCTTCAAAGCTTGGAGAGAGTAGCATACTTGAGCACAACACGAATCAATTACTTTGCAGCTAGATACAGCAACATTGGGAATGACACTCCGAACATGTTTCAACATAGAAAAAATAACTTCATGCTCTCGCAGTTTAGTCAATGTTCTGTTCTTTATGTCTTTGCCCATAGTGCGCGTGTTGTGAATGCTGGCTCGAAGTGTTCGTGAGTCAGGCACTAAACTTTGTACGTCATATGGTTTGGAGAGACCACGATGCAATCATATTTGAGATAATATTATTGTTGTAATACACCTTATTGGTATGGGGGAATGGAGTATATGCCTAACCCAAGTTTGATGGAAGCTTATGCTCTGTGTTAATAACAATAATACTTATTGCCTGTCTAGCCTTTTCCTATGTAGCAAGTTGGATAAATAAGATTTTAGACTTCTACTTGCATACCTCTTCTTGCACATTGACATATTAGCCTGCTGGTCTAGCCATGAGCAAAACTATGAGAGTATTTACAACCTATTTGTCCATTGCTAGTAGAGGTAGAAGGATGATACGTGTATATGGATATAAGTAACAAATAGAATTGATTATGAGCTGCCATATCAATTATCTTCAAGATTAAATGAGGTGTCCTTTGTGATTTCTTACCACTGTTTTTCCCATACAGAATTCTTTGAGAGATGCTGATGTTTTTTTTTGCGATGGGAGAGATGCTGATGTTGGGATAAGAAACTTTCCAGGACCAACATCACCCATTCATTCGATGACAAATCGCAGGATTGCTCCCATGTATGTTATGCTCTTGTGAGAATTATCACAAAGTACATCTCTTCCATTGTCTAAAAGATACTATTTTTGTCCAGCAACCCATCCAGCCTCACAGATCATCTCTTGTGAGGCGCGGGACTGTCGAAGCTGCGGAAAGAAAGCAGGGCACAGGCGCAGAGCGCGGCTGATTTCAGCCGATTTCTTTTCCGTTTGGTAGGGGGAACCAGCAAGAGAGGCAGGAAAGTTCTGGACAGCCGGAAGATTTTTTCACCCATGTACCAAGACCTGCTTCGTCTTTACCGTTTATTTTTTTATCCAATGGATAGAAACTTTTTCACTGACGTGGATCAATAAACTTTGAGAGAATGCACAGCATTTAGAGATATAAACCGCACACGTGCAAGCCGCTGTTGGATGAAAATTCGACTGAAACACAATCGATTTTACAGCTGATTGATGGTTAGCAATCCCGATTTTTTTTTTGGTAAATATAAGACTTTTTTCCTTTCTTTTTTGGGTGCGACAGAAAAAGCCACAAAGATGGCCCATGTTGATCCGCACGCGGCCCAAGCGGCCTGTAGCGTCCTCGCCCGCATCCGACGGTTGGCGCCTTGACTCGCGGCACCCATCGGGAGCTCGCTCTAGGTTTTCCTCCGTCTCCCTCCCACCGCTCATATAAGACCCGTCGCCGCCACTTCCCTTATCTCTATTCTTCTAAAACGCGTGCGTTTTCTTGCAAAAAGACCATGCCACGTCACTAAAGTTTCGTCAACCGTCAGATTCCTCTCTTGATAAACAAGAACCGTTAGATTTGCTCCAGATACATTACTACTAGGACCTTCTAGAAACTGTGAATTATTTCCGGTCCTTCCACCACTCCTAGAAACTTTCTTCTAGACCCTTCGCGATGAACAAATTTCATTTCCGATCCTTCCACCACCCTTGGAAAATTGCATGCAGCCCCTTCGCTGAAGAGAAACAGTGGCACGCAGACTTGCTTTTGGTATTTCACCGCCCAGCCCATAAAGCAACTTATCTCAAAGACTCTAGACTTTTCCACCAATGAAGAAAGAGCTCTGAAACTTTTCTTCACAGTTTATAAAGCTACTGGTCCCTTCGGCCAAATTGAGATTGAAGAGAAAAAAAAAACGAAATCATTGGCCTGATCTGAACACGTTGCAAGCAAAAAGGTATGAGATTATAAATATTCAATCTGCCCTTCTCTAAATTGCTTTTATGAATCCAAATCTTTGACTTTTATTTTTCTTTAATCTTTTGTGATTAACTGCATCTCATGGCCGTGACCTTCGTTCCCTAATTCATACTGGTGCACGGCAACTGCGGCCACGCACGGCGGCCGTGGGCAATGTACTCAGGCATGATAAACTATCTCTAATCTCCATATTGTAGGCCGTTGTTGTCCTAGCCTGAGTAACTCGATTGCTGCGTCACATGTGCGTATTCCCGTAGGAGCCAGCGACATGTATTTTGAACTGGCCAGGTGCATCCATCAAATAGTCAGACATCAGCGTTGCTAAACATCAAGTGGCAAATTGGTTTGTGCTAAACACCATGACTAAAAATATGTACAGGACTAGGAATGTGGAATAAAATGACATATGCCAGTCAGCAGTGTTTAAATTAGATTTCAAAACACCTAGCATCGACATTGCTTTAACTAAATTTATTTAACTATATAATACATACTACCACTCATGGTTTATGCTTCCATTCAGACCTAAGGCATAAAACTGCACACTTCATTTCGGTGTGAAAGTAGATGAGATAATACATACAAAAAACACATGGATTTTGCCAATCCACCTACATCATATAACAAGCACAGGAAGCAGGGTTATTTTCTTCAGCAAGCAAGCTATCATTCGAAGTGCACTACACCACCACTGCCACAAATCGCTTGGTACAGCTACACAGCCAACCACACATCAACAGTCTTATCATGTCCCAATGAATATGAGTAGTTTTGTGTAACCTCGAGAGCTGCGGCATCACTTTCTTTTTTTAAAAAAAAAGTAAACACATAAAAAAACACAGATTGAATTCTTTGCTCTCTCTTGATATAGAAACCTTTCAATCGATAGAGCATTAGAACCCCTTGACATACACTGATCGAAATGAAACAAATCTTTGCGGGCAATCAAGATTCAAGATCACATACTCAATCAGCTTCATCACCCGACTGTTGCACCATCATAACTACACTATTGCCAAGGTAACTACATTGTACCCGCAAAATTTGTTATTATTAACCATGTGTTAGATATAGATATATATAAAATAGCAGCTGACCGCTGCCTATATATTTCTTCCGGTGTTTTTCCCCTCTTTAATCCACTTTGAGTGCTCACATCCTATATTTCATATTCTAATATATTGATTTGTAATACTTTTTTTTAGAGAAAAAAGAATATAATATATAACGGTGTAGCTACACACAGCTTTTGCTTATGCAAAAATTTTATAGACTCATGATATTAGGCTGAAATTACAATCAAATAGTGTTTATAAAGGTCTTTTTAAAAACATAGGTCATAATACAATTAACACAGTTGGCGCGGCGACGCCGCGTGAAAATTCTAGTCCAGATCTATCCTCTCATCTTTCACCATGCCATCGAAAGCTTCTATGCTCATGCTGATCGCCCGTGCCGCCCGCTCAGTTGCGGCGGCCACAGGTCGCTTCGCCCGTTTGGCTGAGCAGGCGGCACTGCCTCCGAAGGCGGAGGAGGCGGCATCTCACGCTCTAGGTCGTGTTGGCGCCGGAGATCTGCTCCTGCACCGTTCAGTCGCCGGTTCACCTTCCCCCGCCAAGGCTGCAGTTCCCCCGGTCGTGGACGCTCCTAACCACCGGGTGGACGGCTGGATTGGCCCCGGAATCCCGGCAAAAGGTAAATCCGATAGCTCACTGAACATAGCGGCTAGCAGGTTAGAACAGCAGTAGGAAATTTGGCACCCTCGTGCATCGTTGTCTGGGAACGGGGACGGAATTGCGCTCCGCGAAACTCTTTTTCTATTTTATTAAACATGACGCCTTTGCTCCTCTGAACCCATCTGGTAAATTCGTCGGTAGCATAGGCTTTTTCTATTTTATTAGTGTTATTATTTTAACAGTGCACGAATTAAATTGCGTTTTGACTTGAGGCTTCTTTTTTCGCCCTTTGTTTATAGATTTTGTAGGCAAGTCCACAATGAAATTCGTGGCACAGGAAAAGGACCTTGAATCGGATGAAGCCCTATGGGCCCTGTATGAGCGCTGGTGCGAGGCTTTTAACCAGAAGCGTGACCATGATGAGATGCTTCGCCGGTTCCAGAAATTCAAAGAAACTGTGTGGCGTGTTGTCCACCGTACCAACAAGGCTAGTGTGCCCTACAAATTGGGACTTAACAAATTTGCTGATGGAAAGCTTTTGGAGAAGCGCACTAATCACGATAATCGTGAAGCTATGCTTGCGAGGAAGGCTGGCAAGTCATGGGTTCTTCTCAAACCTGGAGATAGATTTTTGAGGCGAGTCTTTGCAGATTTCAAGGTGGTCAATGGCAAACTGTTTGTGATCTATCCTAGCAAAGCCAGCAGAGGATGTTTTGATTTAGAGGAACTCAACTTGGATTATGAAGTTTTTGCTGGCCAATTGTTTGTGGATCTACCTGAGGAGCATGAGCTGGTAGTCCCAAATGAGGATCGTCTCTGAATCTGGCATACTCCATGCAGCGCCACCAACCCTATTTAGGGGAAGAAGTCCTTCTGCTAAAAGGACTCGCCTATGCCTATGTGTCCTTCGCTTCTGTAGTCGTGTTAGTTCCTTCTGCTGAAGAATGCTCAAGTTGTAGTTGTGGTGGTGCTTTTCCAAGGCATGCATATGTGTAACTAATTGCACTTCTATTTAAGTCATTGCATATGCAAACCGTGCTTCTGTAAGATATTTTTAAGTTTGCCTAAGGGGATATAATGGTTCCAGATTCTTCCTGGTGCTCTAACTGGTTAGAGCTTCTGATTGTATCAGTTGAAACGGAGTACAAAGTGATTATCTCTGAATTACGCGGTGTAGCTTCTGTAGGGTATCTACTTTCTAAGTAGCTTCCCCATCCGCTCTTATATAAGTACCTCCTACAGCTATTCAGGTCTTCTGTGGCTATGTGAAATGAATTGTGATGCTTGTGTTTAAATGGAAATGGAGTTTTGTGTTCCTTAATAACATTTTTCTTTTGTAAAGTTGAAGAATAGTGGCGTGCATCTTTACAGAATATAACTGTTTATGCGAATAGTGACATGCATCTTTTCAGAAGGGCTTTGTTTCAGTTTCATTAGTGTAAGACGCCTCAAGGAATTTAGACCCATAAGCCTACCTTTGTGAGATCAATTTCAGGTCGTCTTTGCAATGGAATAACCGAATAAGGCTCATAGTGACCCAGATGACTTAAGGTGTAACTGGTAGAATGCACGTACTAATGCCACGGCAACATGTTAATTTGAATGATGTTCAAGTTAACTGATGATTGTAGTGTTCGAGACTATTCATTGATGATTCCTGAACTGACCCCTGAATTGAGAAGACAATCCGAATTTGGTGCTTGTTTGTACTCACAAACACAATGAACGAACCAACCAGAGGACCACTTCCTTCCATGATTCAGAATAAAAACAGCATATATAGTTAAAACACAATGTAGTCTGATCATGCACTACTCATAATGTTTAGTCCAACATTTTCAGAGCTAGTACAACTCTTGTATTGATTAGTTGCATTTTGCTCATACCCACATGAGCAAGCAAAACAACCTAATCAAGAAAGTACCGTATTTCAGTGCTAGTCAATAAAGCCAATTGGAATCCTGTGCCAGCACAAGTAAACTTTACAATTAATAAATTGAAGTAACAGATTGCGAGCTCATTTACAGTTATCGAGACCATTGCACCACACACAAAACACACAGTATACCAACTTGACTTGACTTGACTTTTCTCACACACACAGTATACCAACTTGACTTTTCTCAACTGCAGTATACTACCCACCAATATCGATATCCCTTTCAAGTATGCTTTAGCAAATCCCATATTTGCCTTTTGCAGTAAAGTGATATAGGAAGAAGCTTCTTTGCAGTAACTGGGCCATATTTGCCTTTAGCAAATCAAGCTGAAACATTTTCTTTTACACATTCAACTTGTTCGGCTGGCTGCATTGCAGCAGCTGCGATGCAGCAGCTACAATGTTCGCAGTTATTTCTTCAGCAGCCGCTACAATATTCGCAGTTATTTCTTGAGCAGCCGCTACAGTATAACAGCTACGATTCAGCCTGCCGAACAGGGCCAATATTCAGAACTGGTGGTAGTTTGCTGCAGAAGTAAATGGATATTCGGGCTTAGTCAAATGGCACCCCCACTGAAGAGATGGGAGTTATTAACATAATGGAACATGGTAGCCAATCCGGAAACACGAATAGGATTGTTTTGTTTTTTCGGCAAGCACATAGCAGTCAATCAAGTAATGTTTTGTTCGTAAACATGAGCTATCTATGGTTGATCAAATAGTAAAGTTTCTGGATCAAGCTGTAGGCAAGATGTATGGTTGATCTATAGTTGACTGAAATCTTGTAGATGTTTCAGTCACTTTTTTGTGATCGTTAGATTGAAATCAAATGGCTACAAAAAAAAAGACGCCCAAACATCTCAGTCAAGTGACCAAGGTACGAATCGTGGGTTGGCCTCTGTTGTGGATATTTTGATTAGATCAGACATCTACAAGATGTAGAAAATAACAAAGCATAAGTTAACTTCATGTAAACCAAGTTCGTAGAATGGATGAAGTAATGGCTTAAAAACTCGAAGTAAAACCTAAAACCATGTTTCTATGATTAAAGGCACTTTTAATCATGTTTTAGTTGCTTAGACATGATATGCATGATTTCAGATGGAGGTACACAGTAATGATGCACAAATAGGAGGTTAAAACAACAAAAATAGCAAGTTATTCTGTTTCTGACATAAATTTCCTAAAAACCTGAGATGTTATTTGCAAAATAACAATGTTCAAATAATTTCCGCAGACTACAGGGTCTATTTTGCAAAAATTCTTGGTCAAATCATAAATTCAGAACAATCTGAACCTATTTGCAAAAAAAAAAAGGACTACGGGTTCTATTCTGAAAAATTCAGGGTCTTTTTATGCAAATTCAATACTAAACCACAATTTCTAGCTTATTTAGGGGGGTTTCCACAAAATTTCAGATTTTTCGAATTTCCTCGATTTTTCTTTCTCTATTTACCGGACTCGGCCCATTGGGGGCGAACCCTAATCCGCCTCACTCTCTCCCTCTCCTCTCCCTCACAGGGCGGCGGCGGCGGGCGAGCTCGTCCAGCAAGCTCGCGACGGCGGCGGAGGCGGGGATCTCCAGGGCAAGCTCATGCGGGGCTCGTCGCCGGGGTGGTGGCGGTGTGCGGCTCTGGTGCGGGGAGCGCGGAGGCTGGACGTTGGTGTGCGTCGTGCGAGCGCGGCGGTGCGGGAGGGCGGCGGCGGGTGAGCTTGCGGCTCACCGCCGTCGCGACGCGAGGAGACCAAAATCATTCATCCATGTTCAGGATCATACCGTGGGCAGAGCAGAGATTTTCTAGACATGGCTTGCGGAGAACATTCCGTGACCAACAAAGAATTAATTGGGTTTGGCGAGATGGGCACTATTTTTGCGAATGCTGTGGACACAGAGGATTTAGTGGAGGAATTGGAAGAGGAAGACGAGGATGATGAGGATTTGCAGGAGAGCGAGGCTGGTGAGGATGGGCCGGTGAAAATGGGCAATGTGTTGATGTGCCACTAGGAAACATGTGTGTAGAGTTTTCTGGTTCCAGAGTTTGATGCATCTTTGTGTTTTGGATTGTGATGGAGTCCTGAAGATGCTAGCAAGTAAAAAACCATATTAATTAATAAACGGTCTTTTTCTTTTTCTCGCTGTAATATTTTGAGACAGTAAGTTAATATTTGTGCTGCTATAAATTACTAGGTGTATTAACTGGCATGTTCTATTTGCTGCCTGCTCGGCCAAGTATAGTTTGGAAATTCCTGACGATTGTTTCCCAGAAAAGGGAAAACGTTTATGGGAAATGAAAATGGAAAACAATACTCCAATAGAAAATTTTATTCGCTCAAATAGAAAATTTTCTGTTAGACAGCTGTGCACGGTACTAGTGTTTATTCCCTTGATCTAGCGTGGCATGATGCATCCTTGATGTTAGCACATCATTAGCATGATTCGGGGCCTTCCTACCATCACGGTCACCTGAAACCGGAATCACAAATATTGCAATACTATTTGGAAAATCCTGATTTTTAGTAACCATAAGGAACAATAATGATATGGAAACGTATCGAATTTGTACCATATATGATATGCAACCTTGGATTATTTATGTGCCAGATCGATTTCAAGGACAATTAATGGTTGGAATTTATTCATGGGAAGGAATCGATCGAGAAGATAGGAGAGGAGGTGGGTGCATCGTATCATCCTCCAGATCACTACGTACTATGCTGTTGCACTACTGATCTCCTCCGCGGGCATCATTCCCTGGCCGCCGGAGTTGTCCCCCGTGGTCGTCGTCTGCAGGTAGCCGATGTAGTTGGGGATGGAGCCGAAGACTCCGGGCTTGGTGGAGACCTGCTTGAACTCCTCCTCCGTCAGCCGCGCCGAGAACCATGTCGGGTACGAGAACTGCAGTCGAGGCTCGCCGAGGGCCGTCGTCTCCGACGGCAGGAAAGACTGGTGCCACGCTCTTCTGTGAGCATCGGCATCCTCCATCTCTTCTGCTCTTGCAGCTGGTGGCGGCTCCACCAGGATGATGTACGTCCTGTAGCCGCCTGCATCGGCAGCCTCGAGCTGCGGCTCTCTTGCTCGTTCGAACACGCCGGTGCTGCTGCCGCTCATCACCGCCTCCAGAAGCAGAAGCAGCAGCAGCGCGATGCACAAGCAGCTTGCTGCGGCCATGCGCCGGGTCGCCATAGTCGACGACGGAGATGAGATGAGACGATGTCGGGCTAATTGATTTCACACCACTGGAAAGGAATGGAGTAAGACATTAGTAAGCAATGGAGTAGTATAAGCGTATGGATCCTTCAAACACCACTAATGGTTGCCATCAGGAAATACAAAAGCACATTTTTTTTATCTGGTTTGAATTCTTTTAAAGGCAAAATAGGAACTGGAAAGGACAATTGTACCCTGCCTTGGATTTTTGGATCACCGGAGAATCTTGGGTCGGTGTCGCACGACCGCGCCGGCCGACGGCGAAGTCCGAGCCCGCTTCGCCGCGGAACCGGCTACACCTGAGGAATGACGGCTGCCGAACGCCGTGCACGTCGCCCGCACGAGGACTTGCAGCGCGGCGGCGCCGAGCCCGAGGGCGCCCCTGCGGCGAACGGACGGGAGAAGAGGGAGCGGATGGCGGAGGTGGACCTGCGGCCCGGCGCGGCGGCGGAGGACTCGAGCCGCGGCCAGCGTCTCCCGCCTCCTGGCCGGCGCGCGCAGGGGCCTCCCGTCTCCCGCCGCCGCTACGGTAGGGTTGGAAGCCGGGGCGAGCTCTCGATTCGTTCCAAATCCGATTCGTTTCGCTCGGTGGCTTCCTCCAAACAAAGCCAGGGGCGAGACGTGCGATGGTGTTTGGAGGAAGCTATAACGTTATTTCCTAACTCCACCGTTTTATGGGTGGTGTGGTGTGATCAATTGGCAGATGTCTTATTTGTTTTGCCGATGATTACACAGTACACTCATACACTCACAATGCACGCACACTCATCTCTATGAACATACTAGCAGTGTGCCCGTGCTTTACCACGTATCATAGTAAATTAGATCAAAATGTTTAGTTTCAGACAGAAAAATCAGTTTGTGGAACGAAAAAGCTTTATGATAGCACGGCATTTGTAGATAGCACGGCATTTGTGGAAAAGAACATGAGTTTTACAACACTTGCAACACCAGGTTTGTTGCTCAAGAAGAAAGTCCAGTCAGTCATGAGAGTCTCTAACTGTAAATGATTATCATTCCAGATTGCTCATTTAGCATATAATAGTTATGCAAAAAGCTGACAGCATATTCATGATTCAAGAAGCAAAGAAATTATCTCAGCCACCAAGACTTTTCTACAAAATCTATGTACGTTTGTCCTACTACCCTTCTCCAATTCTTAGATACTTGTTCCTGCATAGTACTACCCACCTGGCTCATTGCAAGTTCTTACTCCCAATTACAGCTACAATGCTAAAAGAACTGCACCAATGCTGCGTATGCACGCTTGATACTACAGCAGACTTTTCATTCCAGTTTGCAGTGAATTTATTACCAGACCATTGCTCCATGTAACAGGACCTGTGAGTCGTATTTTGTTGAGAAAGCAATAGTGTCAAACTACCATGATCCTTTGTTTAGTGTGACAGAGCCTAATTTTTCTTTACATGGCCCTTGATGTGGGTGACAACTTCTTGCAATTTTAAGGTTCTCGGTCCTAGATGAATTGGATCACAGCTTCTTAGTCCCTATTGTTGGCACTCCTCTTGGCCTGAAGAGTTCTTGAAGCGGTGAGGGCGTGGCTTCCAGAAGCTACCGGCAACCCTGAAGAGCTGCCGGTGCACTGCATGTAGATTCTCGAGTGGAGGGAGGCAGGCAAGAACAGAACATCAGCCCTATGGCTCTCGGTGGCTCCACGAGCATCCCTGGTACTGCAGACGAGTGCCTTCTCGACTTCAATGCCGCAGCCACTGTCATCACTTGATTGCTATCCCATCTATTTCCATGCCCTTCGTCTTACACCCAAGATCCAAAGCACAGTATGAGAATCACGGCTTCCCCAAGACACCACTCACCCGGCGTAGCCGGCCTCACCAGTCACCACCTTCCTCTAGTTGGGCGTCGCTGGCCGCTCTCCAATCCAACGAAATCGCCCAGGCATGCAGTTCCAAGGAGCACCTCTTCTCCGCCGGCTCAAGATACCAACCTAGCCCACCACCATCTTCGAGTGGATTCTTGGATTCCGATTGGGGGCTAGAAGAAGCCGACGGAAGCGGGGAAGCTGAGTTTTTTTACTTGTTTTTTCCCCTCTTCCCGGATCGCGGTCGGCTGCTCTGGGGGGACTGGGAGAGCGGCCCGCGCTAGGTGACTGCGGGGCCCATCTGTTGGCGCAAGCTCTGTGAGGCAAGGAGGGGCGACGGACGACAGGGCATTCACCACGAACTCCCTTTTTTATGTATGGTAAAGATGTATACAAACCTACTCTTATCAGCATTTTCGAAGACCGAGCCGGCAAATCTTCGAGATTAACGAAGTCATCACTGACGCCACGCTGTCGACGGGACCGCTGCCTATTTACTAAAAGCATAATGCCGTTAAATCCTAGAAAATTCGCTCTCATAGAGAGTCGAACCCATAACTTGAGATGCTACTGAGAGTAACCACTAGGCTACATGCCCTTTCGCCATCATCATTTAGTCTTGATGTCTCATTGATATGTTTTTTTTACCCGGATTAGAATTTTAGCGGAACTAATTTACTCTTGGCCCTTTCAATTATTCTCACCACTAACTTGTTCTCCACCTTGTGATTGTGTCACATTTTTTTATTATGTTATGCATTAGCTATTTACTCAAAGATCATGTCAAAATTTACAAAATTAAAAATTATTTTGATGTTTTCATATGGTTTTGAGTTAGGGGTAAAAAGGTCATTTCTATGTCAAATTATGGTGTTAATATTGATAAGAGAGGACAATGGGCTAAATGATGGCAAAATATGAATTCAAGACTTAAGAATGGCAAATCATGAAATATCCCCTTCTCGAGCATGCAGCAGACATAGGTGACGCCTGTTGGGTCGACGGTCACACGCCCCTTTCCACCTTGATCATATATGTCTTCGGTGTCCTCGGAAAAATGATGAGGGCTCGCAGGGTCCATGCCTCCCAATTCCACATTTCATTGTTATTAGCAAATTTTAATCTTCCAAGCATATAAAAAATGGCAAGCTAAACAACATGCTAATTTCAGAATATCAGTGTTGTAGATGCATGTATTATGTGATCTTGCTTGCTTTACGATTGGGGTTCGATGTGACCAAGGCTTGATGACCACCTGAAGGAGCCATGGAACAAGCTTCCCTGAATGGGAGCATGCTCATCGTGCATTCTCACAATTAAAACGTAGGCTTTTTTTTTCTCCCTCGAAGAGGTGAACTTGAGTTGTTCGGGTACCACCGTCACTTTCTACTCCTCAGGCACGTCCACCTTACAATCGTAGACTTTGTTCAGCCCGTCAGAAAAATAGGTCGAAGGCTCTGCCAATGGACAACAAGATAACGTCGACCTTGTCGTCTCGCACCGCAACAGTGTCAACACCTGGGGATTGGCTTAAGCAAAATTAGTGGCACAAAATGATGAGGAGGGGGGGGGGGGGGGGGGGGGGGGGGGGGGGCTGGCCCTGCCAAAGAAAGTTTCGCATGTCATTACTCTTCCTCATCTTTAATCTTTCAATTATATCAACAAGGCCCGGCCAAACAAAGTTTCGCGTGTCATTACTCTTCTCATCTTTAATCTTTCAATTATATCAACAAAGACAAGTCGAAACATGCTGATTTTAGGTTATTAGTAATGCGTATATGTGATGATCTTACCTGGCTCGCTCATTTTTCTTAGTAGGTTTTGTTTGAAACAGAGATCATAAAATCAATTTAAGCATGACCTAGAAATATATGGTTTCTTTTAACTTATTAAAAGAGTCTCATGTCTCAATCCGGACTTTTTTTTTTTGAGACTTCAATCCGGACATTCGGATTGGCTGACAGAAGTAGCCACGCAACCAACGCCCATGGCGACCGTTACCCACAACCACACGACCTGCTCGCTCCCACGCCGCCGCACCTCCACTTCCACCACCACTCGCGGCGGCCGCCGCCGCCGAACCCCCTCATCCGGTCACAATCTCACCACCAGCAGCCGCCCCCTCCCCGCCGCGCCACCGCCGTCGGACACCCTCGACCGCGTCCTCTCCGACCTCGAGGCGCACCCGCGCCTCCTCACCCCGTCCCTCCTCGCCTCCCTCCTCTCCGCCATACCACGCCACCCATCCCCGCGCCGCCGCCTCGCGCGCCTGCGCGTGCTGCTCCCCGTCTCCCTCCTCCGCCGCCATGGGGACCTCGCCGTCCGCCTCCTCCACCTCCACGCCTCCCTCGGCCTCGTCGCCTACGCGCACTACCTGTTCGACCACCTGCTGCCCGCGCGCGCAAGGGAGGACACCCTCCCGTGGAACTGCCTCGTCGCGGGGTACGCCCGCCTCGGCCGCCACGACGACGCGCTCGCGCTCTACCTCCAGATGGACGAGGACGGCGTCCCGCGCGACCGCGTCACATTCGCGTGCGCGCTCGAGGCTTGCGCGGGGGCAGGGTCGGTCGCTCTGGGCCAGGCCGTGCACCGTGACGTCATGCGCGCCGGCCTCGCCTCCGACGCGCTGCTGTGCGACGCCCTCGTGGACATGTACGTCCAGTGCCGTGACGTTCAGAGGGCACGGCGGGTGTTCGACGCGATGCCTGCAAGGGACACCGTCTCATGGAACATCATGCTTGCTGGGTGCCTACGGCAAGGCCTCTGGACACATTCTATGGAGATCTGGAGAAGGATGTTCGCAGGAGGTCACAAGCCAGGGACTGCCGCCTTATCAGCCATGCTACAGCTACTGTCATCGTCTAGTGATGATATTAAACGGGGACCAGAGATTCATGCCTGGGTGATTCGCCACGGGCTCGATACAGAGCTGTCAGTGGCAACTGCTCTGATAGGCATGTACTCTGAGAAGAATGAGCTTGGCCATGCCCTGTCCGTGTTCGAGTCTATGCCAATGAGGGATCGATCAACTTGGAACACTATAATCTCTGCACACCGCAACGACTTTGGTGTTCTCATGATGTTCCGTCGCATGGTTGACTCAGGGGTGCAGCCAGATGAGGTCACATTTGCGACGGTGCTCTCTGCCTGCAACAATTTGGGGTTGGTTGAGGGTGCCATGAGGCTGTTCTCCGAGATGGAGCAGGTGTACAGAATTCAGCCTACCATGGAGCATAGTACCTGCTTGGTTGACATGCTAGGGAAGGCTGGGATGATCCATGAAGCTTATGAGTTTGTGTCCAAGAGGATGTCTCTCAACAGTGACCCAACAGTATTGAGGGATCTGATGCGTGCTTGCTCGGTGCACGGGAACATCAGGATTGGAGAGATCGTTGCAAAGAAGCTTTTTGACCTTGAACCTGACAATGAGCGTAGTTTTGTACTGCTGATGCAGATCTATCAAAAGGCAGGAAGGTTGGAGGATGTGGAGCGGGTGAAGATGATGATGAGGGATAGAGGTCTGCAATGTAGAGTTGGGCTTATCAAATGATCTTAGCATTTCTCTGAATCCGTTTTGTGGCAAAAGAGTGGTCATTTTGTGTCCGGATTTGACACAGCACATAGCATTAGCAGCAACTCAGGTTGAAATGCTTGTACAGACTGCGAAGAGGGATAGAGGGCTCTAATATCTAGTGGAATGGATTCACAATGTTCACAACCTTCGATTTAAAACCTGTTTTGTGGCTGAATGGTGGTGAATATGTTGCCAAATTGATTCTGCACATTGTATCAACATAAATTTGGATAGGAATATACTCCTATGTACATTACTCGGCTCAAAATCATATTACTGTGTACACTGTATTATTTTCCCCTTGTAAAGTATCAAACTGTACCCAACTAATCAAAATGCATTGATCTCTTTTTACAGGAAATAAAAACTGCAGTTTATCAGTGATTAAAAGATTCATTTGCATAAAAATTAGTAGAAGTGGTAATGAAATAACATCAAATGGTACGAAAAGAAATACACATGATTCAAGAAGTATGCTGATGCGGATCTATCAAAAGGCAGGAATGTTGGAGGTTGTGGAGCGGGTGAAGATGATGAGGGATAGAGGACTTTAATGTAAAGCTAGACAGATCAGAATGGTCTCAGCATTTTACCAAAATTTTGAATCTGTTTTGTAGCTAAATGGTGCGCATTTTGTGTCCAATTTGACACTGCACAAAGTATTAGCAGCAGCTCAGATAGAAATGCTTGTACAGACCGCGAAGAGGGACAGAGGGCTCTAATATCAAGTGGCATGAATTCACTTTGATCCAAATTCCTGAAGCTATTCTGTGGCTGAATGGTGGTGAATATGTCCCCAAATTGTTTCAACATTGTATCAACATAGATTTGGATAGGAATATCTGTACATTACTCTGAGGCTCAAAATCATATTATATTGTCTACGCTGTATTATTTTCCCCTTGTAAAGTATCAAACTGTATGCAACTAATCAAAATGCATTGATCTAGTTTTACAGGGGGAAAAAAACTGCTGATGAGTAAAAAATAAAAGATTCATTTGCATAAACAAAATTAGTTGAAGTGGTAATGAACTAACATCAAATGATACGAGAAGAAATATACACGATACGAGCAGTATGCTGAGAACACCAGCATGTTCCATTGGCAGAAACAATATCAAAACTTGAAACAAAACTTCACCAAAGCCCAATAAATATATTAATTTCGAAGTTGAATGGGTTACATGATTCAAGAAACTCATCCACTTCATATTTGAAAGAATCCAAGAACAACCCAAGTGTAAGCCCAGCTTTCCAATAATTGAATATGGTAATCATATTCCTGATCCTACCAATAAATGCAAATGATGCCCTGTACATCAATGCACCAATACCCTCCACTATGGCAACAGCAAGTCCGGCCGACAATATATCCCAGTCACCTGTTTGCCCAATTACAGTGGAAAACGCCGTAGCACAGTAAAATCCAATCAGAAAGAATAGGATCTTCACTGGCAACCCTTTTCTTGTTTTCTTCAGCTTGTCAGAAAACTTGTTCCAAAAAGACTGAATGGCGCTGAAAAGGCGATTGTTATTGCCTGATTGGTCACTAGTATCATCTGACATAGTCTTGATGGCCCATTGCATTTGCCTGCATATAGAGAGAAAAAATTCTTATTTAAATGTATTGGGCATCGTAAGCTACTTTAAGACAGATTAGCATCTGGAATAAACGAACTTGAAATATCCATATGCTAATGTGAGAAACTAACTTGTAAATGAAGATACAGCAAGCAAACTACGCAGGAAACAAATTTTCATTCCTCAATGTCACACTTGACTGTGTAATTGAGCTCGGAGGCAATGTGTATCAGATAGTAAAAATTTTCAGCAGTGAGAAGGAAAAAAGAGATCGGACCCTGGAATTTCCAACAAACAAATTGTTGAGAATATCAAACAAAGTGCTGTAAGTCTGTAACCACCTGTCAATCACTCAATCTCTATCTCCAAGAATAAAAGCATGACTGCATAAGCATCAGCTAAGTTTTAGCTCGAAACATCATACATGTTGTAGCTCCTTACTTCAGTATTGCGATTGAACAGTTATGATGCGATAACAGCCTACCTAGAGTTTACGCCGAAGGAAGGAGATACATCATACACATTCAATACATTTTTTTTTTAATTCCTCGATGTTATATTTGACAGTGTATTTGACCTCAGTGGCAATGTGTGCCTAAGTAGCACAGGTTTTCATCAGTGAAAAAAAAAAGTGAGAGACCGGCAACTTGGATTTCCAACAAGAAATTGAAACAAACAAAGTGCTGTAACCATATCTGTCAATCTCTATCCCCAAGAATAAAAGCATAAGCATCAGCTAAGTTTTAGCTCGAAACATCAGTGGCGACACACAACACATGATGCAGCGCAGTTTTGCTATTGAACAATTATGGTGTGATAACGGCCTACCTGTAGTCTCTGCTGAAGGAAGGAGATGCCCTCAAGCAAAAGGTCCCTGGCTTCTGCCGGCGACAAGTAACGGCTCCCTTCCAAGCGCAGATTGCAGCAACTGGCCTCGATCTTGAGCACTCCAACCATCCGGGAGACTTGGCGGTACCCTCACAGAAGGCGAGAGCTGTCATATGCGGCCGGAGGCAACTGACCAAGCATCTGCATACGCTGCAAATTTAGAAAATTCGACAAAAATTTCAGCCATCTCACCAGGGGTACGATCAAATCGATTTCTATATCCCGCATTTCGCGGTGGAAGGTAGTCCACGGGAGCCAGCCATAGCCACCGACCGAGCTCGCTCCCATCCAGGCGACTCGACATAGCCATAAAAAGAAGCTTCAAAAGGGATGAGTGTTGTTGCGGTGCCTGACCTGAAACAAAGCTCCACGCCGAGAGGCAGCGGGGTCACTAGTCAGTCACCACCGGAGCTCGCCGCTGGTCCCGCGGCCGCAGTCTCCACGGTGTGGCGGCGACATGGTGACGGAGAAACAGAGATGAGGTTGCCTCGAAGAAGAGGGGAGGAACGGCGGACGAGAAGCGAGTGGACGAATGGACCAGAAGAGCCCATTTCTGTACCTGTTGGGCCTCCCGGAGCAAAATGTTATTACTAACGGGCCTCCAGTTTTTACTTCCTCCCGTTCGGCACGCTTGGGCCTCTGCTTGATCCCCGACTGAAGAAGAAGAGAAGGGCTTAAGCTTGAACGGAAGGAACCCCAGGGACCGGGCGGCGGCGGCGGCATGCAGTTCCTCCGAGGTGGCGGCGGCGGGGGTGGTTTCGGGGGGACGGCATGGGAGGTGCTGCGGCGGCACTTCTCGAGGAAGCGGGCGGTGAACGTGCGGCGGATCAACCCCAAGGTGCCCAAGGAAGAGGCCGTCGCCATCTCCGGCCGCCTCCTCCAGATCCTCACCGACCACGGGCCCCTCACCGTCGGCAACACCTGGAACCACGCCAAGGTACAACAACTCAACGCCTCTACCTGCGTATGTAGCCTCCTCCAAATAGGCAAATTGCTCTTTTGTCCATGAATGCCTCGACTATGAAGATGGTACTAGCCTCTTTAACGTTTACTGTGCTGTTGTCTTGCATTTCTGAAACCAAAACAGACTATCTGCATCATTTTGGTGATAGGCAGTACAGATTGTAATTAAATGGCATATCATTTCATTTGATTCTTTTCCCTTTTTTTATCTGCGTAGTATCGACTCCATTTTTTTTATTTTTTTCATTATGAAGCCTACCCCAACTTGCTTAGGACAAAAAGCTATGTTGTTGTTGTTGTGTTTTTTGGTTCATTATGAAGTATGAACTGATAAGCCAATAGTGATATATATTGGTTGTATCTAATCTATCAGTGCTGCAGAGTTTGTTATTAGCTTTAGTAATCCAAGCATCCTACTAATTGATGCCTGGCGTTCTGACTTTTTACTAGCTGACTTGAGCAATGATTTTGTCCATTCCCACATGCTGTATAGTACTTTTTGCGTGACAACAACTTCAGTTTAGAAGTTGCATTCGTCTTGATTTATACCTTTCCATGGTGAAGCTCATCTTATTAGCAGAAAGCATAGCATCTGATTGGGATGATCTTGTATCTTATTTTGATCATTGCCACAGTTTGCACTCATGTGGTATCATATGTTACAACAGGATGCTGGTATTAGCAGCCTGAACAGCAAGACTCACATGAAGATCTTGCTGAAATGGATGACGGGAAGAAGGATCGTGAAGCTGACCTGCTCTCACGTCGGCAACACAAAGAAATTTCTGTACTCCCCGTACACCGATGATTCTGAGGCATCCAAGGAAGCCAGCTCGTCGTCAGCGTCATCGGAGACCAATAAGGCTTCTGCCCCAGGGATAGGGAAATACGCAAGAGCGCAACTCAAGAAGCAGGCTGATGCTGCTGCTGCGGCGGCGGCGGCGGCGGCGGCGGCTTTACATTGATTGTCGCACAGCAGGCAGGAGAATGTCGTGCCCTTTGTGATTTTGCTGTTATTTCCTGGAGCAAAGGAAGTTTTATCCCGGTCCTGTCATCCAAACTAGAATTGTGATGAATCATTCTAGCACTCTGTTGTAGTAGGGTACTTGGGCTGTGTTAGGTACATTGTGGGACTTGGGTGGTACATTTTGTTTCGCGCGCTGGGAAAGCATCCGTGAACTTGAATAACTGATGATTATGTTTGGATCAGTTGTGGTGACTGGTGATTATCATTTCTCTTTATGCTGAATGGGTGATGAGGTTAAAAATGGGATTCTTGGCTTCTCAAAAAAAAAAAAAAAAAAAGGGATTCTTGGAGCTGTAATGGTTCGTTCGTAGGCAAAGTGACTATTGGGTTGGGCTCTTGGCTGGGCCACAACAGGCGATGGAGGATTCGTTAGTTGGCGATCTTTCCACGCTTTACTCTCCTTTTCGAATCGAAGCAATATAAGGAGCCTTCAAAGGTGTACTACCGTGTACAAATGAGCAACTCGTTGAGTGACAACCCGCGGCGCCGACGGCCGGCAATGCTTTCGTCGGACCCGGAGCCGTACGCCGGAGCATAATAGTGTGGCCACGTTGAAGTACTAAACCGAACCCGCGTCGTCGTTGCGTTGCCAATCAATCATTTGCGTGCGGCGACGGCGTCCCCCCTCACCTTTCCTAACTCCCGCCGCCACGCCAGCCGTCCCCAGCTCACCGCAGTATAAAACCTCAGCTCCCACCACCACCACCAACCAAAACCAGAGAAACCACGCCCTCGCCGCCGCAGATCTGCCGCCTTCACAGACGCGACCACAGGCATCCATGGCGCCGGCATTGCCCCGCACCGGCGCATCACTTCTGCTCTTCCTCCTCCTCGCCGCCACGGCGTGGGCCCAGGATCAGGAAGCCTCCAGCCCCATCTCCCTGCCGCCGGCCTCCGCCCCCACCGCCTCCCCGCTCCGCCAACAGGACTCCGTCGCCGACTCCCCCCAGCCCCAGCCCCCGACCTCCTCCTCTTCGCCCTCCGCCTCACCAGCCGCCGACGCACCCGCCGAATACTCGCCTCCCGCCCCGCCCAAGACCTCCCCCATCGCGGCGCCCTCCGCGTCTCCCGCGCACGCGCCGTCCCAGCACAAGCACACGCATCCCGCCTCGACGCCCGCGCCCGTCCCCGCCGCCGCGGACAAGGAAGAAGCCGACAAGGAGAAGGCGGCCCCGGCGCCCGCTCCGGCCGCCGCGGAGACGATCAAGGCCGCCAACGGCGCTGCCGCTGGGAATGGCGAACAGGCCGCTGACGGCGACGGGGAGATGAACGGCGGCAAGAAGGCCGGCGTCGTCGTCGGGGCCTTCGCGGCCGCCGCGGTCGTCGGGCTCGGCGCTTTCATCTGGAAGAAGCGGCGCGCCAACATCCGTCGCGCCAGGTACGCCGAGTACTCCGCGCGCCTCGAGCTCGTCTGATCTCATCATCTTTCTGCACCGCTGGATCGGATCGGATCGGATCGGAGGCACACACATTACTACTCTAGTAGCATACTGAATAGTACAACCAGTATCATAGAACAAGATCATACTTGCATTACGGGCACATTGTTCTTCAACCATAGACTGTGGAGTTCGTTACCATTTGTTGGTGCTGTAATTGATTCTTTGGTGACCATGAGAGCAGAGGAAGTACTTACTAATAAGGATACATACAGGGAGGATACATTTTTTGTACACATTTGTTATCGCCACAATTTTGCTCCTCTTTCTTCTTCTTCTTGTAACCATATATCATAGCATTCAAATGGTACGCACGGAGCGTTGTCCAGATCCACTATGCCCGCAGCAATGGTCTGTCATGGTTGTTGTTGATGGTTGCTGAGATATAGGATGAGACAGACCTCTTTCCCTATTTTATTGCGTAAATGGACCTTCTCCCGTCGGTTCCTTGTTGGATCACGCGCGCCCCTGCTGCCAAGTGACATCTCATCCGAATCCGTCGAGACCTTTCCTTTCATGCTCCCATGCAATGCAACTAACCTTTCTCGTTTAGTATGCCCACAAATCACGATTCAGTGGGGGAGCCGTGATGCTAAACCTCACCAAACACGACCCACCGACCTAACATGGTGGTTCAGAATTCTAAAACATCTGGTTCCGTTATACTAGCGTTACAGTAAATACAGGTGTGCTTCTTTTCTTCCGAATTGTCATGAGTTTGGCTCCTGCGCACATCAAACGTTTGCCGCGCTGGTTGACTCCCCAACCCGGTAGCCTAGTAGTACTATACTTATATCGTGTATAAATGAGTGTTGAAAATCATGTTCGAGACATTCAGGACTCAAATTTCTGCCTAGACCAAAGAAGAGAAAAAGGAGTTTCTCAGCCTACTCGCAACAGTGCGCTAGGCTGACCGACCTTCTTAAGTTAAGGCATGTTTGATCTGACAGTGTGGTACCTTACGTGGTTTCAACGAAATTAAACAGCTGCTACCAATTTCTCGCGGCATCAGCAAGTTAGGGCCACGTGATCTGCCTCGTCTACGGCGACTCGCTGATGAACACATCTGCGCCTGAAACACCGGCGGTGCTCGCGTCCCACCTCTACAACCAACCTAGCTCGTTCCAAGAATCCGCCCGCATCGAAGCGTTGACGCTTCGACACAAATTGTCCGCATCAATCGAGGAGAGTAGAAAAACGCAACACAAGCAGAGCTGCCAAATGCAAGCATTCCAGTCGCCCTTAAGCAATGAAGCCAAGACTCCCAACTTGTACTAATAAAATAGCCTGCAGTCGGGAGGAAGTGTCCAATTGTCGGTCGGCTCCTACTTTGCGGTTTCTCAACTCCAGGAGTACTTCCTGATATTAAGACAATTTTCTTACTATTTCATTCAAAAGTGTTGTCATAACATCACATAGTACTTATTCTCGTCCCTTAACGAAGAGCTGACTTACCTAGCATTCAGGTGCGTTAATTCCAGTCTCTGGTCCAGAATCCCTCAGTAACAAAGTCCATGCAGACGATTCAAAAGTTTCAGGAGCAAATCCAGAAAACTCAGATGGTCCATATGTTACCTACTTTTGTTTTCTAATAAGAGTCCGACTTGTCAGGCCGAACATATCACAGGATCCTCACACATTAGGCACATACCAATGTGATGCTTACAATCGCGCAGACTAGGACAGATCCCTGGACATAACGGCTGAATAGTGTCCCCTAATGGGACGGATAGCAGAACCTGCGCCGTCATCTGCCATTCGGACATAAGCAAAGTCCAACTCAGAGATGCAGGTGTGCTTACACATGCTAAAGAAAAACCTAGCATATGTAAGCAGAGTACTAACAATCTAGATCTCTAACACCTTGTTAGGGTTGGCTCCAGCCGCTGCCTTCAAAGCATCTTCTGCTCTAAGTCTCTGTGGAATAAAATCTGAAAATCAAACACGTATAAATGGGTTTGTCAGGTGATCGTGCTATACAGCAAACTAACCTAGTATGAACGACTTAAACAAAAAGAAGAGCATTTACCTGAGAGAAACTTGAAACCTTTTTGGTTGCAAACAGTCGTTGCTGAAAAATTAGAGTGCACATCCATGAGATAAAACCAAGAAAAAGTAAGGAAACGGTATTACTAGTACTAACACCACTGGGAAACAGGTTTGGTTTTAATGGTAACTCTGGGGTGCCAATGTCGGTAGTACACCTAGACTCTTGGATCAACGATCCACATTGATCTCAAACAAGCAAATTTTTTAGGGGATTTTTTCAAGGAAGTCTCAATCTTACAAACACCAGGAGGAAACACAGACAATATAGAACATAAAACTATCATCAACGAAACTGAAGGTCCTCATGGCTGATGGTCAGGGACGCAAAAGACTACTCGTCAGTGGTGGTGGGGCCGTGGGGGAAGGGGGCAAGCGCGCGCAGGCGAGGCAAATTCCAGTCTCGTGCACCTCCCGCGCGGAGTGAAGTTGGGCCAAATCTGGCACGGCCCATTATATATCGTCAGGCTCGCGTGGTGGAAGGCAGCTGTCGCGACAACAAATCTTCCCGCATGCTTGCGTTTATGGGCTGATTAGTTTTACTAGCAAGTAAAGCCAGCACGGTCAATTAACAAATCACATGGCATCTATATCATTTCAGAACTATTTTTATCGTCCAGTAAATAAGAGCTATTTTTATGATGTTTAGGACACAGAAATAGATAAAGCAGGCTATCATTTATTCTTTTTTATTATTTGTCCACTCATAATTTAGGTAACAAATCATGTCCAGTTATTTTTCGATATATGCAGATTTATAATTTTATTACTTGGAAATACTAAATAACAGACTTTTTAGTGAACATTAATTTTGTTTCATGCATATAACTTATTGGGTAACTTATTTGTTATAGACTTCTAAATAATATTCCACTTGTATATTGATTTGTTCCATATATTCAACTATTTTTCTATAAATACAATTTATTTGTTCCAACTATCTAACTAATTTGTTCCGGGCATAAAAATGTTTTGTAACTGGTCCCAAGATATAACTTAATTGTTCCAACATATCAAATAAATTGTTCCATGCACACACACATATAAATATTTTTTTGCACATCCCTAAAAGATTTGCCTCAACCAAATAAATAACTAGTTCTAGGAATGTAACTTATTTGTTTCTACCACATAAATTATTTGTCCAGCCATAAAGATGGCGTGTTCTGTATATGGTCCTGGTCTAAAAGAAAATTGTTCCTGCGTATGTAAACAAATGTTCCGTGTCAAGTAGAATTGGAAGTTCTTGCTTTAAAATATTGTTATAACGTGTAGTAAAGTGTACCATGATATAAACTGGATAGAGGATATAGAAAATAGAAGAATAGATGTTAAAAGGAACAAATGCAGAAGTTGAATGGAGATTTATAACACAGCAACAAGTGGGTAGCGTCTGTGCACGTAGGCCCACTTCAGTGTAGGTTTGGCTCCCCTACTTCAGTGCAGAGATGCATGACCCGATTGCCATGAGAAACCAATGTGTCTGCGGTCCATTTTCCTCGCACCATACGTGGTGGGCGGGCCTTGTTGCATGTGGGCACTGTGCCAGATGAACGCAGGCGAGCCCAATTAAAAATGCTAACGAAACCAACATGCGCGAGACGCATCCGTAGCTTGCGTACGCGAGCCCAATGATTCGCGCATCAGAGGTGGTGGGCATGCCCATCAGCAGTGGTATGGATTGGCACCACCCATGCCCACTATAGTCGATTAGCCTCCCTATTCTCTATAAATCGGTAGATTCATTTGCTGACGATATCAAGATTGAAAAATAAGTATTTTTCCTTATCGCCCGTTTCACCTCTCAGACGCTTCTTTGTTTATCCTCTCAGCATATTACCAAAGTCTAGTCATTGCTACTCACTAGATCTAACAAAATAAGACAATGGCATATTTGCATCTATTGGTGATATCAGTGACCTGATAGGCAAGTTGTAACATCCCCCCCCCCCCCCCCCCCCCCCCTATGGGTTCATGTGGGTTCATGTAAAAATAGCATTGGGTTCCCTGGGGAGAATATTTGTAGATACACACATCAGAAAATATGAGAAGCAAGCGACTTTTGGAGAATTAAGTGGTCAAATACAAATACCTAGAAAATACCTAGATTGCATAATCTAAGGCGACCTCAAAGAACATGTACTCAGGTCTGTGCTGACATCCGAGTTTCATCAATTTGCCCAAAACCAGGGGTAAAATCACAAAGTTAAAATAGTGAGGGTAAAATCACAATTAGAGTTCAGAGTGAGGGTAAGAACACAATTGCTCCAAAACTTTTTGTGTACTATTTTTCTGTTTTATATATTGCTTCCAACCCTCAAATAATGTGACGCCTTGCACCTCTAGTCAATCAAACTTCTAGGATAGACAATAATTAAAAAAAAAAGTGGATAGGAATGAAGAGCCGACTTACAAAGATTATCGTAAATGATTGACTTTTTACGATCCTTCAGGGCATTGCGGTAAGCATTT
This sequence comes from Eragrostis nindensis, assembly GCA_012490785.1. Lineage (NCBI taxonomy): Eukaryota > Viridiplantae > Streptophyta > Magnoliopsida > Poales > Poaceae > Eragrostis > Eragrostis nindensis. The sequence goes on along the minus strand of JAAXCT010000814.1, from coordinate 27,128 downwards.
TCTGCAAACTTCTTCAAGAATAATTCCTGCAGTCACAGGTGCAATAACTAAATCAGATTACAGAAAATGGTGCGAACAACAGATGCCAACAGGTATTCTCATATGAATTGTGCAGAAATGCAAGTCGCAGCAGAAAAGTTAGACCAACCACTGTCAACAAAGAGCCTGAAGTATTAACAAGGAGCAAGAAAAGAAATAATCCATTTCTCCGTGAGATTCTATGTTGGGAAGGAGGTATTATTGCCAACAATATTACTTATGCTTTCCTACAATCTCTTCCTCATATGAAAACAAAGCACTTCAAATCTTGCCTCGATAGCCAGACACTAAATCTTCACATTTTTTTATCTTTTCGGACTGAGCATCAGTTTAAAGGGATAGCTTACCTCGATAGGCCACTAAAGTTTGCATGGGGATGTGATGGTTTCTCAATACAAAATGTTCCCAACCACTTAACTCGATAGGCGGTCAAGTTTTGATTTGATAGTTCATGTCTATAAACACCGTGTAAATGTACGAGGAATGGAACCTCAAACCAATTTCTCCAATAACTAACTCACAGAAGAATATGGTGAACAAACCCCAGCAGAAACCTAATGACGATTCTGTTTATAACCCAATTGACTAATTAGATATAGTTTGTTACCATTAAGGCTGTTCGATAAAGTAATGCTTTAAACAATTACATCACATCAGACTACAGATGAGACCATCGGCGTCCAATCTGGATAGCAAGATAGTTCATCAAGTGCAAGATAGTAAGATTTTTCTTTTTCTTGAAGTGTTCAGTAAGAATTACTAAAGCAACCTAAACCAGATGCGTCAGCTTCAATACAAAATATCACAACAGACAACTCCATTTCACCAGTATACATGTATTCCCTGTAAAACTGTGAAACACACTAGGAAATGGCCCTCAGAGGACGCCTAGCGAGTTCAAACATCTGAGACAATTCATCGAATACCTTGTTGGCACTGAGGAAGACATTTATTTCATCACGCAAGTAAATCTAAGTCGCTCCACAGGAATCGATGGCAAACCACCCCAATCGGATAGAGTGTATATGGCAGGTGCTTTAATCCTCCATTCACGACTCGTTAGCATAAATCATAGCATTAAAAATGTGAGGAGGGAAACATACGGAGGCCTTGTTGATGAGGAAGACAGCCTCACTGGAAGCGCGGATGGTGTCATCCTCCGCACGCATCAGCTGCCGCACACGCGCCATTGGGAAGCTGCAGGTGCCCATGTCGGGCACATCCGCCTTTTTGTCGTTCCGCTTCTTCTTCACAGGCGTCGGCGCACCCGCCTCCCCTTCGGCGGAGGCTCTCTTCGGACTCCGGGCCTCCTTTTGCGGCTCCGCATCGTCGCGCTTCCTCTTGGTGGGCGTGCTCTTCCCCATTCCGCCGGGCGCTTGCTGCTTGTCGCGCTTGGCCCCCTTCTGCTGCTGCTTCTTCGTGGGCGTGGTCGCGGCCGCCGCGGGCTTCTCCGCCTTGCCGGATGACTGCTGCTTCGTCGCGGACTTCGGCGATTTGCCCGATTGCGGCTGCTTCTTTCTGGGCGTAGGCGTGGGCTTCGACGATATGCCCGATTGCTGCTGCTGCTTCGTCGTCGTAGGCGCGGGAATCTCCGATTTGCCGGATGATTGCTGCTTCTTCGTGGATGTGGCTTCCTTCTGTGGCTGGATTTCCGGTTCGCCGCCCTTCTTCCCCTTCTTCTTCTTCGGCGTCCCCGCCTCGCCGGACGCCTGCGGCTCCTTACGCTTAGCTCCCGCTTCCGGCTCCGCCTTGTCGCGCTTCTTCTTTGCAGCCGCAGGCTTCCCCTTGGAGACTTTGGGGGGCTTCGCAGGCGAGCGAGCCTTGGCGCCGGCTGCAGAGGCCGTGGAGGTCTGCTTGGGGCTGGAGGCGGCGCTACCGGTGCGCTGTGCGGCGGTAGGGGCAGGCTTCACCGGGGTAGGTTTCTTCCCGGCCATGTCGCGCCCGCCGCCGCCGCCAAGCAGTCCGCCGAACTGGGGCCGCAATTGGAGAAAAGGTTTTGTATTTCCCGAGCTGAAAACGGTGGTTTTTTTTTATAATACGTATCTGTATTACTGGATAAGAAAACGTACAAAGATGCGTACAAATACAGATACGTATAGCAAGGATACAGAGACAGCTGTCCCCACCAAACAGCAAAGAGCCCCTCAAGAAAAAGACAAATACAAAGAGGTCCCTGGCTCCTTTGGTTGACGCCATCGCCAGGCCGCCGTAGATCTGGATAAGCCCCATCGCCTGCTGGCTTTGAAAGGAGTCGAAGTAGAAGTAGCCGTCGGCGGTCACCCATCGACCGGGGCCGCGCCCCAAGCCCTCCAGATCTTGGATCTCCACTCGCCATCGACGGCCACCGTCGCCGAGGGACACCCGAGCTCGATCTGTCCACCCCACATCCGCAAGACCCGAAGCTTTCTCTGAATCCTCGAAGCAAAAGACCGGCAAGCACGAGAACTCACCGAGGAATCGCACCGCCGGCAAGGTACTCCTGTACAGGGGCATCGCTCCTGGTGCCCCACTTCCACAAGCTTGCCGCCGGCACCAGAGAAAAGCACCGACGAGGCGAAGGAAAGCAGGGGAGGACCTTATTCCATGGCGCCACCGTCTCCATCGCCTGGACGTCGTTGCCGGAATACTAAACCTAGAAAAACTAGGACCTAAACTACCACCAGCCGGCGAGAGGACGACGGTCTCCACCATCTCGCGACGCCTCGAAGGCCATCGGAGACGGAAGAGACCGCCAGCTCTGCCGGCAGGGACGAGCGCCTTCCCTTCCGCCTCTCTCAACTGAACTACCACCAGCCGGCGAGATGGGGAAGGGGAAAAGGGGGCTGAAAACGGTGGTTGGAGGTGCGTGGCAGAGGGAGAGGAGTTTCGAAATTTCATTGGATCGCGCTGACGCTTCGAGAAATACGGCGAGGTGTACAAAATTATTTCGAGTGAAGAGCCAATAAATAACAGATATTTCAAAAGTAACACAAATCGACATTGGAGGATTTATAATAAAATCATCTTAAAGTTTTGAATTGGTCATTGTTGTTTGAAAAGCTCTTTGACAAGGGAATGTAAAATGCTTAAGGATCTAAGTGAAAAAAAAAGAATAAATTTTTGTATTTTGTTGTAACCTTTTATTTAGTTAAGGTCAGGAAGCCGTAGCTTTTAAAAAACAAAATTATAATTAATATGAAGAAAATAAATATGAAAAAAGTCTAGTACGAAGAAGACTTAACGGTGTTTCAGGATCCCCTCTCCTGATGAGTTGTTAATTAAGAATGTTCATAGAGCTCGACAACTTTTGTTTTTTTTTCTCAGATTCCATCAACCTGGTACCAAAAACATTGCCTTCCAAATGAAATCAATGTTGAGTTGATAAGTCTGTCAATTTGCACCTAAAGCAAATGATCTTGAGCTCTTAAGTAGCCAAAACTCTTCGTGTGGTAAGATTTATAAAGAAAATTGTTACCTCCAAGTTGCATGTGTGGTTATATCATGGAGAAAGATTTCAGCTGTTTTGGGTAATATGTGATCTCAAGGTTTTCAAGCTCTATAAAGTAGGATTCAATTAGTGGCTATGGTGGTTGAGAGGCAACATCAATGTCTAATAAAATGGACCAAATCTCATCGAAAGCTCGGGATTCTGATTTCCATGTACAATTTTTGTACGTGTGTCAATTGCAACCAATTTTCGTAATAGCTAACCTTCAACTTTAGCCTAATAAAGTAAAATAAAAGAACCTATTTATATAAAAAATATATCTTTAGGATGAAAAAAGTTTGAAACATTCTCATATTTATAATATATTTTTTTGACATAATGAGTATTGCAAAACATATGAATGCATTTAGGAGAAAAAAATTCAGAACTTACCGCTCGTAAAATTAACGCCCCAATATCTGGCACGTTGGCTCAAAAAGAAAAAAAAAAGTTGAAAAATGCGTGCGGCGAATCCACGGAATGAGAATCGGCCGAAAGGAAAATGGTCCTCCCCGCTGACTGCTGTGTGTGGTGTGTGTGCTGTCCCAGCCGCCGCACCGCCCCCCCGACCCGACAACAGTGGTGATTTAGGGTTTGGTGGTCGCTCCCGGCTCAGCCTGCCTGTCCTAAAACCCTCCAACCATGTCATCCTCCACTCTCAGGCACCCGGCCGCCACCGCCGCCGGGGCCGGCAAGTCCTTTTCCCTGGCCGCGCCGCTGGCGCAATCGGTGCGTCTGCCCAGGAGATGCCCTGCTGCCCCTGCCGCCGTGTCCGCGACGGCGACGGCGGCGGCGGAGGTGGATTCCTCCGCGGACAGGGTCTCCGCCCTGAGCCAGGTCGCCGGAGTCCTGGGGTCGCAGTGGGGCGACGAGGGGAAGGGCAAGCTCGTCGATGTGCTCGCCCCACGCTTCGACATCGTCGCGCGTTGCCAGGTCAGAAGATGCCCTTTCGGTCTTTTGCTGCTCGAATCCATGTCTGGTCAGTTGTTTGTGGCACTGCTTCGCGTTCTCATGTTATTAGGAGAGCTAATCTCAACATTTTCGCTTGATTATTACTTGGAATTCTGCTGAATTGTGGTTCCATTCATCAGGATAGTAGAGTGTCCCAGAGGCAACTGCGATTCATGTGAACTAAGTTGTAGTTCCAAATTGTTTACTGATTGTAGATAGATGAAATTTTACATCGTTTGCTGATTTGTAGATTGTTAAAACTTTACTTCCTTTCGATGTTGGCTGCACTTTTGGTCTGATAACCAGGGTATCTGCATGTCTGATCATGAATTTAGGAAGAAATCGTTTAATATGACTAAAAGACGAACCTATCATATTTTCTGATGTCCTGAAACATCTGGTCACCAGTCATGTAGAGAAATTGTGGATAATAACATTCATCTGGATAATTTGTTACAAAAGAGTCAGATAGATATATCAATTATCCATGCAATGGTTGTTTGAGCCAAAGGTTACATGCTTTACTAGCTTGTATTACATATCTTGCATGTGTGGTTATATCATGGAGAAAGATTTCAGCTGTTTTGGGTAGAGTACTGCTAGTAACTTGTGTTAAGTCTCAACTAAGTACATTAATCTAAGTAACTTGTGTTAAGTCTCAACTAAGTACATTAATCTAATCAAAGATATGTATAATAATGTTGTGACAAGTGTTCGAACAAGTGGTGGGGACACATCTGACTTCCCGATTCATGTTGGGCTACACCAAGGGTCGGCTTTGAGCCCTTATCTCTTTGCTCTGGTGATGGATGAGATCACAAGAGATATACAAGGTGCGATCCCTTGGTGTATGCTCTTCGCAGATGACGTGGTGCTAGTTGACGAGAGCAGGAGTGGTGTTGCTGAGAAGTTGGATATGTGGAGACACACTCTGGAGTCAAAAGTTTTTAGGCTAAGTAGGTCTAAAACAGAGTACATCATGAAGTGTAATTTCAGTGCTACGGGGCAGGAGGATGGAGATGTCAGCCTCGATGGTCAAGTAGTATCCAAGAAAGACACCTTTCGTTACTTGAGATCAATGCTACATAAAGATGGAGATATCGATGACGATGTCAGTCATAGGATTAAAGCTGGATGGTTGAAGTGGCGTCAAGCTACAGGTGTCCTTTGCGATACTAAAGTGCCACAGATGCTAAAAGGCAAATTCTACAGGACTGCTATGCTGTATGGAGCAGAATGTTGGCTAACTAAAAGAAAGCATATCCAACAACTAAGTGTAGCAGAGATGCGTATGTTGCGATAGATATGTGGCCACACAAGAAGGGATCGAGTCCGGAATGACGACATACGTGAGAGATTAGGGGTGGCACCAATTGAGGAGAAGATTGTTCAACATCACTTGAGATGGTTTGGACATGTGCAACGAAGACCGGAGGAGGCGCCTGTACGTAGTGGGATAATACGTCGTCCCGAAAATATGAGGAGAGGCAGAGGTCGACCACCTTTGACATGGGCAGAGTTGGTGAAGAGAGACCTGAAGGACTGGAATATTGTTGAGGAGCTAGCTATGGATAGGAGAGAGTGGAAGCAAGCAATCCACGTGCCGGAACCTTGATTTCTCCTTTTTTTTTAATTTTTTTTAAAAACCCTTTTTTAAAAAAAACTTTTTTTCACTCTTTTTTTCTTTTTTTCTCTCTTCTTTCCCTTTTATCCTGTTTTGCCCTTTCTCGTTTTGGTTGGTTTTGCCTCTCTTGTTGGTTCCTGCAGGTTTCATCTCTAGCCTACCCCAACTTGCTTGGGATAAAAAGGCTTTGTTGTTGTTGTTGTTTGTACTGCTAGTAACTTGTGTTCTAGATTCTACCCCGTTTGCCATCGATTTATAGTAATCTGTGCATTATAGTTTGTTGGTAACATGTACTTTGATTTTGCTCCTGGAGGCCTTGTCTCATGTTTAGCTATGCTTAGTTTGCCATCTACTTTTCCTTTTCCATGATCTGAGTTTCCACCATATTATTATTATCAGGGTGGAGCAAATGCTGGACACACCATCTACAACTCTGAAGGCAAGAAATTTGCTCTTCATCTTGTTCCATCTGGTATTCTCCACGAGGGAACACTTTGTGTCGTTGGCAACGGAGCAGTCATCCATGTTCCAGGGTTCTTTGGAGAAATCGATGGTCTTGAATCAAATGGAGTCCGTTGTGATGGAAGAATATTGGTCTCTGATCGGGCACATCTGCTCTTTGATCTCCATCAGACTGTAGATGGGCTTAGGGAAACTGAGCTGGCAAATTCCTTTATAGGGACAACTAAGAGAGGCATTGGACCTTGTTACTCCAGCAAGGTGACTCGAAATGGACTGCGGGTATGCGATCTGAGGCACATGGACACTTTTGGAGATAAGCTTGATGTCTTATTTAAAGATGCTGCCTCAAGGTTTCAAGGCTTTAAATACAGCCCAAGCATGCTCAAGGAAGAGGTTGAGAGGTACAAGAGGTTTGCCGAGCGCTTGGAGCCTTTCATTGCTGATACTGTGCATGTTCTAAATGAATCAATCCAACAGAACAAGAAAATTCTGGTTGAAGGAGGTCAGGCAACTATGCTTGATATCGATTTTGGAACTTATCCTTTTGTGACTTCTTCTAGCCCTTCAGCTGGTGGAATATGCACCGGCCTTGGGATTGCCCCAAGGGTCATTGGTGACCTGATTGGAGTGGTAAGTTGAAAACAATGTAATTGGGTATCCCTCTTTCTGTGGCGTAGTACATGAGTACTTACTTTTTCTCTTGGCGTACTGTATGTGTAGGTCAAAGCTTACACAACAAGAGTTGGCTCTGGTCCTTTCCCAACTGAATTGTTTGGAGAGGAAGGTGATCTCCTTAGGAAGGCTGGAATGGAATTTGGGACAACAACAGGTCGCCCAAGACGATGTGGCTGGCTTGACATTGTTGCGCTCAAGTACTGCTGCCAAATCAACGGGTTCTCATCGCTTAATCTGACCAAACTTGATGTTCTATCTGGTTTACCTGAAATTAAACTTGGTGTTTCTTACAACAAAATTGATGGAGACAAGCTACAGTCTTTCCCTGGTGATCTTGACACCTTGGAGCAAGTACAGGTAAGTATTGAGATGTATTAGTTTTCTTCCAACTATATTTCCATGGTGCCATAAGCCTATAAAGTATTTACTGTTATTTGTCTAGTTTTTAAGACAGAATAGTTTACCGTCTTGTAAGCTTATTGTATTACCAGTCTGGCAGAGATAGTTTAGATTGGTAAGAGTCCAAATATTTCATCTCTGAACTGTCTTTGTCTTATTTTCAGGTCCAATATGAGGTTCTACCTGGGTGGCAAACTGATATTTCTTCTGTTCGAAGTTACAATGAACTTCCCCAAGCTGCTCGTCGATATGTGGAGAGGATAGAAGAACTTGTTGGTGTTCCGGTGCACTACATTGGTGTTGGTCCTGGGAGAGATGCTCTCATATACAAGTAAACTGCTTCAATTGGTCTTGGATTGGGCAAAATAAATTCAGCCCTGACCGGGCCTTGAGCATTTTGTTCTTAGTAACTCTGTTGCCGTGAGAGCTGAGTTACTGACAGGTGAAGCGATGTAGTGCTTGCAATAATTAGAACTTGTCATCTACCGAAATATCAGCTGAAAGGCGAATAAGGAAGGACGAGTACCTTGGTTGCTTCGAGTTAGCTTCTACTTATCATTTGACTCCGCCAATTGTAAGGTGGTTACCTGATATAATTCTATGATTGGGTTCATATATTTGCTGATGCTGGTGTTTATTTGCTGTTTTGGTAAAAACTGTAATGCTGTCCTGAATTTACCTGATCAGAACGCATGCATGCTTGTTCTCCCTAGTTTGCCAGTTTATTGGTTGTACCTTTTTTTTTTCTTTGTTGGCCTTTCTAAATTCTGTGTCGGTGCAAGCTACTGAAAATATTTTCTACTGAAAGAAAAAAGTTTCAAAGCTACTAGAAGTCTAGACGCCATCTCGAAGAAAACGTATGACTAGTAGCGACTAGAAGGGGTTACAGCAATCTCTTTCCAACTTGATTTTTCAATCTTCAGTTAGATGTCACATTCAATTTGTTTGTACCATGTTTCAAGATGGAAGATGTCCAGCCGTCCAGGTCCTGCATGTACTTTCATGTTGCTCCGACTTTTCCTCTTGTATTTTGAAATCAGACAAATAACCTCCTTTACTTGCAACCGTGGAGCCAATAATCCCTTGGCCTCATACGGAATGAAGGAAAAACAAAATTTAGAATTTTAATCGTATTTGGAACATTTTCATACGACCTATAATTTATATGTATTGCTTTTAAGACGGAAGAATCCATAGGAATTTTGGGAGGAAATTTAACATGAGGTTGGACTTTATCGAAAGTTCTATTTTGTATTCTCTTATAAAAATTCCTATGTTGTTTGTGGGAGTGTTTGGTTGCCAGCCAACACTCTGCCGTGCCACACCCGCATCCGGCGCTCGTGGATTTTTGCCGCCACACTCTATGTGGAGAAAGTTGTATGTCGTAATGCATTACAAGCGGGCAACCAAGTGTCGATCTTTTGCATATAGCAGCCACAGCCACGGTTTGTAGATTATATGGCTACTTATATTTTGTCAATGTGGTGGCATGAACAAGCTACAAATAAAGATTGCCGCCATCGAAGTACCTTGGATATTGAGACGGAGTATTCTGAAAAGTATGTATCCTAGAGAAAACACTAGGCGGCCATTTTATTGTGTCGGCCTCTCAAACTGAAAGCAGGTGACCCCTGACCGTCTGGCGGCCACCATGGACGGCGGAATCGACCAGTAGGCAGCATCCCAATCAGACGTGTCGTGCTGCCATTGGTGGACAGACGTCACAGCGACGGACTCGTTACCAGGCCCACGGAGGTTCCGCCTCGGGGCGCCCACACGTCAGTGTGAGGACCGCAGCCATCATCGAGATCACGTTGCCTTGCCTTCTCCTTCCTCAGTCCTCCCCGCATCCGTTTCATTCATCTCCATCCCCTCCCCTTCGTCGCCCCTGCCCCTCCCATCGGTTTTCGATTTGATCACCGATTTCGGTCGATTAGGGTTTTACGAGGGAAGGGCGCCGAGGCTTCCGCGCGAGATGGCGCAGGCCGTGGAGGAGTGGTACCGGCAGATGCCCATCATCACCCGCTCCTATCTCACCGCCGCCGTCGTCACCACCGTCGGCTGCTCCCTCGAGGTCTGTTCCGGCCTCCCTACCCCTCTCCTATGTATCGGTAGAGTCTCTAGTCGCCTGATTCCCTACTTGTTTGAGGGTGCTCACGGCCTGATGGTTGGGCTTCGCAGATCATTTCGCCGTATCACCTGTACCTCAACCCCAAGCTGGTGCAGCAGTATGAGATCTGGCGCCTCGTCACCAACTTCCTCTATTTCCGCAAGATGGGTATGTGTTGTGCTCTTCACTTCTTATCTTCTCAGCCCGTCAGTGCGAGGTCGTTTAACAGTTGCTACCAATGAGTAGATTTGTTGCTTAAATATCACTCCATTTGCCAAAATAAGCTGCTAGGACTCATTTAGTGTATTCCAAGCATCGTTCCAAAAAGCAGTAACTGTAGTCGTATAGCCACCCACAGTAGTGGTCGTAATGCGTTGCCATCGTGATTGTGTGGACTGGCGATTCTACGGTTACGAGTAGGTGCATTGGTTCCTTGTATGTGTCTTAGTAGGCTCCTTTCCTAGTGCACTGGTTCCAAAGGTATCATGTGTCGCGATGTGAATATGCAGCTTATGGATATGTTAGAATGGAAACATCACGCACGCCTAGTGAGGAAGGTCCACTGCTATCATTGTGTTTGTGGCAGCATGGCGTAGCGACAATTGGGACTGGGAAAAAAAGGAGTCAAACTGTTTCATTTGTCCTTTTCCATTACTCCATGTATCGAACTCACCAGCAAAATAAATCTTTGGATATGTAAATTGAACTTTTATAATCTTCAAAGTTGGGTGAGCCTTTCCCTCCAGTCCTCTGAAACTATTTCGTGTAAAGGTGGCATGCCTTGTGAACCGCTTTTATGTTGGGGCACAAAATTTTCATATTTTATTAACGATCATGTTGCATTTAAGATCTTATGTTTCTGTACCCGCTCATGGATTCATGATCTGCTATATTTTCATTTTGTATTGAGGAAAACAACTGTGAAATTGGTTATCTAACCGCATCTTGTCTGCTCTTGTTTTCAGATTTGGATTTTCTATTCCACATGTTTTTTCTCGCGCGATACTGCAAGCTTCTTGAGGAGAACTCATTCAGAGGAAGAACTGCTGACTTTTTCTACATGCTCTTGTTTGGTGCTACGACACTAACTGGCATTGTTCTAGTTGGAGGGATGATACCTTATGTTTCTGAGACATTTGCCAGAATACTGTTCTTGAGCAACTCATTGACGTTTATGATGGTACAGGATTAACTTCTGTAATTGCCAATGAAAAGTTTGCAATTAAAAATCTAGGACTCAATTGCAGGAGTTACTTTGAAAATTGTCTCCTGGCTTTCTGAGGCAGAATTTTGATACCTCTGAGTTCTGATTTTGTGTGGCAGGTTTATGTTTGGAGCAAGCATAATCCCTTCATCCATATGAGCTTCCTGGGCTTGTTCACCTTCACTGCTGCTTACTTACCTTGGGTAAATATTCTTTGTCAATGCCACATCATTACATCAGACAGCCTGATGCTCATCTCAAATTATTATTATTGCCACATTATATATCTATGAAACCAGTAATTTCTCATGTTGGATGTTCCATAAGATGTGAAATCTGTAATTCTTTTGGGTACACGTTTCTATTTAAGGAAATGTTGTACATGGCCAAAATATCACCTCTGTCGATTCCAGTCTGTTTTATAATCCAGTGAATGTAATATTAACAGAGCTTTTCTGAGAACCACCTACCGTTTCCAGTGGATATCACACCTTTTTTATTAACTTTATTTCTTTCATTATGGAATACTTTATGTATAAGTAACTACAGGTTTTGGCACAGAAAGGAAGGCCCTACTTAACGCATTGAAATTTTGTAGCAATCTATAGAAAGGGGTGGGTTTTTCCTTAACTATGCCCTTGTTCTAGATGTGCCTGAGGTAGTTAAATGAACACATTAACTTTGTAACTCATTTGATTGAGGAGGACCAAGTGCTCGCTGGAGCGAACACACACTTATGGAAAAGAGAGGCAGTTTTGCACATCAAAATGTAGGATAAGGGTCAGATTAGGACTTGTGAGAGCACTACGTTCTCTTAAGAACCATTTTGCCATTAGCTTCAATTAGAAGTAATTGGTAACAAATAAATAGACTAGTGAGATTGAGCTTGAACCAGGTAGAATCTGGACGTCGTCTGAATTGTTTCTTCCCTAATTGCAGGTCCTTTTGGGGTTCTCTATTCTTGTTGGAAGCAGCACATGGGTGGATCTCTTGGTATGTATCTTCGTGCTCAAAATAATTCTTAAATAGCGATTATAATGATGAAATTGAGCAACGAATCTTGTGCAAATCCTTTCCCGATAAGTCTAATCTTCTCATAATGATTTGTAGAGTTATTGCTTGTTTTCCTTTATTTTTCATCAGCTACCAGCTGGCCACGTGAATGTTCTTAGTTATTTTTGTACATACTTGACATTGATTTGGCATTTGCTACTTGAAACTATGCAAGTTATTTCGGAAGCATTTGATTTTATTATGGACACGCATGCCGCACCCTACCACCAGTTGCCGGTAGATGTTGTCACAGACTCACAGTTTGTCCAAGCTTTTTTAAGAAAAGTTCTACACATTTTGATGAGTTTGCGCATCCGCCTCCATGGGTTTGGATCAGAATGCTAAATCATTTTGGCACTGCAACTTGTATTAGCGTTGGTAAAGTGGTGTGACAGTTGTAACTCTCACTAGGGTACTTCCACTCAGGATAGGCTGCTATCATCTTCATGCAAATAATCTTCTGAATCATGAGATTTAGTTGACTCACATCTTCGGGTGTGGGTATGCATGCAAATAACCTCGTGTAGTTTCCCCGTTGTAGCATTGTGGATGTCATCTTTATCATTATCTACTTTTGGAGCACTGAGTAGGCCATGTATGACTGATATCAAATACATCTGTGTTCAGGGTATGATTGCTGGGCACGTGTACTACTTTTTGGAAGATGTGTACCCAAGGATGACTGGCCGACGGCCCCTGAAGACTCCGTCCTTCATCAAGGCACTGTTTGCTGATGACAATGTTGTTGTGGCACGGCCACCTGATGCTGGAATTGCGGCAAGGTTTGGAGCTGTAGCTCCACATCTCCATGAGGAATGATAGTTGCTATCTGCGTGACCTGCGAGGCTGTGACAGATCGAAGAGGCAGTTTCCTTACCCGCTCAAATTGCGGGATTGTGCAAGCAAATGTCTTGTGTATTTATACAGGCTAGGTCAGAATTATTGTGCATAAGGTTCGTAGTATGATAGGTGGCTAAGTTTCTCGCCCCTTGGCATGGTCAAAGGAAATGATTTATTCTGTTAAACAGGCTATTGCCAGTTTCTGAAAGCTGTTTTCCGTGATGGTAACATCTGACCTTCTCTTGATGGTATCGCCAGGGTCTAGGGAACTCTTTCAACCAACCGAGTTGGTATCGTAGCAGCGAGAATTGTTTAAGCATGGTATAAGATGCGGTTTGTTACATTTCGGAATGCGGATGGATTTGTTTTAAACCTTCCATTTTTTTTATGTTTCAGCAATCTGGATCGTCTGCTTTACTACTTAACAACATCGTTAATCGCATCTTATGGTTCAGTGACAGCGACTTTGTTCTTCTTTCCTGAGCCTTCTTTTTAGATTGTAGAACTGCGCATGGTTCCCTGGCCGAGGATTACAATCCCGTTCCCACCGCTCAAACCGACCGGACAAAATTTAAAATTCAAAATTTGAATATGAAATTTCCAAACCGACCGATAAACCGCGGCAAACCGGAGCAATTCGTCGGTAAACCGGACCAAATTTCCTGAAAACCGGAGCATAAAACAGAAAACCGATGCGGTTTGGTTTTCGCTCGGTTCGCCGGTTTTTTATTTTCAAAATCATAAAAAATTGAACATTTGAAACAAATAGAACAAAAAAAAGTAAAAAAACTAGATGCAATTTGCAGCGTAATGGTGCAACAAAAACACGAAAATTCGATCGTTTGCTTGGTCATAAAAATCAAAGAATTTTGCTGGTTTTTTTAAAAAAGGTTTTTTCTTTTTTTCCTTCCTTTTTCAACCCAGAAATCTTGCTTGATTTTTTTGACCCATCAAACGATTGAATTTTCGTGTTCTTGTTTCACCATTGCGCTACAAATTTCATCTAGTTTTTAAAACATATTTTTGTTTCAAATGTTTTCAAATTTTGTTGAATTTTGAATTCGAAAACCGGACTACCGGGTAAACCGGACCCGACCGATTTCTCCGTCGAAAACCGGTCCGGTTTACTGCGGTTTTGTAAACCTTGTCCCTGGCCCCTTTCAAAAATCTTATGGTGGAATCAATTTGATGCTCAAATTTCAATGCACCATCAAGCGATGAAAAAGGAGTCGAATGTTGCAGATAGAGCACAGCTGAGATAAAAATTTCCGGATCGGCTCAAAAAAAAAAAATCATAGAAATGCGGGCTGAGTGTATTTGCCCCTGTTTTGCACTTGCAAGTTGTCCAACGCGCCGCCACCGTCGTCGTCGACGGGAGCCCAGGCTGGTGAACTAAATCAAAAACCATGCCCTCCCGCCACCATCGCCTAGCGTCGCTCACGAGGCAGCTGACCTCCCACGTGAACGCCGGCCGCCACCGCGACGCTCTCGTGCTCTTCTACCGCATGCTCTCCGCCCCCGACGTCCCACCGCTCACCGATCCCTCCTTCGCCCATGCCTTCCCGCTCGGCCTCAAGTCCGCCACCGCCCTCCGCGTCCGGTGCGCCGCCGCCGCCTTCCACTCTCTCACCACCAAGTGCGGCCTCCTCTCCAGCCCATTCCTCGCCTCCGCACTCATCTCCTCCTACGGCGCCTTTCGCGCCACCGAGCTCGCCCGCCGCCTGTTCGACGAATTGCCCGCGCGCAATGCCATCGTCTGGAGCGCCATGATCTCCGTCCATGTCCGGGCGGGCGACATAACCGAAGCAGTACGGACGCTCGACCTCATGGACGTCGCCCCGACGGCCTCCTGCTTCAACATGGTGATCTCCGAGGTTGCCGAATCCGGGAAACATCCGGCGCGAGCCATCGAGGTCTACCGACATATGCGACGAGTGGGCGTCGCGCCGAGCTTCATCACTCTGTGGCTATCATCCCCTCGTGCACCGCGATGGGCGCGTTGAGCTCAATCAAGGAGGTGCATGGCTTCGCTGTGCGGCATGGCATGTCTGTAAGATCCCACATTGGCAGCTCTCTCATCGAAGCGTACGGGCGCTGTGGTTTCCTAGCTGCCGCACAGAGCGTTTTTGACCAGGGTTGAGGATCGTGATGTGGTGGTCTGGAGCTCTCTGGTTTCAGCTTACGCTTTCCACGGCCATGCGGAGGTTGCCATGTCGCTTTTCAGGAGTATGGAGGAGCAGGATGATGTACGACCAGATGGAATCATGTTCCTTAGTTTGTTAGCGGCCTGCGCCCATGCTGGTCGTGCAGATGATGCGTTGCAGTATTTTGATGTATTGACCAAGAGATATGGAGTGGAGGCATGCGGGGAACACTACTCTTGCTTGATTGATGTTTTAGGCCGGGCTGGAAGGCTGCATCAAGCTTACAAGCTTATACTGACAATCCCTTTTAAGGTTACAGCCAAAGCCTGGGGGCTCTTCTTGCTGCTTGCAGGAAATATGGTGAGGTGGGTTTGGCAGAGGTAGCAGGGAGAGCATTGTTTGATATTGAACCGGAGAATGCAGGAAACTTTGTTTCGCTCGCAAACATCTATTCGGGTGTGGGTATGCATGAAAAGGCAGAGCAGGTGAGAAGGGAGATGGAGCAGCGAGGCGTACAGAGAATGCCTGGTAGCAGTTGGATGATACACCGCAAGTCAAGGTATTAATTTCTTGTCAACGGAATTTCTTTCTTTTTTTTTTCGTTCTCCCAAATGCCTCATTGTCTATGCCAGCCAAGCTATGATTTTAACTGTTTGTCTTTCAATCAAAATCATGAGGTGACTGACTGATTGGTTTTCTGCAGTTAGATTTTGTGAAATGTCAGGAGAACTGAGGTCACTGTTTCACAACAAACTTTATTCAAATGTGTCTATCAAAAGGTAAATGAGAATTTTCCTTTTCCCCTGCGGGCTATGAAAAGTTTCACTATCTTTTATCTCTTCAGTGGAGTTGGCATTTACTATATATAATTGGACTAGGGTCCGAACTCCACACCTATCAGAATGATGCCATACACAGCTTTGACATGACTTTTTAAACTTGACTAACTGTAAATGCTGCAATAAGGTTAAACAATTTACTCTTGTCCTGCAGAAACATGGAATTGCCACTGGTGGTTAAAGTCAGGCGTATATGTACTAGCAGCCAGGTCTCAGCTCTGTGGTCTGGACCTGTATATCTGTCTGAATTCTGTTTGACCCTGCTCCAAGACTCGACATTAGGCCGCCTGGCATTCCCTATTGCTTCATAATTTTGGTGGTTGGTGATAAATCGTCCATAGTGATCATGCTAAAACATACATAGAACTAAGTTGATACTGATTTTCAGTATCTACTTTCAAAGCTCATTCATTGCAGTGAACCTCTTACCATCCTCATTATACATTTTTAATGTCATTTTTCATTATGACATATACTTCTCATGAAATGGAAGCATAAACATTATGCTATCGGACAAAATCGTGCTCGTAGTTAACAGTATCATTTCCTTTCTGGCAACACCATTTTCCATCCTTCACGATTCTACTCCTCAACGACTGTAGGCACTTCACCTTTCTCAGCATCGGCTCCTTCAGCTCGGCTCGGAATCAGAAGTGTCAGAAGGTACTACAACCTAGACTATGCGATCCCTCTCACACCGGGCCAGTGCTTGAGACATGTGGATATTCATTTCAAAGGACAGTAGAGGAAAAAAATATTCATTTGTACTGTTTTGATGCCACTTAAACCTGGACTACTGTACACATTGTTTTCCATATTGCAGTTAGTCAACTTAATTCAGCCGATAATTGTAAAACTGATGAAAATTTCAGACATCTTTTTCCACTTGTGATCACACATTCATTGCGGTCCTAATTCTCCATTGATAGAAAGGCACTAAGGGTTAATATTCACATTCACTCACTAATTTTTTAGCAATACACTCACTAAATTCACCATGGTTCCATTTTGCCGAAGTGAAGAATAACATTTTTTTTAAGTTTGTTTCTATGGACTGGCTGACTATCTTTAGATCTTTCATGGAAAGTGCTACTAGCCTTTTGTTTACGCAACTTTGCCAAAAGCATTACTGGTTATAAAAATGGTGCAAAGAAGGCTAGTCAATGTTGGTGAATCAAGCATGATCTTTCATGTCCTTCCTGTAACCTTTTATTAGTTCATCCACCTCATCTGGTGGTCAAAATCAATTATGACAGAGTACATTTTCACATTACACTTGCATTGGATCAGGTGCTGTATTTATGAGATATTAAAATAGCTTTTTGAAAAATCCGTTTGAGCAATAATTAGCTTCATTCTACAAATTTTGAAATGTTCATCTGTAATCCATTTAGTGAAAAAAATATATCCATCTGTAGCATTTCTTGTTGTTTTCATGTCTTTTGGGTCCATCAAGTTGTATTCACTGTCCAATATGTTGGTTTTACCGAAAGTTCTAGATGAGTTGGTATAATTTGAAAAATCTGCACTATTTCTTTTTAAGTTGTTAAATATCTGAACTAAAGGCAATTTGTACATCAAACAAGAAACCTTTATTCATTGGAAAAATCCAGCAATAGGAACACTTTGTTTTAGCTTCAGATAAGACATTAAGCAAGATCCATTGTTTCCTTCCTGTGACCTTTCATCAACCTTACATTTGATCAGGTGGTTCATGTGTATGAGGTATGAAAATAGCAAGACATTTTTGTGCAACTAACGACACCTTTTAAGAAAATAAGTGTCACGCTAACAGATTATAGTTTAATAAATTGTTTATCATCTATAACATCTTTTGTTATTTTCATATCTTTTGGGCGAGTCAATTTGTTTCATTCACTGCCCCATATATTGTTTATAGCCTGAAAGCTGAACTACACTAAAATATTTTTAATTGTTAAATATTTGAACTAGACAAGCTATTTCAGTCATTAAACTGGAATACTCTTTGGGTAGTTCAGTTGAGACATAAGATCGAGTAATTACATTTAGTACGAGATGTGTTCTGAGATGACTTTGATAAGTTTGGCATGGTTGATGCACTGATGCACTACTTTTTTTTCGTGAGGAAAATGATGCACTACTTAGGATGCTAAAATGTCAAGAATGTGAGGAGCTAACTGTCGTACGCCAATGACTGTTTCCCTGAAATATGTTTGTAGTGCGTGATTCTTTTCCTATGCATTCTGTACGAACCTGGAGGGACACTTTCCTAATATCCTACATGAAATGTCCCTCTCAAATAGCTTGATCTGTTGCAGGTGGCTAGCATGGTGCATGGATCACTGTTGTAGTGGTGCTAGGCCCCATGACAGATTGCTTATTGGGTGATGTGTAAGTAATTCTATCAACCTAATTTCTCCAACACATCTTGTTTGCCTTTTGCACTAGAAAAATCTAGATCGTAATGCTTCTGATATCTATCTTGACAACATAAATTTCTGTTTTTATTAATAAATTGGACTGAGTTCTGTTATCATACATGTGTCCTCGTTACACCACATTTTCCTTTTCTTTTCTTTTTTTTTCTCTATGAAAATTACATCCGAGGTTCGTGATTTGTAGTCCTCCCAACGCAATTTGCTTTCTAGTACTAAATTTTCTCTTTTCCATCAGTGCTATTTATGCACCAAAAATCATGTCATGTTCTACAAATATACGGACAGTGCAACTCTAGTTTTCCCAGTCCATATGGTAGGTTATGAATTGTTGAAGAAAGAGCATAATCCATTAGGAAGAAATCACACTGACATGTATGAAAATTTTACTGGCCGGAGGTAGTGTTAATAAAAGGGGTTTGGAGCCGTCATTATTTATGCTTGTGGAACCTGAGTGGGAAACAGGTGTATCAGACGTGTTCATTCAGCCACTTAACAATAGCTACAAAATATGTTACTATGCTTCAGAAAATGAAACATGTTTGGTGTGCCCATCTTTGTAGGTAATGCTACGGCTAATAACAAATTGCTTTGTGCTGATTTGCTTGAAGTCTTAATCGTGTATTTAATCTTATATCGCTGTCTTTTTGCACCACATGGCTCTACTGCTTTTGTAGAGTTTTGAAATTGTACAATCCTTTGAATTGTACGACTCATGACACTCTTTTAACATGGAAAGTCTTTTGGATGACAACTTAGTTAGTAGTGATAAAACTACAGTGTACAATATCTATCAGCTCGTCGATTAATTTGGCATCTTCAGACATAGCTTCCAGGCATAATTAGTAGCAGCCATATTTTAGACTTGCAGCAATATTTCTTGATAACGTTGCATATGTGCCATCCGTACACTTATGTGCATTTCGTCAAGGATACTAAAGCTGTCGGGCCTTTATATTTCCAAAGCATATGCTTTTCAAAGGGTAATGATGATGCACACTAGATAAAGTGTTTTCTGTTCAGCTCAACTCCCCTGTGCCCTTCTCATCATAGATTTGATGTTGCATGTCAAATATTGCTAGGTTCTTCAGTGAATATCATATTGATCTCTTAGAGCTCAGTAAGTTTTGTTTTTCTTTTCCAAAGAACCAGGGTGCTTTCAGAACCTGCTATCATTTTGCATTCCTGAGCTGAAACTCGTTGTACATGGTAACCAGTTCATCAACCTTTGCCTAACAAACATATCCTTGCAGGTATACCTGAAACTTCTATTCATAAGAGTCTCCTTGGATGCCTTTCGCCCCACCCTCTGAAATGAATTTGGTATTATTTAAAAAACTTCTTTTTCTTGGAAAAGACAGATAGTGAGATCAGCATCAAGCACTACCACCAGCAGAATCATGTGGACCACAGCACTAGCCAGTACCACGGATGGTTCTGCGGCTGCCTACCTGACCGTGCAAGTCAGTCCACTTCTCATCATCCTTTGTACGTGCAAGTGCAGAGGCGCAAGGTGCCTTCCAAATATAAATACCCAGTCTCATCACCTTGCGAGTCTGGGCTCTTAACCAGAAGGCAGAATCAGCAGAAGCCAGCTGATGCAAATGAATAGGCTAGAAGATCTGACACCTTCTCCATCCATGACTATGCCGATTGAGCATTCCTCAAGGCCGACGCTGGGATTTCCCCTGGGGACTGCTCTCCTGCTCCTTGTAATCTTCTCCCTCAGTGGCATCTTCTCGTGTTGCTACCACTGGGACAAGCTCCGCTCCCTCCTCCGGTCACGGCATCCAGACATGCTCCAAGAGGGCCAGCATACTGTCATCTCCATCTCGTCATCACCGGACAAGACAACATCTGAGCACAAGGTAGTAGCACTTCCTTTGCAGTATGTGCACCCTTTTTAACATCTTGCTAAAGATCTGAAAGATCACTTCTTATAAACTTCAGCTGAGGATGATACTGTTTCTTCTTTGCAGGGCGAGAAAGTGGGAAAAAGAGTGTGGTTTGCCCGTTATTATGCCTGGTGATAAGGTCCCCAAATTCTTGCGCTGCATGGTGAGATGTTTCCCTGAAGAAGGGAAGAATGACGTTGAGTTGCAAGCCAAATGTTCGACCTCATGAAACCATTAGTATCTGTACGTGAAAAGACACTTAGCTGTTAGCGACTTATGATTGGCAGCAGATTAAGTGTATATATGCATATTAATAGATATATTGTCAAACATTCCATTTTATTCTTGTTCCATTCAATTATGTAGTTGAAATAGGTATTATTATTGGGATGTTTTTGTGTTATTGAGGTTGAAAGGGATTATTCTGATAAGGTTCGTAAACCTTATGACACAAAGTTGCCACACGAGCTTTTAATTGGTCATTCTGGGCAATTCTGAGCCAGGTAAGCAATATTTTACCATCACTCGTAGTCATTCGGGTGGAGATGTCCCCACCTGATTCCATTAATGATAATGGAGGCCCCAAATCGGCAAGATTACATGATGGAAAGGTTTTTACAACAAAGCATGTGATGGGTGTACTACATGGATGAAAACAGAGAGCACCGGGACGGTTACAGAGACATCTTCGCGTGGTATCACTCGTATATTCAACTCTGTTTGAAAGTTGTTTTTT
Source organism: Eragrostis nindensis (assembly GCA_012490785.1). Classification (NCBI taxonomy): domain Eukaryota; kingdom Viridiplantae; phylum Streptophyta; class Magnoliopsida; order Poales; family Poaceae; genus Eragrostis; species Eragrostis nindensis. Next base: position 6,274 of record JAAXCT010000814.1, on the reverse strand, counting down.
TCGCCCTTGAAATCAAAGGATGCAAGAGGCTAGATTTGTCTGATCTTTTGAATAGTATATGCGACAGTAGCATGTTTTGTGAATCAGTGATGTAAAAACCAATGCGTTGTGGATTCTGGTGTAATGCATGGTCGAAAACTTTGAGGCTGCTACTTGCTCGTGGATTTGATGCTCGATATTTACATGAGACCAACATATCTTGAGATCTATGACGTGCGAAAGCATCTTGAGATGGTGCGTGTCCCTGCTGGCGCCAATTGATGCAAAATGTGGTGATGCATTCTGATCGACATGTACTCTTTGCTTAGCTTGAAATTGATCTCATTGGTAGGTACCTAGCCGTTCAACTTGCATGATGCTTTCGCAAGTGCCGTGCACGTATCGATCTGGAATCCATTGACTCGATCAGTAGCAAGTGCTCTGAACCGGGACTGTAGTTTTTTTAGATAAAGATGTGTAATGCAGCAGCGTTGTTAGAATTCTCATCGTTCTGGACAGCAAGTTGAAAACCCTGTGTTTGAACGTCCTCCATGATTCATTTGCAACAGAAAGGACATCGTCATGTTGATAGAAGAACGGATTCTGCAGCAGCAACCTTCTCCTTCTTTTTCTCTGCTGGATCTTTTCAAGTGGTTTTGTAGCCTGCTCTTAGCTATATCAGAAATAAAATCACCATTATGAGTAGCAGCAGATGAGAACATACTAAGATCCTTCCCACATATTTTCCACGATTTGTGCAAGGATAACCGGGATGTAGTGGCACGCATATGTATTAACTAGCTAGTAAATGCCACGAGAATCCAGTGCCTAAAAAGGATACACTTACGTTAAAAAACAACATAATGGTGTTTTGTAAACACGGTCACGATAAGGATTGATCTCCTTCACAAAATGATACTACGTGCTAAGTAGGATTGAATCATCGGATCTGATCCGGTAATATTTGTTTTTCTCATGGCCACTGTCTGTTATTAGCTTTATAGCTAACTCCGTAGTAAAGAAAGAAAAAGCAGTACTAGTACTAAATAAATTAATAGACGCAGAAAGATGGGCCATTGTGAGTGAAAAGGACCAGGGGGACAGCGGCCTAACATTTTCACTAGGACAATCGAAACCCACTGAATTGCCCTGCTTCCCTTCCCATGGCCATGATCAGAATGAGGGAGATTGATACTCTAAAAAAAAAACGGCGTCAGCAAGAGGCGGGTGGTACGAAGTGGAGCCACAGGCACAGCTAACCTGAGCTATCGATCGCCATCGTCATCCATCGATCGTCTTATTCACGTGGACTCTGGTCGACCGATCTACCTCCGTCCGAATCCTCTCATGAAGTCCATGGATCAAAGATGAGCTGCTCCGTCTGCTCGTGTAGAGGAAACGTCATCGATACATCCTACGGTCATACCTAATGTGAAGCATGCATGATTTGCACGCCTCCCCAGCTGCAATGATATCAGGCTACTACGCATTTGCTTGGCTACTTTCTGCCAAAATGTTGCGTAGCACTAACCTTTTCTTCTCCTTTATTTTTCAGGCCGAAAGACCCAAAAGCATGCTATCATCATGCCCAAGTTGAACGCAACGAGCCACAGCAATAGCTCGTACAGTACTGTACGGCAGACTCTTTACTTTCTTCAACAACAAAACAAGGTGCACACGCACATCATGTCGCTTCAACTTTTTTTTTTTATGTGGCAGGATTCAGCTTGAGCTGACTGTGAGTATTTTTTATTTTTTCCTTTCGAGCATAGAGACATGATCACAGTGGCAACGAGACGGGACATCACATCAGACCGAAGAAGCCCGATCCATCTACCATTTTGGCCGGGCCCGTCTACAGAACATCGCTACGGGCTGTCTGGCCTTGTGATTAATGGGCCGGCCGGCCAAAATGCCAAATACAGAGAAGAAGACATCCAACAACTACTTTCCCGTCGTTGCGAGGTAGGTAGGCCCAGCGAGAGATCCGCGGTGAGGAATGAGGCCGCGTCACCTCCGTCCGTCCCCGACAAGGCCTACTACTACACAGCAGCACGCGGAACCCGTCCCCCCGCCGCGCGCCACCTCCACCACCCCGGCGACGCCCACGATGATACTCCGCCGGCTGCACGCTGGCGTACCCCGCGGATCGCTCACCCTCGCCGCCGCACTCCTCGCTGGCCGCGACGCGGCGCCGCGCACATGGCTGGCCTCCGCGGGGCTCCTCCGTCGCCTCCACGACGCGGCGGGGGACGGCGCCTCTTCCGACGACGGGACGAGACCAGGTACTACGCGATCCGACCCCTCTCTCTCACTTGGTTTGGGGACTTAGCACCTCCGTGGTCCAGTACGCTGCCTGCCGATCGATTGCTTGATTGTTCTATCTAATTGTGCACACCGCACCGTCATTAATGATCACTCAGAATTTCATCTATGGCTCTACATTTCGTATGCTATTGGAATTTGAATTTTCTACTGTCCGTGTGATACAGAGCATCATCAAAATTTACATGCACCACGATTTTTCCGCAGCCACAATCACCTGAGCATAGTCACATTTTGTTACTCTGAAACTTCTCTGGCAAAATTGCATCTGTTGTGTGTTCTTTAAGATGCTGTTACCTGCTGCAAGTCTTAAATTTACGAGTACATCCTTTATCAATTGTGTTTGCTCATACTCTTGTGTTCTATCTGAAGGTCCACTTACGCTCTACAGGAATCTAGTAAGCCAAGGGAAGCTCACCCATGACGTTTACCAGGAAAATGTTGCGTCTGACTGCAGAACTTACTTAGAAGACTTGAACAGTACGAGATGGAAATGGAGGATTACCATGTAAGTTGAACATTACTTTTGTGTGCTCATGCCTTTTGCATGTGTCCGTAAGTAAGATAACTTTCTCACTTCTTACCTTACATAAAGTGCAGTCAAGGCTTTCAATTTGGGAGGATAGCAGGGAGACACAGAGGCGAAGGCTTCTTGTTGAAGAGGCTGAAGATAAACAGCGTGATGGTGTATGGATAGATGAGAAAAAGGGATTTCTCGAGAAGCTGGCTATGCGGTAATTAATTAAGCTGTCCAAGCATTTCAACTTAAGTTTTTCTACAAATTAACTTAATATGCTGAACGTAGTTTTGTTTACCTGTCTTTTGGTGATTATTACATCAGGAGGAGGAGAATCATAGAACCTGGAGTGGGGAAGTGGGTCTCATACCTGAACCGAGAGAAGAAACTTGATAAATTGGTTGGTCAGAGACCAGTTGCACCTGTTGCTCCCAAAGGATTGTATCTGTACGGAAATGTTGGAAGTGGTAAGCTACCTTAACCGTGCAGCATGCTCAAAACAAGCAATTTCTTCTCATATTAGATTTGAAGCATTGCCTAAATATGAAAAATCAAAATGCTTCGATTATGTCATTGTCCTACATTTTTTTTTTGTAAAAATAATTACAAGCTTTATACCATGTGAACACTGTATGTTTTCTAAATAATTAGTCTACCACCTATTCTATCAAACTAAGCAATTTCTAATCTGCTTTGATTTGTTCTCTCTGTTAGTTCTCCAGCAAGACCTTAAAATAAGAACAAAATGGTTCTATTCGGTCATTTCCCTACATCTTTTATGAAAACGGCCACGAGTTTTACCATACGGTCATTGTCTGAGTTCTGAATGACAATTGTGTCACTTACTGATCTCAAGGAACAAATTTTACACAGGGAAGACAATGCTGATGGACATGTTCTATGGGGCTACTGAAGGTGTCATCAAACACAGGAGGAGGTTTCACTTTCACGAGGTAACTTTTTACTGGTTAGAATTATTGATTACCACTTTGTCATTCAGCCTTGGCCTAATACTGCTGTTGTACCCTGTTGTACCTGGAGAACAATTTCTTCCTGGCTTTAAGTATTGTGTCGATGCTGTCTGCACTGCATCTGTTATCTGTTGGGCATCATGCCCGTCTGTCTGAACTCATTTACGCAGTGTGGGTTGGCAAGATGACAGTGACAGATGCATAACGCTGTTACATTGTGGTACTTCCTTGATGCAGGCGATGCTTGAAATACATGATCATATGCATGATGTATGGAAGAAACGTGAAGATGACAAATCTGTTCAGTCAAATGCTTTCAGTTGGATATCTAACCTCCCTTTTGATGCGAAAATTAAGGAGTGGTTGATTGGAGAAGAGAAGTACAAACAAGAGACACAGCAAAAACATATTCTTTTAGCTGTTGCTGACAAATTTCTGGTTGATAGACAGGCCAATAAAACTGGAGCGAGCATTTTATGCTTTGATGAGATACAGGTACTTTAAACCATGAAATGTCAAATTGAAGTCATTTTCCATATTGTATTCCCGAAAATAGGGACTTGGCATTTCTTTCATGGCATTTAGCAGCTTTCTTATTGGAATACTTACAAAATTGGATAAGTATAAATTAAATTAAAATTGGTGTTGGTAAAATAGCGTTGCTTGCTTATGCCAACGGTAATTTCTTCAACATGAAAATTAAACATATGACTCACTGGAAAAAAATTCCTCAATTGATCCGATGAAGCAAAATGAGGAGAGTTGAAGGTCATAACTTCAGACTAGTATTTTCTTGAGACTTTCACATATACCTCTTTCTGCGTACTATGTTTGCGTAATAATTTATGTGCTGTTATTAATTGAATATGCTCTACAACCTAGGGCTTTTTGCAATACACTGAGGAAGTGCATTTGTGCAGACTATCGATGTTTTTGCTGTCGTGGCCCTTTCTGGCATTCTAAGCAGATTGTTGAGTACAGGGACCGTACTCGTAGCAACCAGTAATAAAGCCCCTGAAGATCTGAATCAGGCAGGTCCCCTTTAAGTGGCTAATCCTCGTTTCCCTATTTTGTCATTTTCTTCGCAGCCATTCGAAGTTAAAATACTGTAGTTCTGCATTTTAATCTCTTCGTTATTACTGTTGGTTTTGTAGGATGGAATGCAGAGGGACATCTTCCTTGAATTATTATCAAAACTGGATGAAAACTGCAGTAAGATTCTTGTTGGAACTGAAAAGGATTATCGCCGCCTGATTCCAACAGAAGGCTCAACTCAGGTCGGCTTGCAAATGTTCTTTATTATTTGGAAATGTAGCTAGGAGTGCTAGCATTCAGTTAAAGGGTGTATCCTAGCGAACGTCAGGCTACTACACAACCTCTTTACAAATTGTATGGCACTGTTTGGAGGTCTACAAATTCATTCTCATAGTTATCCGTCGGTGATGGGTGGGGATCACGCAAGTGTTGAGTTATGAAGAATATCTAGGTGCTTTTGTGGGAATCAAATCCTCGTATACAATTAAGTTATTAAGCTACAAACTGTGAGCCTTATATGAATTGATATGTTTCTCATGTATAAATTTTAGCATAAATATGTTTCCTCTTATTGGCACTGCAGATTTACCATCAATTGTTGTATTTATTATAGTTGGTACCATCTGCAGTATTAGGTTTATCTTGATCTAACCGCTAAACTTTGCTGAATGGTTGGCAGGTTCACTATTTTTGGCCTCTCACTTCTGACACTCGAAGCATGTATGAGGCTACGTGGCATGACATAATTAGTCAAACAGGAGGAGACATTATTTCAGTCACCATTCCTGTAATGTTTGGGAGGTATGTCCATTGAACAAAGCATCTCTGTAAACAGTGAAAATAAAGTAGATTAACTCTGTTTTCATGTGGACAGGTCTATTGAGATTCCTCAAAGCTGTAATGGTGTGGTAGCAAGATTTGACTTTGAGTTAGTATCTATGTGGCCGTCCAGTAATCTCTCACTCTCCTATTTCATTTGTGTTAAATTTACAAAGATAATTAATATGGCACTATCAACTTGACAAAATGATATATAATTTAGTATTTATGAAACCTCCTATGCTGCTTTAATCCTAAACATGGAACTGAGTTATGATGTTAGTACGTGCATATTTTGAATTATGAAACAAAATCTGATCTTGAACAATACATAAACTTAGACGACCTGATTGGATGGGATGCACTTAGCTGGTGTAAATGCGTAGTAAATCCTCTTTCATTATAAGCAGAGTGGCTCTATTTGTAATGATTGCTTGTTCTTATACTCAGGTTGGAGCTGCAGATTATATAGCAATAGCTAGAAACTATCATACAGTTTTCATATCAGACATTCCAGCTATGAGTATGAAGATCCGTGACAAGGTATTCCTTCACCTGATAGGTTTCTGGTCTTTTAAAATTTTTGTTTTAAGGTAATATGGTGAAAATGATTGGGAACTTAGCACTC